>OZ057405.1:44147185-44463883 GCA_964056735.1 Allodiplogaster pararmata
ATTGACATAGAATCTGCCGGAGCACTGCTGACTTTGTTGGGTGGCAGTTCAGCAACGGGGAGAGCGGTGTTGAACTAATGTTACGGTATCTGACGTCCGGACAACACTCAATTGACCATAGAATCTGCCGGAGCAGTGACTTTGTTGGGTGGCAGTTCAGTCAACGAGGTGTTGAACTAATGTTAGTATCTGACGGACAACACACAATTGAGACATAGAATCTGCCGGAGCAGTGACTTTGTTGGGTGCAGTTCAGCAACGAGTGTTGAACTAATGTTAGTATCTGACGGACAACACACAATTGACCATAGAATCTGCCGAGCAGTGACTTTGTTGGTGGCAGTTCAGCAACGAGTGTTGAACTAATGTTAGTATCTGACGGACAACACACAATTGACATAGAATCTGCGGAGCAGTGACTTTGTTGGGTGGCAGTTCAGCAACGAGTGTTGAACTAATGTTAGTATCTGACGGACAACACACAATTGACATAGAATCTGCCGGAGCAGTGACTTTGTTGGGTGGCAGTTCAGCAACGAGTGTTGAACTAATGTTAGTATCTGACGGACAACACACAATTGACATAGAATCTGCCGGAAGCAGTGACTTTGTTGGGTGGCAGTTCAGCAACGAGTGTTGAAACGAGAATGTTAGTATCTGACGGACAACGACACAATTGACATAGAATCTGCCGGAGCAGTGACTTTGTTGGGTGGCAGTTCAGCAATGAGTGTTGAACTAATGTTAGTATCTGACGGACAACACACAATTGACATAGAATCTGCCGGAGCAGTGACTTTGTTGGGTAGCAGTTCAGCAACGAGTGTTGAACTAATGTTAGTATCTGACGGACAACACACAATTGACATAGAATCTGCCGGAGCAGTGACTTTGTTGGGTGGCAGTTCAGCAACGAGTGTTGAACTAATGTTAGTATCTGACGGACAACACACAATTGACATAGAATCTGCCGGAGCAGTGACTTTGTTGGGTGGCAGTTCAGCAACGAGTGTTGAACTAATGTTAGTATCTGACGGACAACACACAATTGACATAGAATCTGCCGGAGCAGTGACTTTGTTGGGTGGCAGTTCAGCAACGAGTGTTGAACTAATGTTAGTATCTGACGGACAACACACAATTGACATAGAATCTGCCGGAGCAGTGACTTTGTTGGGTGGCAGTTCAGCAACGAGTGTTGAACTAATGTTAGTATCCGACGGACAACACACAATTGACATAGAATCTGCCGGAGCAGTGACTTTGTTGGGTGGCAGTTCAGCAACGAGTGTTGAACTAATGTTAGTATCTGACGGACAACACACAATTGACATAGAATCTGCCGGAGCAGTGACTTTGTTGGGTGGCAGTTCAGGCAACGAGTGTTGAACTAATGTTAGTATCTGACGGACAACACACAATTGACATAGAATCTGCCGGAGCAGTGACTTTGTTGGGTGGCAGTTCAGCAACGAGTGTTGAACTAATGTTAGTATCTGACGGACAACACACAATTGACATAGAATCTGCCGGAGCAGTGACTTTGTTGGGTGGCAGTTCAGCAACGAGTGTTGAACTAATGTTAGTATCTGACGGACAACACACAATTGACATAGAATCTGCCGGAGCAGTGACTTTGTTGGGTGGCAGTTCAGCAACGAGTGTTGAACTAATGTTAGTATCTGACGGACAACACACAATTGACATAGAATCTGCCGGAGCAGTGACTTTGTTGGGTGGCAGTTCAGCAACGAGTGTTGAACTAATGTTAGTATCTGACGGACAACACACAATTGACATAGAATCTGCCGGAGCAGTGACTTTGTTGGGTGGCAGTTCAGCAACGAGTGTTGAACTAATGTTAGTATCTGACGGACAACACACAATTGACATAGAATCTGCCGGAGCAGTGACTTTGTTGGGTGGCAGTTCAGCAACGAGTGTTGAACTAATGTTAGTATCTGACGGACAACACACAATTGACATAGAATCTGCCGGAGCAGTGACTTTGTTGGGTGGCAGTTCAGCAACAAGTGTTGAACTAATGTTAGTATCTGACGGACAACACACAATTGACATAGAATCTGCCGGAGCAGTGACTTTGTTGGGTGGCAGTTCAGCAACGAGTGTTGAACTAATGTTAGTATCTGACGGACAACACACAATTGACATAGAATCTGCCGGAGCAGTGACTTTGTTTGGGTGGCAGTTCAGCAACGAGTGTTGAACTAATGTTAGTATCTGACGGACAACACACAATTGACATAGAATCTGCCGGAGCAGTGACTTTGTTGGGTGGCAGTTCAGCAACGAGTGTTGAACTAATGTTAGTATCTGACGGACAACACACAATTGACATAGAATCTGCCGGAGCAGTGACTTTGTTGGGTGGCAGTTCAGCAACGAGTGTTGAACTAATGTTAGTATCTGACGGACAACACACAATTGACATAGAATCTGCCGGAGCAGTGACTTTGTTGGGTGGCAGTTCAGCAACGAGTGTTGAACTAATGTTAGTATCTGACGGACAACACACAATTGACATAGAATCTGCCGGAGCAGTGACTTTGTTGGGTGGCAGTTCAGCAACGAGTGTTGAACTAATGTTAGTATCTGACGGACAACACACAATTGACATAGAATCTGCCGGAGCAGTGACTTTGTTGGGTAGCAGTTCAGCAACGAGTGTTGAACTAATGTTAGTATCTGACGGACAACACACAATTGACATAGAATCTGCCGGAGCAGTGACTTTGTTGGGTGGCAGTTCAGCAACAGAGTGTTGAACTAATGTTAGTATCTGACGGACAACACACAATTGACATAGAATCTGCCGGAGCAGTGACTTTGTTGGGTGGCAGTTCAGCAACGAGTGTTGAACTAATGTTAGTATCTGACGGACAACACACAATTGACATAGAATCTGCCGGAGCAGTGACTTTGTTGGGTGGCAGTTCAGCAACGAGTGTTGAACTAATGTTAGTATCTGACGGACAACACACAATTGACATAGAATCTGCCGGAGCAGTGACTTTGTTGGGTGGCAGTTCAGCAACGAGTGTTGAACTAATGTTAGTATCTGACGGACAACACACAATTGACATAGAATCTGCCGGAGCAGTGACTTTGTTGGGTGGCAGTTCAGCAACGAGTGTTGAACTAATGTTAGTATCTGCCGGACAACACACAATTGACATAGAATCTGCCGGAGCAGTGACTTGTTGGGTGGCAGTTCAGCAACGAGTGTTGAACTAATGTTAGTATCTGACGGACAACACACAATTGACATAGAATCTGCCGGAGCAGTGACTTTGTTGGGTGGCAGTTCAGCAACGAGTGTTGAACTAATGTTAGTATCTGACGGACAACACACAATTGACATAGAATCTGCCGGAGCAGTGACTTTGTCTGGGTGGCAGTTCAGCAACGAGTGTTGAACTAATGTTAGTATCTGACGGACAACACACAATTGACATAGAATCTGCCGGAGCAGTGACTTTGTTGGGTGGCAGTTCAGCAACGAGTGTTGAACTAATGTTAGTATCTGACGGACAACACACAATTGACATAGAGTCTGCCGGAGGCAGTGACTTTGTTGGGTGGCAGTTCAGCAACGAGTGTTGAACTAATGTTAGTATCTGACGGACAACACACAATTGACATAGAATCTGCCGGAGCAGTGACTTTGTTGGGTGGCAGTTCAGCAACGAGTGTTGAACTAATGTTAGTATCTGACGGACAACACACAATTGACATAGAATCTGCCGGAGCAGTGACTTTGTTGGGTGGCAGTTCAGCAACGAGTGTTGAACTAATGTTAGTATCTGACGGACAACACACAATTGACATAGAATCTGCCGGAGCAGTGACTTTGTTGGGTGGCAGTTCAGCAACGAGTGTTGAACTAATGTTAGTATCTGACGGACAACACACAATTGACATAGAATCTGCCGGAGCAGTGACTTTGTTGGGTGGCAGTTCAGCAACGAGTGTTGAACTAATGTTAGTATCTGACGGACAACACACAATTGACATAGAATCTGCCGGAGCAGTGACTTTGTTGGGTGGCAGTTCAGCAACGAGTGTTGAACTAATGTTAGTATCTGACGGACAACACACAATTGACATAGAATCTGCCGGAGCAGTGACTTTGTTGGGTGGCAGTTCAGCAACGAGTGTTGAACTAATGTTAGTATCTGACGGACAACACACAATTGACATAGAATCTGCCGGAGCAGTGACTTTGTTGGGTGGCAGTTCAGCAACGAGTGTTGAACTAATGTTAGTATCTGACGGACAACACACAATTGACATAGAATCTGCCGGAGCAGTGACTTTGTTGGGTGGCAGTTCAGCAACGAGTGTTGAACTAATGTTAGTATCTGACGGACAACACACAATTGACATAGAGTCTGCCGGAGCAGTGACTTTGTTGGGTGGCAGTTCAGCAACGAGTGTTGAACTAATGTTAGTATCTGACGGACAACACACAATTGACATAGAATCTGCCGGAGCAGTGACTTTGTTGGGTGGCAGTTCAGCAACGAGTGTTGAACTAATGTTAGTATCTGACGGACAACACACAATTGACATAGAATCTGCCGGAGCAGTGACTTTGTTGGGTGGCAGTTCAGCAACGAGTGTTGAACTAATGTTAGTATCTGACGGACAACACACAATTGACATAGAATCTGCCGGAGCAGTGACTTTGTTGGGTGGCAGTTCAGCAACGAGTGTTGAACTAATGTTAGTATCTGACGGACAACACACAATTGACATAGAATCTGCCGGAGCAGTGACTTTGTTGGGGTGGCAGTTAAGCAACGAGTGTTGAACTAATGTTAGTATCTGCCGGACAACACACAATTGACATAGAATCTGCCGGAGCAGTGACTTTGTTGGGTGGCAGTTCAGCAACGAGTGTTGAACTAATGTTAGTATCTGACGGACAACACACAATTGACATAGAATCTGCCGGAGCAGTGACTTTGTTGGGTGGCAGTGTTCAGCAACGAGTGTTGAACTAATGTTAGTATCTGACGGACAACACACAATTGACATAGAATCTGCCGGAGCAGTGACTTTGTTGGGTGGCAGTTCAGCAACGAGTGTTGAACTAATGTTAGTATCTGACGGACAACACACAATTGACATAGAATCTGCCGGAGCAGTGACTTTGTTGGGTGGCAGTTCAGCAACGAGTGTTGAACTAATGTTAGTATCTGACGGACAACACACAATTGACATAGAGTCTGCCGGAGCAGTGACTTTGTTGGGTGGCAGTTCAGCAACGAGTGTTGAACTAATGTTAGTATCTGACGGACAACACACAATTGACATAGAATCTGCCGGGAGCAGTGACTTTGTTGGGTGGCAGTTCAGCAACGAGTGTTGAACTAATGTTAGTATCTGACGGACAACACACAATTGACATAGAATCTGCCGGAGCAGTGACTTTGTTGGGTGGGCAGTTCAGCAACGAGTGTTGAACTAATGTTAGTATCTGACGGACAACACACAATTGACATAGAATCTGCCGGAGCAGTGACTTTGTTGGGTGGCAGTTCAGCAACAAGTGTTGAACTAATGTTAGTATCTGACGGACAACACACAATTGACATAGAATCTGCCGGAGCAGTGACTTTGTTGGGTGGCAGTTAAGCAACGAGTGTTGAACTAATGTTAGTATCTGCCGGACAACACACAATTGACATAGAATCTGCCGGAGCAGTGACTTTGTTGGGTAGCAGTTCAGCAACGAGTGTTGAACTAATGTTAGTATCTGACGGACAACACACAATTGACATAGAATCTGCCGGAAGGGCAGTGACTTTGTTGGGTGGCAGTTCAGCAACGAGTGTTGAACTAATGTTAGTATCTGACGGACAACACACAATTGACATAGAGTCTGCCGGAGCAGTGACTTTGTTGGGTGGCAGTTCAGCAACGAGTGTTGAACTAATGTTAGTATCTGACGGACAACACACAATTGACATAGAATCTGCCGGAGCAGTGACTTTGTTGGGTGGCAGTTCAGCAACGAGTGTTGAACTAATGTTAGTATCTGACGGACAACACACAATTGACATAGAATCTGCCTGAGCAGTGACTTTGTTGGGTGGCAGTTCAGCAACGAGTGTTGAACTAATGTTAGTATCTGACGGACAACACACAATTGACATAGAATCTGCCGGAGAAGTGACTTTGTTGGGTGGCAGTTCAGCAACAAGTGTTGAACTAATGTTAGTATCTGACGGACAACACACAATTGACATAGAATCTGCCGGAGCAGTGACTTTGTTGGGTGGCAGTTAAGCAACGAGTGTTGAACTAATGTTAGTATCTGCCGGACAACACACAATTGACATAGAATCTGCCGGAACAGTGACTTTGTTGGGTGGCAGTTCAGCAACAAGTGTTGAACTAATGTTAGTATCTGACGGACAACACACAATTGACATAGAATCTGCCGGAACAGTGACTTTGTTGGGTAGCAGTTCAGCAACGAGTGTTGAACTAATGTTAGTATCTGACGGACAACACACAATTGACATAGAATCTGCCGGAGCAGTGACTTTGTTGGGTGGCAGTTCAGCAACGAGTGTTGAACTAATGTTAGTATCTGACGGACAACACACAATTGACATAGAGTCTGCCGGAGCAGTGACTTTGTTGGGTGGCAGTTCAGCAACGAGTGTTGAACTAATGTTAGTATCTGACGGACAACACACAATTGACATAGAATCTGCCGGAGCAGTGATTTGTTGGGTGGCAGTTCAGCAACGAGTGTTGAACTAATGTTAGTATCTGACGGACAACACACAATTGACATAGAATCTGCCGGAGCAGTGACTTTGTTGGGTGGCAGTTCAGCAACGAGTGTTGAACTAATGTTAGTATCTGACGGACAACACACAATTATATATACTTTATCGCAATGGGTTGAGTTTGGGGTGTAAGGGGATATTGGATCCAGGTTGAAGGTGTTGACCCGAGCGTGTCACTTTGATAACTAAAGTGAGAAAAATAAAACGAAGCACAGTCGAAGGCTGATTGCGACCATGATGATCACGAGCCTTTTTGTCTGCGCTGACAGTACACTTGAGCAATAAACTTGTCAGATATCATTTAAGACTTTAGTGAGCGTACTGCTTGTTGACAAATTTTGAATACTTATTTTAAACTGTTAAGATGATTGGGTTTTTTTTTTATAAAACAGCTATATATTAAAGAGATTGTAATTCAGTTAAATCAGCTTCCTGAACAGGTGGACTGATTCAGTTTTGAGCACATCGATACTTAGATTATTCCACGCGTCACAAACTCGTACCGGTAATATATTAGAATGAGAAACAGTATTCAGACGCGGGACATTTAGTGCCCAACTATGGGACCTAGTACAGTAATGGTGAGCTCGCAGATTGAAAATAGATTTAGGACTAAGAGGCGTTCTATTCTTGATTATTTTGAAAGTCATTACAAGGTCAGCTTGTTTACGTCGCTCCTCTAAGGAAGTTAAATGTAACTGCTTTAAACGATCCTTATATTGCAAATACAAACCTGCTCTAGCACACACACGTTTTGTGAAAGACCTTTGAACTTTTTCCACAAGTTCTATGTCTTTCTTGAAGCAAGGATTCCAAATAACCGAGCAGTACTCCAATTGAGGTCGAACGTAGGTAGTGTAAAGCGTTCTGTACAAGTTGAGGTTCTTTGACTTGAAAGTACGTAGTATGAACGCACATTTGGAGTTCGCTTTCTGACAAATGTTCTCCATGTGGCTACCGAATAAGAGCTTACTAGAGTACGTGACGCCCAGATCCCTCACGGTATCCGACTCTGGTAGAACAACGTTATCGAGGAAAAACGAGTAGGAAGGATGCTTGTTCCCAAGACGGATGACCACTGTTTTTTCTGTCGATATGGTTAGTCCCCAAGCTCGAGACCATGAAGCTACAGCAGATATTGCTTGTTGTAGAAGAAGAGGATTGTTCACTGTTGAGATCTTCACATCGTCCGCGTACATAGTTACTGAACAGCCATCAGGGATCGATTCAGGAAGGTCGTTGATGTAAAGTAGGAAGAGCAACGGGCCTATGCAACTGCCTTGAGGCACTCCTGTTGGGGTCCGGTATGATTGTGAGTCGCACTCACCAACGCGGACAAACTGTTTTCGGTTCTGCAAGAAGTATTCGATGAATTTTGCGAGACAGCCTCTGATTCCGAAAGCTGATACTTTCTCCATTAGAAGGGGTATTGGAACAGCGTCAAAAGCACGTGAGAAGTCTATCAATACGCAGCTAATGAACTCTTTGTTGTCCAGTTTCCTGTGCCACTTCACTTGAGTCTCCAATAGTGCTAGCTCGCAAGAATGGCGGGGTCTGAAACCGAATTGACAAGGACTGAGTAGTGAATTCTCCTTCAGATATTCGAGTATGTTTTCGCAAAGAATACGTTCCATGATCTTAGAGGTGGAAGGTGTCATGCAGATTGGCCTATAGTTTACGGGGTCAGTGCGACAACCTTTTCGCTTGTAGATGGGTTTGATGATAGCTGAGCGCCAAGAACTTGGGCATCTTCCTTGTAGTAGAAAGCTGTCGAATAGTATTGCCAATGGTTGAGAGATGGTTAACGCCGTGTTTTTGATGAAGACGTATGGAATCAGGTCTGGGCAGGAATTGTTCTTCGCTGGCAGACGCTTGATTCGGGAAAACACTGTGTGCGCATTGATCTGAATGAAATCTAAAGAATTTTCAGTTTGCTTTTTTAAGAGTCTTCCGCATCCCATCACAGAAAGCAGAAATTGTGATTTGAAATGCTCCGCAAAAATTTGAGATTTTTTGAAATCTTCAGAAACCACCGAGCCATTCGCAGTTTTTATAGGGCCTATTGTTGAATCGTCTTTGAAATTCAAGTTGCTGAAGCGGTAGAGACTCTTCAATCCTTTGCTTCCAAGAAATGCTTTCTCGAGGTTACGTCGATGAGAGTCCAGGCATCGGCGAAGTTTCAGGTTATCATTTTTATTTTATAGGATATTTTCATAGGATATCATTTTGAGCATCAGGGACTTTGGTTCTTGAAAAAAAAATTGTAAAAAAATTTTTTTTCAGAAAAAACTTATTTTTTTTCTTTAGTGTGGTTTATATCTGTAAAAAAATTTATAAATTTATCTATAAAAGCTAGAAAAGATTTTAAAAATGAAAAATTAACCTGATTTTGCAACTGCAAAAAATAATTTTTACATTAAAACGCTGGTACTTTTTTACTTCGTCTGGTAGGCGCGTCGCGGCCCCATTCGCGTCGCGGCCTCTTAATTTATTTGTTTTTTTCTCTTTCTTTCTTCTTTTCTTTTCCTTTAAAAAAAAATATCTTTATAAATTTTGGGGAAGGAAAGGGGGGAGGGGGAGGGGGGTTTACCTAAGCAGGGAAGGGAGGGGGGGCCCTAAAGGGGGAAGGGGGGAGGAAGAGGGCCCTACCTAAGCAAGGGGGGGTAAGGGCCCTAGGGAGGGGGGGAGGGGGAAGGGGGGGGCCTAAAGGGGGGAAGGGGGGCCCTAAGAAGAAAGGGGGAAGGGAGTTTTCATGAATAAAATCTCTTTCTGAGAAAAAATAAATAAAAGCCACGACGCGGGCAGCGACGCGAAGGGGACCGCGACGCACCTACCAGACGAATTAACAGAGGGCCAAAACGCTTAGGCTTAGGAAAAAGTTGGCTCTAATCTACTTTAACCTTCCAAAGATTTTTCTCAGAAAGAGATTTTATTCATGAAAACTCCCTTCCCCTTCTCTCCTTAGGGCCCCCTTCTTCCCTTTATGGCTTTGGGGGTGACTGAAACTGCAGTTGAGTCCAAAAATTTTTTTTGTGGAAAAATGAAAAAAATTTGCAAGAACCGGAGTTTTTGCAAGAACCAGAGTCCTTGATGCTCAAAATGAACATCTATGAAGAAAAAAATTGAAACCAAAGCGTTTAAAGCCCACGAGCGCTGCCACTTAAACTGCAGAAGTGCCTATTTTTAAATTATATCTGAAACAAAACATTCAACAGAATGACCTAAAGAAAACATTCAACAAGAAAAAACACTCATAAAAAACTTTACTCCCGCGAAAATTACGTCCACTACAAAAAAAAACCATCAAAAACAACTCACTGAGAAAGCAGAAAAAGTTTGGTGTGGTGTAGGGTGAGAAAAAAACCTTTGGTGTCAGGTGAGAAAAAATGCCGTGGTGAATTTCACGAAAAAAATTGGTGGACTTTTAATTTGGTGGAAAAAACCATACAGGTTGGTGTCAGGTGAGAAAAAAATGCCGTGGTGAATTTCACAACAAAAAAAATTTGGTGGACGTTAGTGTTTTATTTAGTGGACGTTACTATTTTATTTGGTGGACGTTACTATTTTATTTGGTGGACGTTACTATTTTATTTGGTGGACGTTACTATTTTATTTGGTGGACGTTGCTATTTTATTTGGTGGACGTTACTATTTTATTTGGTGACACTTCTATTTAAATGGTGGACCAATAATTTTTCCCCTTAAATGAAGGAGGAGGGAGGTATTACAATGTCAGCAGATGATATGTATGTTCCACACATTGATGCATCGGGAAATGTGTTATGGACATTGGGTAGCTTGAAAGGGAACGAAATACGGAAGAATTGAGAGTAGGGATATTGACGTTGAGTGGGTGAGAACTCGAGTGAGTGATCATGATTTATTGCGGTGTTACCGTGAATAACAGTGCACAAAACAAAGATCGAGAATGCGGTGCTGGCATTTTAAGGTAGAAAGTGACAGATTCAACAACCGAGATAGATAGATAATCGATTGTTAGAAGACCGGCTCTAGCGAATACACGCCCACTTAATGATTGAGGAAATCGTACAAGAGAAATGATATGACCAATGGCCAATGGAGACCCCAGCTCACAGCCGCATTCGGAAAAAGGGAGAATTTAGCCCTTATAGGCAATTACAAAAATAATTGATGTCTTAAAAGAGCAAAGTATAACATTGATCGCTTCAGTGTCTTTAAAAACCATTTGGTTAATGAGATCAGTAAAGGAGAGAGAAAGATCCATAAACATCCCTAGGTCTTTCACATAATTAACAGAGCGAAGCAGATTTGTGAATGAATAGTTACACCCACAGTGTACCACTGAATGGATAGTTACACCCACAGTGTACCACTGAATGGATAGTTACACCCACAGTGTACCACTGAACATTAGGGAATAGAAATCATCAAGGACCAGGTTCGTGGATAGTTACACCCACAGTGTACCACTGAACATTAGGGAATAGAAATCATCAAGGACCAGGTTCATG
Organism: Allodiplogaster pararmata; assembly: GCA_964056735.1. Lineage (NCBI taxonomy): Eukaryota > Metazoa > Nematoda > Chromadorea > Rhabditida > Diplogasteridae > Allodiplogaster > Allodiplogaster pararmata. The sequence goes on from OZ057405.1 coordinate 44,158,506, forward strand.
GATAGTTACACCCACAGTATACCAATGAACATTAGGGCATAGAAATCATCAAGGACCAGGTTCGGCCGAAGTCATGTACGATGTTAAAAGTGCCTTGGAGTACTGCAGGCGATTCGGAATTTCATTCATTCATTCATTCATCTCAATTTATGGCTCATGATGAACTTACTTCTGTGCAGGTCCGCTTGAAGCCGTTGAGGGAACCCGAGGAAGGTGAGCGATTAATGTCCGTCACAAAGTTTCCATCACCCGCGGGGGCCCCATTTCCATTCATTCGACACATGACTGCAGCGTTCGCAGCCATCTCCTTCCCATGAACCTTGATGTTCTGGGGGCTGCCCGTCTCTCCTCCCACTTCTATTTCAATCACACCCTGCTCCATGGGAATCGGGAGGCATTCGGAATCTAAAACCTCAGCTTGGAATCCTTGTAGACACTCGAATCTCAATCATTCCGCTTTAACCAATTCAAGGCGACTCCCCTGCACCGAATTAAGAGAGAGAGAGATAGTGATTTCTGATCCCTTGCTGATTGTTTTAATCTTTTTCAAGATGGCTCTATTGTCGTTTTCTCATGATTTGGTTGCCCTCTTTGCAAAGGAGATTTTTCTACAGAGAGACTGACTCTAAAAAATTTTTGCTCCATGAAATGATAAAGTTCTATTTATTTATAATCACTGGTTCTGGCGTTTAGGTCATTTGAACTCGTTGAAAAAATCGAAAAACGATCGCTTATTCGAGAATGTGCTCATATAATGGGTAGCGGGGTGAATTTTATGACCAATTGCACAGTACTCAGAAGCCCTATAAATACGCCGAGTCTGTCACTTAAACGTATTTCTGTTTTATGGACTTGTGCCTTTGCGAATCAAAGGTATCATTTGTAGCGAAATTTGAACCAATTGTAAGTGGTAAATTGGAAATTTGAGATAAATATTGATAGCTAAAAGCACAAACACAGGGTATGAAGTATTTCTGTATCATGTTGCTGTAAAAGTGAAACCTCAACACCTTTGGAACATTTTTAGAGGGTAATATTTCATGTGATTTGTCAGAAGATCAAATTTTTAGTTAAATGTTTGACAATTTTTCTCGATTCGACCAATTTTAATAACAGATTTTTAATTCCCATTCATTTTAAAAATACAATCACAGACGATTTTGTTTGGCTTTTTTTCACTTTTCTCTCATTTCCGCTCTCTCTTTCTCTCTTCCATCTTTCTTCTTTTTCCCTCTTTCTTCCTCTCCATACCTCTAGCTCTCTCTCTATATCCACTCTTTGTAATAACTTCAACGTTTGAACAAACAAGATCGAGAACAGGTTAAAGCACCTACCATCAATGTGCTTAGGGAAAACGCGCAAGCGTGTGTTTCCGTTCCGGAACTGCACTGGTTTCAGGACGAGTCCGCAATCTGTCGTCCGAGTACGGTAACGTCTGATAATAGCACTCGCACGCATTGACATCACATTCGTGCACTAAAATTATCCTACTTTATTTCCTGAATGGTGACTCAACCTTTTTATTGATTTTTAGTCATCAGTCATTGACTTATATGACTATTACCGCGCTATAGAGGAGCGTCCAAAAATACTATTAAGGCTTGAAGATTTATTTAGATGATGAACATATAAGTTTTTGTTTAAAAAACATTATTTGAAATTTGAACTGCTGTAATAAAAAAGTATTTATTAGAATGGTCTTGTATTGTAATTCATTTGTTCGTTCTTATACTCCCTCAAATTGTAATGTGTGCTGTTCTTTTTGCATCGAAAGATGTAATTTAAAAAAAAATAATATATATATATATATATATATATCGCCTTGTTGTAAGCTAGTCCGAAAGACGGGATCGAACAAATTAGTATTTGTCTCAACAAGATTTAACACGGTACTCATTTAAAACCGAAAAGTTCTTCCAACCAATACAAATCATCCTGTGAAGATAAAGACATATACAAATCTCGATCAGCCATCGTTCCCTTATTAACGAAGAATCAAGCATTCGTCAATTTGTTCACCCACCTTACCCACCTTACTCTTATAAATAAAAAAGTCCTTATTTAAAAAAAAATGTTTTTATTTAATGAAACAACACAGTAAAACTGAAGCGTTCAAATATGTATTTTCAGACCTTTCAAGAACATTGAAGTTTTTTCGTTAAAAGCTCAATGCAAATGTCCAAGTTTGAATTTTTCAATTATACCTTATTAGTTAAATGTCGAGAATATTCCGCAGTTTTAGGAATTGTCTTAATCTTAATTTTAAACATTTCTGAAGCCAAATATTATTTTCTACCAAGACATAATTTTTATAGATGAAGGTACTATTATGCGGTCTTCGAGGTGGATGAAATTATTATAGGTGTTTTGTGAACAGTAAGTATCACGAATTCCTCGTAAGTCCAACGTACCTTCGTGATGAACGGATCTAATCTTTGCGTCTTCTTATCTCATTCTCTTTTTGGATTAAAGCGTATCGCTCTGTTTGGGCCTAGTAAGAATTGAAAGTCTTTGGGTAATTTTTGCTTTCATTTTGCTTTCATACGTATTCTGAGTGTGTTGTTATACTTCCCTGGCTTTGTGTTTGAATTGAAACCCATCTTAAACTGGTGACGTGCTCGAATTTACGGGAAAACAGATGAGTGGGTTCCACCCCCGACAGACGTGGAAAAACTCCGGAATCAATGAGATTGCTACTTTTTATTACAATATCTATTGTTTGCTCAGTCGATATAAAGAGTGAGTGTATGCGTTTCTTTATGATAAATGCCAAAGTCGACTGATATTTGATTTTCTTTCCAGTTTGGATGAGTCTTTTAGAAGTACAAGCACTTTTAAAAAGTTGCTCAATCCAAATAAATTGTTAAACTTGAATTCACTATTTTATCTGTATAGAGTGAATAAGGAAAGAGCACTGACCGACTTGCACTTGCAGTTGTTAAAAGGACACTTGGATGCGTGTCCCTTCAGGATGACCTGTGTACCGTGGCCCTCGCACTTGCGGCAGAAGAGCGTGCGACTGGCGCTGGCCTGTCGCAGAGCGGCTGCAGCGACTGCTGCTGTTGGCTGCGCTCCGTGCGCCGTGTCCGCCTATTAACCGTAGAAGGCTGTGATAAAAACATTCACAAGTTGTTCAAGAAATTGAAGTGGAACTATTTTGATCGACACCAGCTGCTCTATTTCACAGCAGACACTGTCACTGCAATCTCAGATCAAGAGCATTATGCTCCGTTTATGTCAGCAAACTATCTGAATTCAGGTCAAGATATCAATCGGTATTTGCCTATCAACCTTAGACAAGTGTAACTGGGATATGCAGTCGTTTTTTAACGAAATGTTCATCAATTTGCACTAAAGTGTCAAGCAACGAAATGTCAAGTAAGTAGAATCTATGCACAAATCTATGCGGTATCCAGAAAAATTTGTGATAATTTAACTATTTTGTTTTTTGCATTCTCCGTTTTTTTCTCGCACACTCTCGGCCTCTCTCCTACGTCATTGTTAGGATTTTTAATCGAAACACCTCTTCGACGGGTGGTTAAAAACAGTTTGAATGAGAGTAAAACTTGTGTGTAAATGCTCGATGATACATATAAGTTGCTCCTGTCATCTCAATCTAAGCTTCTTCGCATTTAACCTTTTTTCTGTTTTTTTATTTTATTATAATAGGTGCAAGAAATTTAGTTTAAACACACAGAGAAAAATTGATCAGTTTTGAAACATTTTCTGAACAATATAAAGAGGACGATGGAGTTAGTACCCTTTATATTGTTCAGTCTGTAGTAAAACTCGCCCCACCTAGCGCTAATTCGCGAACAGCGAAACTGTTCAGTTTGCGTCAATAATATTGTTCACTTGGAAAAAAGTGTGCTGTATTAAACCTCGCCCATAACTTGCGAGATTTTCTTCCTTTTTTCTTTTTCTTAATTTTTTCTTTTCTTTCTTCCAATTCAAAACAAAAATTGCGTTTTTATATGGAATTTAATTTTTCAATTCATTTTAAACGCTTTATCAAGATCAACAAGCCACACCGGGGATATAACATCATCGATTATGGGATCTGTAGCGACATGATACGACTCCACTCCTCAGCGTTCTCTGCCTTCCTTAGGAATTGGGGACCAACGGCTTTGACAAAGTCGTCCCTCCATCTCATAGCAGGGCGACCTTTCGTTCGCTTTGGCCCACGCGGGTGCCACTCTAGAACAGCCCGCGCCCACCGACTGGGGTCGAGCCTCGCAATTCGGCCTACCCAACGCCACCTCCTTTAACGGCAGATTCTGACCACGTCCTTTATGCCCGTCTGACCGCGCACCCACTCGTTAGTCCGCCTGTCGAGTAACTTAATGGAATTTAATGAACACTTTAAATCAACAAACTTTTTTCCAACAAGCATGATAAAATCTTTTTAAACAAACATTTACGGAATAATCAAAGAAAAATATTCCAACAAAATGTTCCATCACAATATCGATTAACACAAACAGAAGAGTCAAAGCCGAAGAGTTTGCTATGAATTACTCTAGTAGGGATCCCATTGTATGCTCTATGCCTAGCACTTCGTTAGTCTCTGATGTCGATTTCTCTCCTCATCTTCTGTTCAATGTTCTACAGAAGCTTCCTAATAAATTTTCCGTCTATTCTGAAAATATCAACCATTTCTTAGTCAAAAATTGCGCCTTATCTCTTGCGCTACCTCTTTCTATGCTCTTCTCCTATTCCCTGCTTACTAGCGAAATTCCTATTGAATGGAAACGCTGTGAAGTGGTTCCTGTTTACAAAAGATCGGGTGACAAATCTCAAGCCGCGAATTATCGACCCATAACTATAACCTCTGTGTTCTGCCGCATCTTCGAAGGAATCTTATGTAACCATCTAAAGAATGGTTTTCGCAACATTCTCTGTAAGTCTCAGTATGGATTTATCTCTAGACGTAGCTGCGAGCTCCAACTACTTAAAACCATTTGTGAGTGGGAAGTCGACTTGAGAAACAAAAAGGATGTCGACGTAGTTTACTTCGATTTTTCGCGTGCTTTTGATAAGGTCCCTCATGGTAAACTAATAACCAAACTGGAAAGACTCAATTTTCCGATAGACATTGTGAGATGGATAGCAAACTTCCTGACGAATCGGACCTGTAAAGTGCGCGTAGACGGGGAATACTCCGATTCATTCCCTGTGCTAAGCGGCGTTCCGCAAGGTACAGTCATCGGACCTCTTCTATTTCTGTTTTTTATTAATGACATCGAAATTTGCATCCCTCCTGATGTCAAATTCTCTCTTTATGCAGATGACCTCAAAGTATATAGTTCGAACGCTCAATCTCTCCAGCAATGTGTAGTCAATATACATAACTGGTCTAAAGAATGGTCTCTTCCACTTGCCAAGCATAAAATTAACGTACTACAACTTGTCCGAAGCAATGTGAACTCTCTTTACTTTATCGGTGATGAGGTTCTTAGTTCCAAAAGTGTAATAAGAGATCTTGGTGTGTTAATCGATTCAACCCTGAAATTTGACCGACATATAGAGATGATAAGAGCTAGAGCTGTGAGCAAGATTTCTCAGATTTTTAAAGTCTTTAGATTCCTCGATTTTGAAGGGTACAAACGCGTCTATCTGTCTTACATCCGACCCCTTTTAGAATACGCCACTGTAGTATTCTCACCTAAATCGTGTAGCGAGCTAGCTAGAAGACTAGAATACCCTCAAAGAATTTTTTCGAAAAAGGTACTGAGGCGATGCTTAATACCTTCTAGCAATTACCCTGACATATTGAATAAGTTTGCTATCGAGCCTTTAATAACAAGGCGCGCTAAATACGATCTATTATTTCTGTTCAGGCTACTTTATGGAACTTTAGAGTGCCAGGTCTGCAGATCTCATGTGAAATACAGGGCGAACAGTGATCTGAGAACTTCATCTAGAACAAGTCCTCTTCGATTGCTGCAAGAAAGAAATTATCGCAACGGCAACTTCCTTTTTACTCGAGCCATTACCCTCTGGAACAAACTCTGCGATCGGTTCCCCGACGTCGTTACGATCGAAGAATTCATTAATATTGTTGAGAATTGTTCTTTAGTCCCGTTCATGACTTTACCTGGCTGGATATCTACTCTAGGATACTTTGATTTTCTTTGATACCCACTAGATTGTGTTTTTCTTCTTCTTTCTATTCCTAGTCAGAGCCTGTTGTGTCCCCTTTTTTAAATTTTAATCTTATTTTTTCTTCTCGTTTTTTTTTGTTGTTTAATGTCTACCTTATAAGTGTATGCGACAACAAGCATACCTTTGGCGAATAAAGTGAATTGAATTGAAAGCAGAATTTTAAAAAAAATTCAAGGTTCTCTGTAATGGGTAACTGGTTGTTTTACAAAAAAAAATCAACAAGCATGATTCGATCATTGTCGAAATAACGAGAAGATTCAATAATCTCAACAAATAAAAAAACAGATGAGTCTAAGCACAATTAAAATATTAAACTGTTCTTTATATTATTACACTGGTAAAAAAAATTATTAGGCATGATGCGATGAAAGGGAAACCATCTCTAGCTTTTGTAGTTCAGATCACTCCGTGGCACTTGTGTAGTTAGACGTAGGCTCCTCCCCCATGCATTTTGATGTACGATGTTGCTCCTGTTCTCTCTCATTTTCCTCCTCATCCCTCTCGTTGTTATTTTTACAGTAAAATGATGATACTTGTCCAGATTTACGTAGGCTCCGCTCCTCCCCCTCGGGGGCGGAGTCACGGATTTATGACTACTCTTAGACTTAGTAATAGTTTACGCTAACGAGGCCGTACGGCTTAGGCTAACGAGACCGTATAAAAAATTAGGCATAAATCCGCGACGCCGCCCGTCGAGGGGGAAGAGGGGCGGATCCTACGTCGATATACACAAGTACCTTTTCTCGTTCTTATCTTGAGTAGCAAATATATAAAAACGCATTTTGAAAACACGAGGAAAAATAAATACAATTTTTAAGTTTTAAGTAATTTTTCTTCTCATTCTAACCCTGCGCTGATCTTCTGATGAGTTCATTTCTGACCTGCAAGCATTCGGAGTCATCAGAAAAGACATGAATATCTAATTTTTTAGACATTCTCGAAAGATCAAATCTATACTTTTAAGAATGCAACAACAAAAAACCGGAATGAAGAATGCAACAAAAAAAATCTTCTTTGTTGTCTTCTTTGTTGAAATTAAAATATATGTGAAGTAATATACTGGCCATTACCGAAAGGAGGCAAGAAGGAGGCAAGAAACCGGGAGGCATGAGGGAGGCATGAGGACGCCTTGAGTGAGGACGCCTCGTTAGCTAAGCCGTACGGCCTCGTTAGCTAAGCGGTACGGCCTCGTTATCGTAAACTTTTACTAAGCCTAAGCGTTTTTTTAATGTAAAAATATATTTTAATAATAAAATAAAACGCGCGGCCTCACTCATGCCTCCCTCATGCCTCCCGGTTTCTTGCCTCCTTCTTGCCTCCTTTCGGTAATTGCCTAATATACTCAACCTCAACCATAGCAGTCAACTGAGAAAATAAAATACGGCTTAGGTGAAACATACTGATAAATATATATTGTTCAGTTCCTGCGCTCTCAGCGCAACCAAAAATGATCAAAATGTGATCAATATGCATTGAACCTTATTATTGGTGATCCTTTTTTTCTGTGTGAAGTTTAAAGGGTATCAGCGACGACCCGTGGATGGGTAAGAATCCAACATGTGCCTTTTCCTAACACTTTTGTGTTTGAAAGGTTTTTGAGCGCGACTCCAACTTGCAGTACTCATCGGTGCAAGAAATCTCTTCAATCATCAAAGGCTTTTCTATCCCTTAAATTCTGCTCAGTTCCTATCTATACCCTCAAAGTTTTCAATTTAAAAAAATGTTTATTCAACGCATTGTGGAAAAAGAAAGAGAAATGGAAAGGATTCTTGCAGCAAAAAGTTGTTACTAAAAAGTCGTTTTATACATATGTGTATACAATAGGTGAGAATGATAGAAGAATTAAAATAGTTTTGAGCTCGGGAGCCATCCAACAATAGTAAGGCTAACAAGCATCATATTTTTCACTATCTATTATATCATTGCGATTATGGATGTATTTTCACGGCTAAATTGATGCTTGAAAAAGAATTTACTAACTTGCGCAGCATTCTGAATGCGGAACTCCTCGATCGTCCGATCGACGTCCGAGGTGAGAATCTCGGCCTCAACGACGACCTCGGTGCCCGGAGGGATCTCTGTCGCCACCACTTCACTGAGATCAGGAGGGTCATTGACTCAACAACACCAGTCTTCTCTTCTTCTTCTTCTCTTGTGAATCGAGAGCTGCTAATGACACGAAATTCTTCACAATATTCTCTCATAAGCCTAGTTATATCATAAGACAAACAACTTGTAAGTTTAGTCGGTAACATTTACTTCAATAAAAGACAGACGAATGAGTTTGATTCCGTTTCGAGAAACTATGTTTTGTCCGCTCTTTTAGTTCGAGTCATCTAAGCAAAAAAGCTCAGCCTTCCTTGAAAAAGGATGATTTCAGATTTTCCCTGTTTGCCTCCGGACAAAAAGACCCGTGACGGTAAAAAAAATACTATCAACTTTTTTCCTTTCAATTCTTGCTGCAAGATTCTGATGGATGACGGTATTGAGATTGCCTCGTTAATGCGCGGAGAGAAATGAAAATTAAATAAGTCGAGTTATAGTTTTATAGAAGTTATATAGTTAGCAGATGCAAACTGTAATGGAGCATTAGAATATCACTTTTCACTTTGCTAAGTGATTTTCCGCTATCTGCAGCGACATTAATCTCTCGAAAAAAGTTGAGCGATCGTGCGATGTATCTGTAAAGATGACATCATTGCTCGATGAATGAGATCATCGAGTCAGTGTTAATACAACTGAAATTTTTCACGATGAGATCATGGCTCTCGCACTTTTTAGGCAAAAAAATGTTGGATCAGTGAGGTATGAGATGATCTTACGAGAGCACGCGAAATAACATCTTAAAGTACGAGAAAATTAGATTTCACATGTCGTCTTGCTCTCCAAATGAATCTTAAAATACTAACTAATCGCAATCTAATTTGTTTCCGTACTTAAAAATCATTTCACTTCTTTTGTTGAACATTTCATTAAAATTTTTGTTTTTTTGTTGTATTCTCGACACTTCGTACCGCGACATTTCGTACCCCGAAACTTTGTACCCAACATTTTTTCTTCTTGTTACCACTTTTTTCTTCCAACATTTTTCAAAATTTTCGCCTAATTTGAATGAAATGAGGTCATCGCACCGATGATCTCATCGTTCAGAGATTAATGTCGCGGTTGGTTTTTTTGAACGCTCCAATGTCTCACCACGAAAACATGGACTACGGTAAAAAGAAAGAACACATACATTCTAATGGAGCGTTAGAATTCACGAAAACATAATGAAGCATAACGATATCCCGTTTTTTTCGAATTGCGTGAACGTCTTGTTCTAACCTAAAATGTGTACAATTAGTGAGAGAAATATAACGTTCGAGACATGAGCAGCGATGTCTTTTTTTCTTGCAGCGAGAGAGTTCAAACGGGATATCGTTATGTTTCATTATGTTTCCGCGAATTCTAACGCTCCATTAGAATGCATGTGTTCTTTCTTTTTACCGTAGTCCATGTTTTCGTGGTGAGACATTGGAGCGTTCAAAAAAACCAGATAGCAGAAAATCACTTAGCAAAGTGAAAAGTGATATTCTAACGCTCCATAAGAAAAACTGCCTTGCAGAGTAGATAGCAAGACACGCGCTGCAAGAAACTCCGCACTCTCTATATTCTGTAATTATTCTTGTTATCCTCTATATTGTATCGAGTTTTCACTACATATATCTATACACCACCTGGGAATACATATGTATATAATTAAAGAAGAAAAAAACGAAGACTTCGTACCAAGTGTCATTTCTTAATCTGTTTTTTTGGAAGATCTGCTCACAATACAAAATTGTCATTTGAAATTTCTAGTTCCGAATGCAAAAAAAAACAAAGTGTGGCCAAGTGGTTTGAAGGGTTCAAGTATTTCTAAAGTCAGGTTATTGATGTTTGTGTATATTAGAACCTCCCTTTTAAAATAAACATTAAATATATTCTCTCTAAAGTATATTTCAGTAACTCTGGAAATGTGCAGCTGAGTATTCTTCACTTCAATTCTGGTGAAGATAAGAAGCATACGCTGGGGATGGGAGTTAAACCATTTTATCGAGATACATTCAGCATAATAAGGTGTTCCAACACATCAGAGGACTTGGAGAGGCAGCTAGGAGAGTGCAACGAACGCTTCAATGGCTATGGTCTACGACTAAACCTCCAAAAGACCGAGTACTTGGAATTGGGAAAGAGTACCTCGAATACCATCAAAATAAAGAGCATCGAACTCCGGAAAGTGGATGGCTTCAAGTACCTCGGATCCTACTTCACCTCAGACCTAGACCTCAAGGCTACAGTTGATGCAAGAGTCAATGCTGCCTGGCTCAAATGGAGAGAATCAACCGACAAGCGAATGCCTGAAAAGTAAAATTTACCGATCAGTTGTCAGACCAGTCGTGTTGGTACGGCCTCGAATGTGCTCCATGCACAGCAAAGATGAAGATGAAAATGCTGAGATGGAGCCTCGGAATCACTCGTCTAGACAAGGTGCGAAATGAAACCATCCGAGAACGTCTGGGCATCGTCCCTCTATCTGACAAGGAGCAAGGCTGAGATGGTACGGGCATGTGATGAGATCAAATCTCCATTCCGTTTCTCAATCATCCTGGATTCTCGAAGTAGACGGCAAAATACCCAGAGGGAGACCCAAAACTAGGTGGCGAGACTGCATCGAAGTAGACATGAAGAAGACTGGGCTGAAGATTGAAGACACAGCTGATAGGGTGCAATGGCGTGGTGCAGTCTACAAAGCGGGCCCTGCCTGGCGGCGGGATAAACGCTAGGAAGAAGAAGATTCAGCATAATAAGGATTGTCGTCGTATTCGTTTGAACTCATGCTCTATCTGCTTCTTAGGCAGAACGGTTTAGCTGACAGAAATACATATTTATTAGTTGATAATTCTTATAAAGTAATAATTATAATACTTACCATTTTCATTATATTTTAAAAGATTAACTGAACAGACATAGAGCTTCACATCAGAATTCATACAATCTTTAAAAGATTAACTGAACAGACATAGAGCTTCACATCAGAATTCATACAATCTTTAAAAGATTAACTGAACAGACATAGAGCTTCACATCAGAATTCATACAATCTTTAAAAGATTAACTGAACAGACATAGAGCTTCACATCAGAATTCATACAATCTCGCACGAATTTTTGTAGTTTAAGTTATTATTATAGCCCTAGACATCTTGAAAAAGGCGATTTTGTAAAAAATTTTTAACTAATAAGCCTGATATTTGTTTCATATATTTAAAAAAAACCACTCAAAAACTCAAAATGTTTTCACGGGATGTAAACCGTCGATTTTTATGACGGAGAAAATTTGCTCCAATTGATTTAATCTTTATCAGTTTAAAACGGTTTTGTGCAACAAATTCTTCATGCTTTCTCGAATCGAATTCTCTTCATGTTCATGCTTTTGATTGTAAATTTGTGTTGTAAACTCCCTCTCCGGAAGAAAATTGTTTTATAAAAACTGTCGATTGTAACTTGTTAACTTTATGTAACTTCTCTGTAAAAAAACAAGAAAAATCATATTATTGAATGAAAAAGATTTTTACGCTTTTTTCACCGTCTTTCCTTCGCGTATTTTTCTTTTTATTGATTGATATCTTCGACCACCTAAGTCTATAAAATGCAGTGCTATTAAGTTTATCATATGCATTATCTGACGAATGGAGTTCGACTGAAAATCCAATAAAATAATGAATTTCCGGATACCACTTTCTAAGGGGGGAGTGTCAATAACAAGTAATTATTTGACCTTCTACTTGAAGTCCGTTTGATTCCAATTAAAAAAATTTTCTCTAGTTTTTTCTCTCTATGAAAACTAAACAATTGTGAAGAAAAAGAAAATTGTCTCAATGACTATTTCAGTTAAATTGCATCAGTGAGATTTGCCACTGTTCGCCAATTATGTGATTGACAATTTCAAAAAAATTGTCTTCAAACATGCTTGGAAAGGCTAATTTTATAAATGAGAATGAATGAAAAGATCTTTTTGAATTTTTGAGAAATTTAATTTAACAAAAAAACTACCTCTTTTTAGAAAGGGGGGGGGGAATATTTTGAAATATTCAAGGGTGAGCTGGAGGTTAAGGGCATGGAAAACCGATGTTCTCGTTCTTCTAGACTATCCTTTCAAAATGGTAAGTTTTTATAAATTTTCAACAAAGCTGAGGCTCACGAGTGAAATGATCTTTATTTGTTTACCTGAATTTAATCTGACTTCTCTTGAGTATTCCGCTAGCTACAAACTACAAACTTCTCAATCTTTACACTTCGCTTTTTTCGAAGAATCAAACAAATCTTCTCAAAGATATATTGAACAGATTCATCGAAATTACGGATATAGACGGTATACGATAATCGTCATGAAAAAGTCGGATTGACTGATAGACTACAACTCTTTTTTTCTGCTCGTTCGCATTTTGTGTGAGGCAACAAATGGTCCGAGACGACTTTCAGAAACTATGTAGTTCCTGGGTCATTGCTAGTGTCGTATGATTCGAGCATGTACAACCAATTCCAACTTACATCACTTTGAGGTGACCTGCTCCGTGGGGGATGCGGGTAGAAGTTGTGAAAAATTGCGCAATAGTCAGCGCAAAACTACATTCTGCCACATCCAGACATATTTTAAGAAGGGCCATCAGCCATTCATTATGCTGCTACTGGAAGAAAAGTGTGACTAGGTGAATATTTTTAAAAGACGTTTTGCTATTCCCAACCTCAGCTGAGGTTCTCTTGCGATTCCCTTAAAAGAACAAACAAAAACATTGCAACTATGTATTTACGTTTTTACAGAACTCGTCATTGAGAAACGCATTATTGTGTTTCAACATACACACCTCCTGTAGCGTACTCGCTACCTTTCAAATAACTTTTAGGGCGCAATAGGATCCCGCACGGATCAGCCCTCATGTCCAAATTGACTACGGTATGCTGAATCGCTACCTAATTAGTCTTATTATTACTTATTTTGCTCTTAGATAGGTTTGTGTTGATTTAACTTTGAGAAAACTGTCTGAAACGGGTTTAATTACCCAAGTTTGAGGCCTAGCAGTCAGCGACCCTCCTCCCACCCGACCCGGTATACCTCGTCTGTTCGCGAGGAATAAACGCTGGTTATTTCTGTGTTGTTCTGTAGTTCTTCTGCTTGTTCTGTTGTTCTGTAGTTCTTCTGTAGTCCAATACTTCATTAACTTATTTATCATTCAATCCTCTTTCACTTATTATTCGATAATTCCATTTTAAATTATTATAGTGGCAGGCGACTCATATTTGTTTTGAACAAAGCGATCATCTATTTTGTTGGAGCATCCTTTCTTTGCACTTCCTATTCTTTTGTTTGCATCAATAAAAGTACACAGGAATCGGTATTTAGTGAGAAAGGGGGGACATTCGCGAAATATGCTCTTCAAACTGAAAGTAGTTTCGGTCTGGAACAAACTCCCAGAGATTGAGATTTTAAAAAAAACAGTTAATGCCATAAAAACAGCTCTCGATAAACTGTGAATCACTCGTTATATTTTCATCTCTTGAATCCAAACGTCCTTAAAGACGTATCTCTTTTTTCCATTACAAAAAGTATCACGTCTTGATTTTAAGAGAAATAGCTCGTCTATTTCACTTCCTACCTACTCCGTCCGAAATCATCATTTTGATAAAGTACTAGAACTATCATTATGAAGCCCAGAAAGTATCAAGAACGTAAAACATTTGCGCTCCAAAATTACATTTTATAGCTCGTGTTTTATGATAGGTATTGTTAACAACAAAAAAAGGTAGCTGGTTCAGTTAGCTGGTTAGGTTTCTCAATGCGTTACCTCGTCTGTTCTTTTTTAGAGCTGGATTCCGTTACCAAGCAGCGGTGAATAAAGAGCCAACACATTCCTGCTATATAGACAACTGTTCGCAAATACACATTCTCTTCTTCGCACAAGTTCCCCCCTCCCAAATAAATTATCATATACTTTCACTCATTCATGCACACATTCTGATATATTTCTTCCTAATATGGTTTCTTGCGTTAGAAAATTGGAGCGAAGCCGCATGAGTTTATTTTGCTACATAAGCTATCAGGTCGTATATTGAACTACTACACGAGGAAAACCTGCTCGGTTAAAATAGCTACATAGTTAGCCCAGCGGGCGAGATCCAGCCAGCTGGCTCTTTCAGTTAGCCCAGCGGGCGAGATCCAGCCAGCTGGCTCTTTCACTCTCATTCCCGGGTTATGCGAGCGGGCGAGATCCAGCCAGCTGGCGGCTCTTTCACTCTCATTCCCGGGTTATGCGAGCGGGCGAGATCCAGCCAGCTGGCGGCTCTTTCACTCTCATTCCCGGGTTATGCGAGCGCGTTACATTATCTTTGCAAGTAAGTACATAGATTGAACCCAGAAACTGAAAATGAAGCTTTGTTTTTGAAAGAATAAAACACTGAAAGTGGTTGCTGTCTCCCTTCTTTAACCGGTATCTTCGCATTGTTCCCACAAGTAGCGGCCGAGACAGTCAATATTTCTCCTAGTCCATTCTCTTCTGTTCTCTCTCTTCTCACCAGCAAGTACTCCAAAAGGGGAGTGTGCCTGTTTGCTACAGTAAGCTTCGCTAATGCCTAGACAATAAATGACATTATAAAGAGACAGGAAATTATGGAAAGAAAAATTAGAGAGAGAGGAGAGAGAGGAAGAGAGATAGAGATAGAAAAAGGATAGGTAGTTAGAGAGAAGTTCAGACAGAGATTTAAATAGGAAGAAAAGAGAATGAGAAAAAGAAAAAGATGAAAGAAGATATTGAATCTTTGTTTACTTGGTATTCTACTGTAAACCTCTCCAACTTCTCATTTCGTAAAAAGCTACCACATAACAGTCGAACGAGCTTAAGTCTTTCTAGCTCTAATAGAAACTTTGAAAACGATACTAATGGTGAGTCAAACATCTTTTTGAAACGTTCTTGATTTAAAATCACAAATGCAGTCATGCTGATAAAATTTTTGAAATTATCAGTTGAACAAGTTGACGCCTGGTTGAGATGACATTCGAGTGATCTATAGTATGGCATAAAAATAGTCTACTTGGTGGCATCGAACCCATCCAATCCTTATGTTTATTTTCCCGTACGATAATTCAATCATTACTATCTTCTTAATTGGAAAGAACTCCGGAAAGGCAGTATCTCACACCTAACGAGTACTCTTATGTTTTCTTTAACTTCAAAAAGACCCAAGTAAACCAAAATTAAGGTGAGAAAAGGAAAGAGAGAAAAGTGATATAGAGAGAAAGAGCTGAGACAGGAGGGTGATACAGATTCACACATGTTAGAAGAAAGAGGATAGAGAGAAAGAGCTGAGACAGGAGGGTGATACAGATTCATACATATAGAGAGAGAGAAAGAGGATAGAGAGAAAGAGCTGAGACAGGAGGGTGATACAGATTCATACATATTAGAAGAAAGAGGAATATACATATGTATAGAAAGTATCTATGTCTATGTTTTTACTCTTTACAAATTTCATTCATAATCGATTCATTAAAATCACTTGAATACAGGCGAATAGTACATGACGTAATATTTTTACATAAATGTGTACATTCCAATATAAAAATAGATTACTTATCTCTTTTCAAAATATCTCCTCTTTCTATGAACTTGAAAAATACTCATTGTTTGAGATTATCACTTCCCAAAATCAAAAACATGTCTTATACATTCTTTTCTTTTTCAAACCCCAGGGATGGTCGGGTCTATCATTTCCTCTTCACACTGACTTCTACTCGTCTCTACTTCATTGAATTACGAGATTTCTCTTCTGTCTTCTTGGGACTCAAGACTTCATGAATCTCTTCGGTATGAGGTTGAAACGCTAAGTGGTCTACCAAGACTCTTCAGTGCAACGCCACAGTTGCTTATTCCTCTTCCGAAGAATTTCTACTTTTTCATTTTCTCATTGTCAACCATGTTAGCGATGACCCTGAACCAGTTGTCCTTTGGCGATAAAGAATATCAATAAAAATCAACATTTGCCTCTAGAGCCATTAATGTATGGAACAACCTACCCTATGAAACAGTTTCAATAACTAATAGTGATGCGTTTGCCGTTAGCCTTAGTTCCCTTCAGTTCACTTCTTCCGAAACCGATTGTGAAAGACTAAAAGTTTTTTATCTTGATATTGCAACAAAAACAGTTCCTAAATTGACTTTCAATTAAATATCTTAATGTAAAGTACCACTGCACCACTGCCCAACAGCCTTTCAGGTGCCGACTTTTACCAAGCAAAACCAGTCCGTGCTTCGCTGCCTCTTATTCTTCTTTTCCATTTACCCTTAACCTTTTTTGTGCACGGAATAAAGAATTGAATTGAATTGATTCCCTTTCCCGAAAAAAAAATATTGATAAGGATATCTAAATGTTCGAAGACACAAATAACTCGTGATTACGTTAATACAGAGCGTTTTTTCGTGTGCAAATTCCTTCATTACTTAGAAAAAATATTAAACTTTTTTTGTGATCTGTCGGGTTTTGAGCTCAGGAATTTATAATGAAGTTCCCTCATCCCTTTTTTACTACCCCACGAGATTGTACATAGCTGCTAAAAAGAAGTAGTTAGACTTTATCAAAACATCTGGTTGTATAGAGTGACCTACCATTTGAGAAAAAGAGCATTAAAAACAGTGAATATTCCGATAAGTCTTCAAAAAAGCGTGCTCAAAAATTCACGTATATCGGATAATGGTCTTAGAACTGATTAAATATATAGGATTCTTATAACGATTAAATTTTTTGAAACTAATTTTTATTAACATCACCACTACCCTCATCATCCAGTCATAATGCGTCGCAGAATATAATTGACTGGCTCAATATTTTGTAATCTACGAAAAAACGAATAAAAAAGTTCCAAATCTCTCCAAAACTGTTTTTTTCTGATAAATAATGTCAAATGAGATCTAACCTCATCTCAAAATTAGCTGAGTCCGCGATGGAAACTTCTCCGTTCTCCACAAAAAGCGGTCGAATACTTTAGAAGGAAAGATGAGCAAATGGATTACTTCCAGGATTACAAGTTGTAAGACTATCGCAATTACTCCCTGGTTTTTTTCGGATCAAACACACGGCTATGATTTGAAGATTATCAGGTGAGGATGTAGGCGGGCAGTCTCAACTGCTACCGTAATCCGAAACTGGATTGAGAATAAGATCGAGGATAAGGGTGTACCCCTTACCTCAAGAACACCGCCGGTCCCTGAAAGATGAGCTACTAATTTTTGATGAAAGATGAGAATTTTATCGTTAACGAAAATTTACCGGAAACAGTAAAAAATTATGAATGAGGCTTCAGTGAAAATTTAAGGAACATACAAAAAATTTCAAGAAAAGCTTAAACAAACAAGGCGGTTCGTTCTTCTCTGTTGTTATTGAAAGCTCATAAAGCCAGGAATATTTGTCAATCAGTTGAGGATGCATTACAAATGTGTATTAACATGCTAACTACGAAAATTATTCTAAAACGGGTTTCTAAAGCACCGAGCCAGAACCCTTCCCAGTATGATCCTGGAAAATTGTAAGAGAAGCAATCATCTGTGATTAAACCAAAGATAAATAAAAGATTAAGAGTAAGCGGCTTATTTGAACAGTAATAGAATGCTTTAGAAGCCTTAATGAAATACGATGAAGTGACCATTAACGAGGAGAAATTTAAAACAAAGAAATGAAAAAAAAATTAATCCACTACTTAAAAATTAATCCAACAAATCTAAAACAACTACTCGCATATTATTTTTCAAAAAATCATTTAGTCTTATTGTTGACAGAATTTTCTGAAGGGTTCAAGTGTATGTCAGGTATTGCATAACTGGATACAATTTTTTGGCACATAATGGAGTATCTACTTCGTTTCAGGCCAGATCGCGAGCACTTTGGCTGTCTGCGCTCCGACAAATCAAATTGATTTTCAACACTTGCTCGATAGCTGCTTAGGCCAGAATAAGGCTTACGCTAACGAGGCCATACGACTCAGGAAATGATACCGTATCAAACAAATAACCACAAATTAATATATCTACTTTCGTCTGATGAGCTGGAAGTGAAATAGAACCCATAATAGATAAATGCACAGTTTGTTTATTTTCTACCCATTCGCTTTTTGGTGAAGGTAAAAATTTTCCATCTTTGTATTTTTGACGTAGCAAGAGCGAGAGCGTAAAATCAAAGATACGGTAGTGTTTGATATGGCTGATAGGTTAAAGAATACGGTACGGAAGGTATTAAGGTTCCCTAATACTGCGATAGACGGGTTCTGTCATACTGAAGAGAAGAAAATGCGGGAATAGATAATAGAAACAGAGTCAACAGTTGAAACATCGAGCTTTAAAGGGAAAAAAAGTTTTTAGTTTGTCCAGTAACTCAAGCTGGGAGATATGTAACGAATGCTTTAAACAACTACGTTATATTTTTTTAAAACTTGCTGCATTGATCATTCTAGAAGTTTTATTTCTTCTAATACTCTTTTTGAATGATGGTTGATACAAGTTTTCCAGTTTTCTGATGCGAATATGCGTTGCTTCTTAACTTTTTCGAGATTAAGAACAATATGGACCGAGTATTTCATTTGCTCGCTTATTGCTCACTTCGGTTCAAATGCTTCGTTATAAATGTCAGGGCACACATATCGACAAAGTTCTGAACAATCTGAACTGAATTATTGAGTTGTTTTGACGAGAATTTCGGATGGTCAGCAAAAAAAGCCGTTTAGAATTCTATCCTATTCCGCTTTTCAAAAGTCGTAAGAAAAGCTCAAAATAAAACAATTGTTTTTAATTAAGTTTACCCGCCTCTTCATTATAGTGTCGCACAACTACTTGGATTTTTAGTGAAATTCAAAAGAAATTACTCTTTTTTTTATTTTTAAACAAGTAGTTTTTCAACAACAAAAAAACTGAGAAAAAAATCATTTTCTTGCTTTTCTTGTTTTGGTTTTGCAGTTCACACGTGTTCAGGACTTGTGACAACTTTACCTAGGTTTTTCGCATCGTGCAAACCATTCTGGCAGAAAGCAGCAGGGCCACATCCAGCGAAAGCTGGTAACACAGTTCAGTATCTTCGAGCCTGTCGTATCCGAAACAATGTACCGTTTAAAATGTCATCGAAAAGCTCTCAGAAATAACTCCTGAAAAAGTTTACTACGAGCCTTACGGGACCGAGCAAATCACGTGCAGCATATGCGCTCTTGATACGGAACACCGTGAGAGTGTCCCGCGACCCTGTGCGAAGATCTGAGGTAACAGCTATCATTGCAGCTCTCCAATATAACTCTGCTTCTCCACAACCATACTTTGCCTTCTTAAGCTGCTGGCTGCATGGAGGGTTGGCGATGACAGTTTTTTTGTAATGGGGCGCTTTTTGAGCCAGAGAACCGGTCCACTGTTCTGAATTGGGAGCGATGTCAGCATCTTGAAAATTATGGTGTTGTTATAAGCTCACCCCGGAAACTTGCGCCTGTGTTCTGGTACAGAAGGATGACCCAAAACACAAGTCAACCCATGCTGCCGCCTAGTTCGTCGGACAACAAACATTTGTTTTTTAGATAGAACACTCAAAAATGCTTACCAAACTTTCAATTTATTAACAGTCATACTATTAGAACATGAATAATCCGGGCGTGGCATAATGGTTGTCTGTTCGACTATTTTGCGAAGAGCCTGGAGTTCGACTTCCACCCCAGACAGATCCACCCAAACCATGGGGGTTATGAAATGTTGTTAGTGCTCATGCAAGAATCTGACTCTCCCCACTGCTGCTATGCACTCTAGCAGTGATCTAGCGGGCAGCAACTGGTTCAACCAGGATAGGTCCATACTGCATCTCAGAAGAGAGTGAACCCTGCTGCGAGGCGGGAACAAGCGCGAGGAAGATTATTATTACTATTTAAGTATGAATAGTGATACTGGAGTGCAAAATAACTTTTAATACTTTCATAGTATTCTGCTTTGGTTGCATATTTTCTTAAATATCCATACAACTTTTTTGAGGATGAAAAAAGTTATGTTATGCTTACATGCCAATTTTTTACTTCTTGCACAATCACCATTATTATGTTATTAAAATTCGGATTCGATCAAAGCTGTGTCATTTTTCTGCACTACAATCTTAGAAATTTCCTCCAAATGATGAGGATCGGTCAGTGGAATACAAAAAAACATAAGGTTAGAAAATTGAAAAATGTTAGGATAATTAACAAAAAACAAGAAAAATAGCGCACATGTCAAACTAAATAAGTAAATAAAAGTATTAATATTTTTCATTATTATAAAAAAGTATAGAAGTTCCTTTCAAATTTTCCTCCCATTTCATTAGTATAAAAAAACAACAGTTTGCTTGAAACTGAGAAAATTTGTTGATCGCTTGTACTCTGCTGAACTCCAAAAGTCCTGAGCGACTACTGTTCATTTCAAAATCTTTAAGCGTTCCATTCCTTATTATATATATTTTATCTGCACTTGTCAGTGCAAAAACAAACATTCAAAAACCACAGAGAACAATGGTGTCTTTAAGAAGCAGAGAAAAAAAAGAAAAAAATCTAAGACAAATTCTTGTAACAATTTATTACAGAGCGCGTCATGGTGTCTAATAATTACATTCATATCGTTGAGCGAAGTTGACTTAGTGAGATGCTTATTTAGCGAAAGATCTCACTGAGTACTCGACATCAAGATGATCACCTCACATAATCGTTCTAAGTCTCTCTTATATCGTTCGTGTAATTTTATCTCGCTCATTCAATTTTAAGTTACTTATATAGTCAATGGAACTCAAAAAGGTTATAGGTTAAGGAAATAAGTTTATCAGGATA
Source organism: Allodiplogaster pararmata (assembly GCA_964056735.1). Classification (NCBI taxonomy): domain Eukaryota; kingdom Metazoa; phylum Nematoda; class Chromadorea; order Rhabditida; family Diplogasteridae; genus Allodiplogaster; species Allodiplogaster pararmata. The sequence goes on from OZ057405.1 coordinate 44,179,557, forward strand.
GAAATTTTTTTGATTAGCGTGATGATTCAGTTCGGAGGTTCTATGTAATGAAGATGTCATCTCGAACAAATATTAATAGAAAATTTTATAAATACATTAGAGTAAGATCTATAGGTTTTATTCACGAGACAGAATCGAGGAGAGAAATTATTAAATACATTCTATGAGAGTCCGCCGATTAAACAAGTACTGAGTAAGTGTATAGATACTTTAATCGAGCTAGGTGTTACTGAGAAGAAAAAAATCATAATAATTGGAACATAGCTGAAGGTTAAAAAATATTTAAAGCTTCATGATAATAAAAAAAGAGTGATTCGAGAGTTGATAACTAGACTTCAGGCATAACTAGGCTCCAAGCCCTATTAGTTATGATGAGGAATTTTATAATGAACTCGAAAAGAACGAAAAGGCCAGCCAGAAGTTGTGAAATATGCCTGGACAGAAACCCATAAGTAACAATATACAGTATTTTCGTTGAGAGATAGAGAGTTTAATGTGATTTTTTTATAAATTCAAAGCAGAGACCCGAGGTTATTTAAAAGAATCACCTGCCTACAGACGCATGGTTTTAGAAAGAGTTCGAAAAGAACACGAAGACCCATTTGTTTAAAGCGGAAATATGCCTGAAAAGAAGACTTGGCTGTAGCAAATTGACGTAGTATTTGATCGAATCTATGTACTTAATAGACGGTCTTCAAAATGAAAATAGACACCCTCATTTTAAACAGAGGTCCGCTCACCTACGGTAGGACTTGACCATTGAACACCTGCTACAAATGTAGGGCCTTGATCATTCAGCATCTGGTTTAGGTTGTTCTCGACAGTGATTCAAGAGGGCGCGAAAGAGAATGATTCAAAACATTTAAACAAAAACCGTTTCCATATCTATCATTATATTATATTAGCTGATCATGAAGGAAGTTATCCCCAACCAATGGAGACTAAAAAAGACTAAACAGATTGGTTTTATTTTGAAGAAAAAAAATCACTGAAATCAATTCCTATGCAAAGATAGTTTTTCCTTAAGAGATTTTGAATTGAAGAAAAGCAAATAAAATTTAGAATTCTTCACCAATTCATTTATATATTCGATGATAACTTTTTTCAAATAGATACTACAATAAACGAAAGATGTCCATATTTAATAATTTACGTACACGTTATGAAAAGTCGTTGCGCATTGAATACAACGCGTTTCCACACAGTTTACAGTTTACTGCGAATCTATAAATACATAAATCTATAAATACATTCTTTACTTTTTCAAACCCCGGAGATGGTCGGATCTATCATTTCCTCTTCACACTGACTTCTACTCGTCTCTACTTCATTGAATTACGAGATTTCTCTTCTGTCTTCTTGGGACTCAAGACTTCGTGAATCTCTTCGGTATGAGGTTGAAACGCTAAGTGGTCTACCAAGACTCTTCAGTGCAACGCCACAGTTGCTTATTCCTTTTCCGAAGATTTTCTACTTTTTCATTTTCTCATTGTCAACCATGTTAGCGATGACCCTGAACCAGTTGTCCTTTGGCGATAAAGAATATCAATATCAATAAATGCAACAAAAAAGCCATTAATTATAAGAACACTTTTATTGATTATTGATTATCAGAGCTGTGGGATTTTTATGACGCAAAGTATAGAGAAAGGCCACATGAGGAGGAAAAAAGAAGAGACGCGAATGCAGGGGAAAGGGGATGGTTAGAGACACGCGTAACATTTCACATTCGTGGTCTTCATCCATCCCAGGATTTTTCTTTTCATTCACATGATCTATAACCTCTGTACCTTTTTTCGGCTTCTCCACAAGCACTTCAAACATTTTAATACTATTAACTTTCTGAGCAGAAATGAATAATGAATGAAAACCGAGAACTGAATAAAAGCTCTCAATTAAATTCGCACCCGCAACAGATCTTCCATCTATGCGTTTCTATCGAGGTGTCATACTGTAGGAATACAGTTGTTCACCAAGATTTTTAGGTAAGAAAAAGATTGGGACATCCGGGTTACTTGCAGTTGTTCTGGAAGCGCGAATTCATAGGATATTCATTCATCGGTGGCATAAAAAAATTTACGAAAAAAAAAGAAAAAAAGAGAAAGAGAGAAAGGCAAGGAGAAAGGTCTTCTGTCGCGAGGTGGTCATAAGTCGGAGTAAATCAATGTCATCACCTTTATAAAATACAACAGGTACAAAAAATTTTTGAAGTTGAAATAACTTTTTTAAAAACATTATTCAATCTTTACAAAGGGAGAAAGCAATTTTAAAAGATTACTTCACTCTATCAGATATATAAAATGGATATCACGGTAACTTCTGTGTTTCATCGAGCTCTTATTTTCTACAATTCGTCTTATTCAAGTCACCAAGTGCCAATAAAAAAAACCCGCGCATGTTTTTTAAAAAGATTTTGAGAAGAAAATTATAGGAAGTGAATGTTTCAGTCCCTACACAGCTCAAATTTTTTTCATTATGTTTCTCTCTCTCTTTCTCTCTCTCTCTCTCTCTCTCTTATTCTCTTTCTTTTTCTCTCCTCTCTTTTCCCCTCTTTTTTTCTCTCTCTCTTTCTCTGTCTATCACTCTCTCTCTTTCTCTCTTCTATCTCTCCCTTTTCCATTCTCTGTCTCTCTCTCTTTCTCTCTGTTTCCTGTGAGTCTCCCTCCCTATTGATTGGACAAGGTATGGGTGCACCCGTACTCAGTGCATCATCGCTAAGCCTAGACGCACTGAAACGTTGGGGAAATAGAATTTGAAAAGGAATAAATGACGCTTTCTCCAAATAATCGCAGACGGTTTAGTGATATTAACAGAGGTCGATTCCAAGGAGAGTGAAAGAGTAGAGAATTAGAAAAAAAAAGAAAGACGGAAGAAAAGAGGGGAAATAGAAAAAAAGGAAAACAGAAAGATGAAAAAATAGGAAGAAAAAGCAATGTAAGCCAAAAAACGTATTATATTGACTCCTACTGTCGTAAACTCCATCCGTCGTCTCATATAACCTTTGTTTGAATACACCCGCCTTCGGGATGTACAACACTTGACCGCAGTGAATAAACCATGAGCGTGTGGACTTGCTTTAGAAAATCTTTGGGGTAAGGTATGAATCACACCAGCAGCTGCGGTTGAATTTTGAAGAAGCTTGCTACATGCTAGCTTTGCGGAATCGAAAGAGCGCTACTACATAGATTAAAGAAGAGGAGGGAAAAAAACGAATTACGGAAAAGCCTTGAAGAAACCAGTCGGTTAGCTCAGTGATACCGTAAAAAGCAGAAAGAGAGAGAGTTCAGAGACTGAGAAAAAGAATGAAGAGAAAGAGATAATGAGAAAGAAGAAGAAAAATAGAATAACTACAGTATTACCCTGAGCTTTTGGGGTATTTTGTATCATTACAGAATTTCAAGAAAAATCAGTATGATAGATGTTAACAGGCTGTTGTAATCAGTAGCAGTTGTTTACAATAAAAAAAACAACAACAAAATTGCGTCCGCTTACAGCAAATGCGCTGAAACTGTGTGAAAACGTACGTTTCACAGTCAATCGAGCTTGATTATTCATGAAAAAACCTGCGATTAGTTTCTAAGGCAACGAATTAGATCAAAACAGTTTTTTAATGGTTCTTCTAAAAGTTGGTTTTGATTTTAAAAAAAGTTTTTTTGAAAAAAAACAAACTATTTTTTTCTGTTTTCGATTTAAGGACTGTTGATTTTTTTTTCGATTTAAGGACAAAAGTATCATAGAAGTCTCTATCACAATACTATCTCCAAGTTAACCAAAAACTTTTTTCGCGTCCGGTGCTCTAAGATTCATTAGACATCACGATGGAACTATAAAAAAAACTGGAGAAAATAAACTTAAATCAAATGTATTGTTTTTTCCTTATATTTCATAGCGTTTTCTCTCTTCAATGCTTCTCAATTTTTGTATTTTTCTACCAATTATGTATGTTTGTTTTCAATCTTTTTCCTCGATTGTTCTTCTATGAAATAAGAATTTTTCGCTCAGGTTTTGATGAGAAAAAAATTATTCGGGTCGTTTTCTTAAGTAAATTCTTCCGTAAAATTTCATCAAGATCTTGGAAAAAATTCACTATTCGAAGGGGGACAAATTTAGTTCGAACTACAAAAATCCCAATTCAGTAGTTAGCAAAATGGAACATGAATCCAAAGAACGTGCCCTGATTGAGCACATTAAACGTGAACCGAATTTCCAAACTGGAAAATTCTGTTCAGGACTTCATGGTCGATGATTTTTGAAGTGAATTAATGATCTTTTTCTCGAGGTGACATCAGGGTGTTTTTCTGACCCACACTGCAGATTTAAAAAAATCTATGCGATTGCCAAAAAAAACCGGAAAACATTGAGAACGCTTGGAAAAAAATTTTCTCGAATTTTTCGTAGGGAAAGTCCAAATCATTGGAGAAATTTAATGTTAACAAACTTAAATTTTAAAAATCTATGCGCTCGAAAAAACACCCTGGGTGACATGTGAGGTCACTATATAGATAGATTAAACGTGCGGCAGGAGTTTTATAATAACTCCGAGAAGAACCCAAAAAACCGCCGTCATCTTAAATGTTTTTGTTTGAAATAGACCCGACCGTTACACTATAAACTTATTCAGTGAAGATCAAGGGTTGAGATGAAGGGTTTTCAGATTTTTTTACGAACCGGAGTCTCTGATGCTCAAAATGATCACCTATGAAGAAAATTTCCGAAACCGTTTTCAGATAAGGAATTTGATGATGAAGGGTTTTCAGATAAGGAATTGCCTTATACAAAACAGCTACTCGATAAGTGTGAAACAAAGGCTAACCAACATGCTGTAGGGCTTTACTAGTGACTTGACGCAGGCCCCTTAAATAAATTTTTGTTTGTTAAGTGAAGAAATGATTGTACTCTTCTCGGTCAGAAGAACTTCTAGTGTATCTAGCACTATAATAACCTTTTTAATACAAATAATTTCTGTCTGGGTAGGTTCATTAATACAAAAAATTACTAATGTAGAATACAGTAATAAGTATAATATCATTTGTTTTGTAAAATTATTTTCGTGCATGAAAGAATGCTTAGACTTGGGAAAATCAGGTTTGGAACTTCAGTTTTCAAAGTTTTGTGTTAGTTTACGAAGATTGAATCAGAACTTAATAATAAAAATCATAATTTTGCTGTTTCTGTTGTATTCAGAGTTAGCGCTTCCGAATAAAGGCAATATCTAAGGACCTGTAACTCACTTATTAAAATCTCATCAAAAACCGTAGGCTTTGAACTCGGTTGCGATATAATATATGTATACAGTCAATAATTTACTTATTCATCGTTGCAAGGGTGAAAACTAGGGGATTTATGTTTCAGTTGAAATTTGTAGTGCTTACATGCACATACAAATACTTATTAACTGAATTAGTTTGGTTGTGACCAGGCCTTCTCGAAATTTTTTTTTATTTATGACTTGTTTTTCGAAAAACCATTTAGACTTGTGTTTTTTTAAATATCAGAGTCGAGAAAACGATAAGGAACCGGATAAGAAAAATTGAGGCTGAGTTACCCTCCCCCCTCCTTGAGGCTGAGTTATTCTCCCCCCTCCTTGAGGCTGAGTTACCCTCCCCCCTCCTTGAGGCTGAGTTACCCTCCCCCCTCCTTGAGGCTGAGTTACCCTCCCCCCTCCTTGAGGCTGAGTTACCCTCCCCCCTCCTTGAGGCTGAGTTACCCTCCCCCCTCCTTGAGGCTGAGTTACCCTCCCCCCTCCTTGAGGCTGAGTTACCCTCCCCCCTCCTTGAGGCTGAGTTACCCTCCCCCCTCCTTGAGGCTGAGTTACCCTCCCCCCTCCTTGAGGCTGAGTTACCCTCCCCCCTCCTTGAGGCTGAGTTACCCTCCCCCCTCCTTGAGGCTGAGTTACCCTCCCCCCTCCTTGAGGCTGAGTTACCCTCCCCCCTCCTTGAGGCTGAGTTACCCTCCCCCCTCCTTGAGGCTGAGTTACCCTCCCCCCTCCTTGAGGCTGAGTTACCCTCCCCCCTCCTTGAGGCTGAGTTACCCTCCCCCCTCCTTGAGGCTGAGTTACCCTCCCCCCTCCTTGAGGCTGAGTTACCCTCCCCCCTCCTTGAGGCTGAGTTACCCTCCCCCCTCCTTGAGGCTGAGTTACCCTCCCCCCTCCTTGAGGCTGAGTTACCCTCCCCCCTCCTTGAGGCTGAGTTACCCTCCCCCCTCCTTGAGGCTGAGTTACCCTCCCCCCTCCTTGAGGCTGAGTTACCCTCCCCCCTCCTTGAGGCTGAGTTACCCTCCCCCCTCCTTGAGGCTGAGTTACCCTCCCCCCTCCTTGAGGCTGAGTTACCCTCCCCCCTCCTTGAGGCTGAGTTACCCTCCCCCCTCCTTGAGGCTGAGTTACCCTCCCCCCTCCTTGAGGCTGAGTTACCCTCCCCCCTCCTTGAGGCTGAGTTACCCTCCCCCCTCCTTGAGGCTGAGTTACCCTCCCCCCTCCTTGAGGCTGAGTTACCCTCCCCCCTCCTTGAGGCTGAGTTACCCTCCCCCCTCCTTGAGGCTGAGTTACCCTCCCCCCTCCTTGAGGCTGAGTTACCCTCCCCCCTCCTTGAGGCTGAGTTACCCTCCCCCCTCCTTGAGGCTGAGTTACCCTCCCCCCTCCTTGAGCAATTTCAGGCTCTATTCATGAAGTTTTGCAATTTCAGGCTCTATTCATGAAGTTTTGATACTGGGAAAAAATTCTATAAAAGTTGAAAAATTAAACGGTTTCAGCTAATTTACCTCCCATTTCGTTCTGTGTAATGAACTGAAATAGCTTCAAAAAATCAAAAAATGCGAAAAATTTTCTACAGAAAGTTTTGGAATTTTTTTAGAAGACGGCCATTTCTAATTTGCAGAATAATTTGCAGAATAATAATTTAGAATGTTCTCAAAACGAGCACAGCAGCAAAAGGATAATTCAAGTGTAGATGACCTCGAGGAAGACTAATTTTAAAATTTCAATACTGGTGTGTCTCTACGAGCTTTTTTTCAATCTCGTCTTTTTTTTCAAATTTGTTTTTCTTTTTTCTCTTTCATATATGTATGTATATATTTCTATATTTATTCACATACTTAAGATTTATATTAAGCGCCTCCTATAGAAATTTGAGGGTTTTCAGCTCTTACAAAACGTGACACTAAATAAACTGAAAATCGCTCCCTAAAAAGGAAAGATTTTCCAGTTTTGATTCAGTCATATCAATACAATAATCTCCATTTATCAAGAGTTTGCGAGTTGTAGAAGTAGGAATGATTGCATATCCAAAGGTCTCTGTGATTGTTTGATGAACAATAAAAACCAACGCCCTTGGAGCAGAGGAGCTTTGAATAATGAGAAGTGAGCTAGAGTTGAAAGGCGAAGAAGAAAGAGAAGAACTTCTCTTTTAACTTCCCTTTTTGCTCAAAAAAGGTCTTTTTTTTAAATTTTAAGAGTTCTGAAGCCCTATAATTTTATGTGTATATCAAAAACACTGTTTGAAAAACAAAATGGTTCGAACTTGCCCGTACTTGAATACTGTTTGGAAATATGGAGCCCTCAAGCTCATTCAATGACCAAGTATCTGGAAAAAGTTCAGCGTAAATTTACGGAGCAGATTTTCGACAGGCATTCAATTAAGCTGCAATGAGAGGTTAACTTATCTTGGATGCGATAAACTTTCGAATCGTAGGCGTGTCACTGAACTTTTGACGACATACAAAATTCATCGACTTACCCCCTTCTATGTTTCTCAACTTCGTACCAAGAAGTCGTTTCAGTAGGGATCACTCTTTCAATTTGCGTCTTCCTTTGTGCCGCGTCAATCCATATAAGCATTTCTTGCCTAACAGAGTCATTTCTGAATGGAATGATTTGCCCGAAAGACTTTTTTCTTTTGCTCTTTCACAAACTATGCCTTTTCTGAAGAACATTTGAGAATAATTTATCATATAATTCAAACTTCAATTGTTTACTACATGCTTTTTCTCTTTTCGATTTTTTCTCATGTTACTAATTATCTACTGTTTTAAAGATTTGATTAAATCTTCTTTTCAATTTCGTTTCAAGTTCTCCATTATAATTGATAACCTTCGTTGTTATCTCTCAACTTCCGTTCAGCCGATTTATATGTAAGCTCGATTGTATCGCTCAACTGATGCTTCAAATCGCTCAATTTTTCTCTACTTTACGACTTGGTATTCATGTAAATTTTACGGATAAAGAATTGAATTGATTTGAACTTCCAGCCAGCTGCGAAAATTCCTCTTTGTTCAATTGAAGTTGAAAGAAACTAGAATATCGGATAAAATATTCGTTAGAATTCTTGCACTAACACATACTTGTGAGCGTATGTTAGTGTGATTGTCAAATTCTAGCACTCACTATCAGAAATTAGTGATGAGGAAATCCCTAAAGTGAGAAGATTTTTTAAAAGAATCTTTTTATTGAAATGACTTCAAGTTTTTTTTAAACATGAACTTCAACTACTACATACATATGTATGATACTTCTCGCAACTTGGTCTAGAACATCCAGTAGGGGTAAGCCTCTTGAGTTTTCAGAATGCTTTAAAACCATCCTGATACACATAATTACTTAAAAATAAAAAAACCTTAACGTTGAGCGTTTTTTAATTTTTTTGTTTCGAACTTTTTTTCGAAAAATCAGGCTTTTTCTCGGTGGTTGTCAGAAACCGAAAAATCTTTAAAAAATGAAGAACAAAAAAGTAGCCCCGGTTGTGTACAGCTGTAAACTCATTCGCGATATAATTCGAGTTTGAGTTATGATAGGATGTAAAGCTGCAATAAACCAAACAAGCAATGTTGTCAGAGTGTAGACAGCCAGTTCAGTCGGGACGGAATGGGAACCTAAGACTCAGTTATAAGTTTTATTGTTAAAACATTAGTCAGGAATATCAATTGAGGAAAAAATACAATAAGAATTGAAATTTTGCTTAAGAATATCATACGCTCACGTTTTTACAGTTACGTTCGATGCGCTGATGGCACTGATCATTCTCCTAAAAATCACAACTCCGCCTCGTTTCCTCTCTATTTTTCTCTTCATCTCTCTCTCTCTCCACTTTCTCTGCCTCTTCAGCTTTCTCTAATTTATCTCTAGATCTCTCTTCAACTTTGTTTTTACATTTCTTACTTTGTCGTTCTCTCTGTCTTTCCACCAAACTCTTTCTGTCCCTAACTATTTCTCTCACATTCTATCTCCATCTCGCTTTCTATAAATCTCTCTACCTCGCTCTGAGACGTACACACATAGTATTTCTCTTCAATTCTTCTTTCAATGTTCCCACCTTTATCTTTCTGTTCGAAAATTAACAACCATTTCCATTTCTAGGTGCATCGCTCCGATTCTTTTACTCCAACACAAACATAGCTCTCTCTGTCTCTAACCATCTGCTCCTTCATCATTACTCTTGTCTCTTCCCCCTTTACTTCTCTGCCTTTCCCTCCGTCTCCCAGTTGTTCCACTCTTTATCTGTAATTAACCGGTACGCTCCTGATAGTGGATTATGCTGAGTGTAGAACAATAAATAATTAGGTAAAATGACTATCTTAAAGCGAGCCAGAAACACGAGAGTATGCGTGCGATAAGGAGAAAAAGAGAAAGGAAGATAGAGACAGAAAAAGAGAGAAAGAAAAAGAAATTGAGAAAAGGGACAAAGAGAAAAAGAGAAAACTAAGAGAAGACGAAAAAAAAAGCGTGACAGTGTAGCAAAAACGGAGAGTTCACTAGAATCCACTGAACACAAGAGAACGTGAGAATTCGATATCTTGTGGTATCGGTATAGTCATGTCAGTGCTTTGAGAAAAATAAATAAATTTCTTCTTGACCAAGCTTCATTGTATCTGAGCTCTGTAACTATGCATTTGCTAGACGTGAAAACTTTGTTCATTACACTTGAAACCTATTTCTCGGCAATGTCTTCATGTTTTTTTTGAAAAAAAAAAGAAACAGAAACAGATTTCCAATTTCGCCACTTTCCATGGCTGCAGTTGTATTGTATTCTAAGCTGATCTCACGAGTAGAATAATCTGTCGTCTATTCGGCTTCAAACAATAATTACATTTTGAAAAGCCATTAATAACCAAATGTGAAGGCTTCGTCGCAGAATTTGACTTTTGAGAGAACAAATGGATCAGACAATGAATTAATCAATGAATCCTTCAGTCAGTTATTTACATACATATGTATATCAATCATACCTAGTAGCTATACGCGGCAAGATTGAGCTCTTAGAAAACATTGAGCTCTTGGTAAGTGAAAGATATAAACTTGATGCAAAAGCCATTCAATCGATGAAAAATTAACACATTTCACAGATTAGCGACCAGGGCACTTTTGTACTTTAGGTTTTCCCCTACCAGAGGTTCAATGGGTCAGATGAGAATGGCTTTTTTGATACAGTCTCGTTGGCCTAAGCCGTACGGCCTCGTTAGCGTAAACTTTCTCTAGGCATAAGTGTTTTTAATGTAAAAATATGTTTTAATGTTAAAGTTTTTTTAAATGTTAACATAATTTTTTAATGTAAAACTAATTTCTTTTAATGTAAAAATATTTTTTTGTAAATTTTAATAAGTCAGACGTATGACCCTTGGAACCTCGGCTAATGGGGGGTACCTAAAGTGCAGAAGTGCCGCGACAAGTGTGAGGGCATTCGGACCGAGAGAAATTGAGATGAGACGCATCTCTTGCATAGCACTCTAACAGCCGTTTGATCCATCAGCATTGAAAAGAAGTCAAGCGAGTTGTTCAACAAACAAACATTTTTTTCCACAAAAAACCCGGGTATTATAATAAACAAGAAGTTTCTCCCAACAAAAAAAGCATCTGAAATTTTTTACAACAATAATATTTTTCACTCTAATTTTTATACTCTAATTTCTACTTTAGAAGAGCTATCAGTTTGTGAAACAGAATCGCAGACACTCAGAACCACATCACTGAGCTTCGAGAATTCGCAAAGATTCTAAGTAGAAAAACTGAACCTTCTCACAGTCGTCAAGATATGTATATATATATATATATATATATATATATATATATATATATATATATATATATATATATAATATATATATATATATATATATATTTCAACCGTGTTATCAATCAATTATATGATCATTCAGTCAAACACACGATTAAACACAAGTAAAGTATTCAAATGACTATGATCTAAATCAATGAAACACTGAAACAACCTAGGTAAACCCCTAATTAGCAATGTTGAATTAAATACATATGCCGAACTTCAATATTGAATGCCATCGCAATTCTCGCCTTCCTAACTTTAAATGGAATTTTTTTCCCAGCAGAGATGAATTTGAGTTACGGCGAAACTTCCACAGTCCAGACTCTATACACTCCTGGGGCCATTCTAAGACAAAGCGACGATTTTTATGTAAAATTCATGAAAAATTACGTCCAACATTACAAATTATTATAAAAGTTTGTTTTTCGTAGTCGTATACCGTAGTTTATTTTTCTTACCAAGGTAAATCGTGGTGAGACATTGGAGCGTTCAACGGGATCACTTTTCAGAAAATTACTTTGCAAAGTGAAAAGTAGAATTCTAGCCCTCCATTACACTCTGAATTTTCAAAAAACTCATTTTCATGTCTTTTTCGTAATTTACTAACACGTTATGTTAGTCTTTTCTTTCAAAAGAAGAACTACATGCGAATTATCTATAAATTGGTACGCTTGAAGCACTTTGAAAGAAAGCGAAAAAAATAAATTACATGATAGTTTTTCGGTTACATTACATTTCGCTCCGCGATATTTCGCATCCAAGTATTCGAAAAATCCTATACTAGCTCATTCGCGATATGGTAATTGAAAACGCAAAAAATTTTACAAAAGTTGATAATGTGAAATGTTTACATGCGGTCTCGTTATTAAGCCGTACGGCCTCGTTAGCGTAACCTTAACCTAAGCCGAAGCGAAAAAAAGCAGAAAACAGCTTAGACGATTTAATGCGAAATGCCGCCGAATGCGAAACATTTTTGGTGCGAAATGTTGGATACGAAATCTCGTTTCGCGAAATGTCGAAAAAGCAAAAAAAAAACTCGATAGGGCAAGAGTAAGGGAGCCAATCTTTCTCTGCCAATTCTGCTGCTTGGAACAAAATCAGAGCGAAAATGAGAGCAAAGGGACAATTTCATACTGAAGAACATTCCATTTTTCTGCCTCTTTTCGCGTATCGAATACTTGAGCGATCTTTTCGAAGCAATAATACTTTGGGTGCATGTGTACCTGTTGCGCTTAAGAGATAAGGGAAGGTGGCGAGAGCAGACTCAATACGACGGCGAGGGTGCGTGAGAAAGAGTCAGCGAGACAGAGAAAGCATTTGAGAGAGAGAGAGCAAAGGAGAAGTAAATAGAAGGAAAGAGAAAGAGAAAGTGAAAGAGAGAACCATAAAAGAGAGACAGAGAGAGAGGAGAGAGAGAACGACGGAAGTGCAGAGACAATGAAGAGAGCTTGACGGAGACAGCGATAGGGAAAGATAGAAAATTTTAAAACAGAAACTAGAAAAAAACGGTTAGAAGAGAAGAAAGTTGTTCACGAGCTATGTTTTGCTAGAAGAGAAAGACTGAAGAATTTGAGAGAAAAGGTGAACGACTATAGGGAGAGAGTATAGGGAGAGAGAAAGCAAACAAAGAGAGACAGACAGCGAATTTAAGAGAGAAGAGAGGAATGAAAGAGAGAAAAGAGAGGAATGATTCGAAAAAGTAAATGGGAGAGTGAGAAAGACAGTGAGTGACGTGAGGAGAGCGATGTTCAAGAAGAGGGTAAAAGAGACGGGTAGTTAAGAGAGAGCAGGCGACGAGAGTGCTTGCAGCTCAGTACACATTTGCTCTTTTTTTTCTCTCTTCCATTCTTCTTTAAAAGAAACCCTTTTAAAGAAGAATGGAAGAGAGAAGGATAGATAGAGGGAGGAAGAGAGAAATAGAGAGAGATTCAATCAGTTCTAGATCCCATAAAAAAAGTTAGAATGATACTCGACCGAAAGTAAAAAAAAAACTCAATAGACTGTCGATAGAATTGGAATATTGTGAGACATCAAAATATGACTGGCACCGTGGGATTTTAAAAAATTTGTTATTGCCTGGTAATTTTCAAATGAAAATAGCGGCGCAAGCTATGCTCACACCAATGAGGCCGTACATCACAGGAAAGAGACCGCGCGAAATCTAAAGTGACATAATTATTGTTATAAAGTCGAATAATTTTAAGTGATGCGATGCCACATAATTTTGAGTGAAGCGATAAAAAAACGAATTCGCTGCTTACTACGGTAAATTGGAGCTTCATACTCAGAAAAAAACTTGCCTTATCAGAAGTATGTAGGTCCCTGGAAACCATTGTTTTTGTCCAGACTCTCAACACTTTCAAATAACAAAGAAATCGACGTAGAGGAAATTCCAAAACTCGTGGAGGTCAAAAACCTCGTCTCACAAATTTTGTGAGACGTCTCACGTCTCACAAACGCTTTCTCCTCTTCTTCTCATCTTGATCGTGAACGACACGCTTATCCGCGACCTACACCTCAACCCTCCAAATACTTTTCTGTATGCAGATGATGTTGTTCTGTGCTCAGACAACCTGGAAGATCTCGAGGCTCAACTGGAAAAATGGAACAATCGGTTATACGAATACGGGCTGCGTCTGAATGTCGACAAGACCGGATAGCTGGAAGCCGGCACCAACAACTCTACATCCATAAGACTGCAGAAAACCATGCTCCGGAAAGTTGATAGCTTCAAGCACTTAATACTTTTCTTCATCTTCTCAGATGAGGACCTCAAAGCTACAGTAAATGCAAGAATCAATGCTTCATGGCTAAAGTGGAGAGAATTCGCTGGCATACTGTGCAAAAAACACGTGCCTGAACAACTGAAAGGTAAAATATACCGATCAGTTGTTGGATCCGTTGCGCTATATGGCCTCGAATGTGCTCCAACAACTGTGAAAACCGAGCAAATGCTCCACGTTTTGGATTTGAAAATGATGAGATGGAGCCGTGGACGCATACGTTCGGACAAGGTGGAAAATTAACATGTAAGAGCTCGACTTGCAATCACCCCCCCCCCCCCCTTTCTAGAAGTGGAGATAAATCAGGCTGAGATGGTACGTTCTAAGAGCTGAACCTGCATTTGTCTCAAAATCAACCTGGGATGTTGATGTACAGGTTAAAAGACCCAGAGAGAGACCAAAAACTAGATGGCGAGATAGCATTGAAGTAGACATGGCTGCTGTCAGACTTATGGAGCGTTAGAATTCAACTTTTCAAAAGTAATTTTCTGCAAAGTGATCCCGTTGAACGCTCCAATGTCTCACCACGAATTACCGTGAAAAGAAACATGGACTACGGTAAAAAGAAAGAACACCTGCATTCTAAGACAAAGCGACGATTTTTCTGTAAAATTCATAAAAAAATTACGTCCAACAGTAAAAGTTAGCATAAAAGTAATACCGTAGTCCATTTTCTTTTCAAGGTAATTCGTGGTGAGACATAGGAGCGTTCAACGGGATCACTTTGCAGAAAATTACTTTGCAAAACGCTCCATTAGAGATGAAGACACCGCAATTATGGGTAAATAGAGAAGTGTCCTCTATACAGCCGATCCTGTTCTTGGAAGAGACAAACGCTAAGAAGAAGCTTGAATTTTGATGGAAAAAGTTCCACTCTGCTTTTCACTCTTGAAAAAGAGTAAAAAGAAAAAAAAAAGACATTTGCTACTTTGATTCTACAGGGTTTCTTTGATTTTTACCGACACAGTCTCACGCTCGAGAGATTTATTTGAAAGCTCACTATCATTTTCCACTCATATTGAAAGTACTATCTGCAAAGCTAGTAAGTGCATGAATATCATCTTCCGATCTCTGAAAACATCATCAATACCAGTACTACTCAAAGCTTACAAGACTTATGTGCTACCACTCCTAGAGTATGGATCTGAGATCTGGTCCCCAACTTCTATAGGCCTCATAAATGCCTTAGAACGCGTTCAAAGATCTTTTACCAGAAGGCTTCTAGCTCGAGCCGGCCTCCCCAACTTGAACTACCTTCGTCGTCTGAGTTGTCTATCTCTTAACACACTATAAAATCGGCGATCGATAGCTGATCTGTGTTTCGTTCACAAAGTTGTTCAAGATATTTAGAATCTTTTTCGTGCCAGATATAGTTGTTCATGATGCAATTAGGTTTCATAAGAGCACGCTGTTCCGCATTCTTCCTTCTCCTTATGGAAACCGCAAAACACATTCGTTGCGGTTCGTACTCCCCTTCAAATTTCCTCAATCTCACAGTACGTGTGTATCTAGATCCATTAATGTATGGAACTCGTTGCCTTCTAATGCTGTATCTTGTAAATCACCAAGTGCTTTCAAAAAATTTCTTCTCCAACTCCGCGATTCTGTGATTGTCGTTTCCTCGAAACTTCGCCTCAATTGACTTTTCTTCCTGTGAACATGTCATATTTTCGTTGTTAATTAATTAATTTTTTTTACTTCCCTCGAACATTCGGTGTTAGTTTGTATCACCAAAACTGAGCTCACTTAAGTGACAGTGATCCGTTTTGTATACCCATTCATCAACATAATTGTATACAACCTGGAATGAAGAATGAATGAATGAATGTGTTTTCATTACATGGTTGAAATTTCCCGTCTCTCCGCATTCTTGTCAAGAATACAATGAAACGGTTTGAACAGATCGGTACACTTGCTGATTCGCCCCTAACAGGTGATCCTCGATTAGTTCGCACCCCTAAAATATTGAAGCCATGAGGAAGCGAGTCGTTCGAAATGCTAGGCATGGCATGAACAAAATGGTTTCCTAAATGAACTTATCACGCACGACTCTTCAAATAATCGTTAAAGAGGATTTGAGGCTTACCCCATATCGTACTTAAAAGGCTGCCATCCTAACTCAAAGAACGAAGAGCAAAGACTTAAAAGGTGCCGCGCCCTAATAACACATGACAATTCTCACCTCAAGACAGTCTTATCGGATGAGAAGCTGTTCACTCTGGAAGATGCTTAAAACGTGCGTACTCACAGGCAGCTAATG
The DNA here is from genome assembly GCA_964056735.1 of Allodiplogaster pararmata. Classification (NCBI taxonomy): domain Eukaryota; kingdom Metazoa; phylum Nematoda; class Chromadorea; order Rhabditida; family Diplogasteridae; genus Allodiplogaster; species Allodiplogaster pararmata. The sequence continues at coordinate 44,195,645 of OZ057405.1, forward strand.
AAACCGGTAGAATCGTTCATAGAGCAAGCATCCCATCCTGCACAAGTCATGGTTTGGGCCGGAGTTTACGCCACCGGCGAAACTCTCTTGTTTTTGTCGACCCAGGAATCCGAGTTGATCGGTAATACTACCGCCAGCATATTCTTCAAAAAGTATTGTTCCTTGGTCTGCTTCCCACTACCTTAATACACCTTGGGTCGTCCAGTAAGATTCTGCGACTGCTCACAAGGCTATCGGAACACAGTTATGGTGCAAGACTCATTTTCTCGACTTCATCTCCAGCGCAGAATGTCCCTCCTTATCGCCCGACCTCAATCCGCTGGACTATTCCGTGTAGTCCTACATTGAAAGCGAAGTCAAAAAACCCACTTGAATCTGGAGTCTCTAAAAAAGTCCCTGCAAGAGCAGTGGTCGAAGATCGACTACAAGTACCTGCGTCCAGTTATCGAAGCTTTCTCAAAGCGATTCCGGGCTGTCGTTCGTGCCAAAGGAGACCGACTCGAATGATTTTCGACCCAATGTTTTAATTAATATGAGCTAATATATGTACAAATTTGAACACTCTTGCTCACTTGTGCAATGAGAAACACGTTTGTAAACACGTTGCCGAATACATGGACTACCCTGTAAGTATGTTTTCCGATTAGCAACGAAGCAAAACTGTTCATCATTTTTACATGAATATGTAGATAGTTGTGTTTCTTATTAATTAACAATTTGTGTAACTTTCTTGTTCTCTCTTCAACTAGCTCTCTCATTATCTGTGAATGTGCAGAGTCCATTGCTATGACGGAGCAAAAAGTCAAGAAATAATGAGAAGATGCTGTCAAGGAAGGCTAAAAAAGCAACAAAAAAAAACTGTAACTGAAACTGGAAAGTGATTTTGAAATATTGCTTTTGTAAACGATATTAGAGAGAACAAACGAATATGCACGTTTTATTTCCCGTAGTTGCGAATATCAGTAACACATTGAGTAATAACACTACTGAACATAAATAGATGAAAAGGTTCCGAAACTTAGAAAGTAATGAGCACAACACCGTTTTTTAGTTGTTGATAGAAGAGTTTTTGAGAACGATCGATATGAATTCTTCAAATCTGGTCTCGGGGAGGAAAAAGACTTCAAACCAATGTATTCACAAAGTTTATGCGAATGCAGCTCTGAGGAATCTTCTGTACTAGTTTCTGTACTAAATCTTATGTACTAAAGCTGTACTAGTTTCTGTTTTATACTTAGAGTTTGTGAGGACCAGTTTCTAGGTTTACCTAACTTCTGATCATCTGCTGAAGCGGAAAAAAGGCTTTGGAAAAGCCGATTGAGGCGAGTCTGGAAGAGATTCAATGAATTTTTGAACTACTGAATAACGATTTGGAACCACTTCAAAACAACTGAACTTCCCAAGCTTTTGAAACTACTATCAAATTACACGGAAACGCGCGAGTAGTTCGGATTAAGCGAAATTCTAATGCACCATGTTAAGAGAAAACTTGTCTACATATATTTACACTCAACTTCCACAACACAAATGCAAGAAAAAAAGAATGAACAAAAATCATGTCATTAAATTTCAAGAATAACTTTAGTAATTATTCTAAACTTGTCAAGATTTCTAAAAAAATTTCTTATACATACAAGGTCTGATGAATATTTCGAATGTTTCTGGTTCAGAAATACAGATTATTTTGAATGTGGAAAAATCACAACAATTGCAATCGAACGGAACAAAAAATTGAGCGGATGTTGGATTGAGAGAATAAACAAGGTGCAAAAAGCACTTGATGTGTTTTTCGAGAAGGCTCCGAGCGAAGATTGACGCGAAGTTTAAAACTGCAAGAAATGAACTGAGTGCGAGAAAAGGAAGGGGAGGGCGGAAACTCACACAGACACACATTCAAATTGAAACCAAAAACAGATATGTACCAAATGAGCACTCAGAGTACTCAGAATGCACAATTAGAACAAATAATTGTGATGTAGGTCGAGCTCGTTTCAATTTACACGGCCGACTTATGCTTTGATTCTTTAAAATAAACAAGTATAAGACGCTAAGAATATTTTAGGTTTCTATATTTTGATCTCCGAACTAATAAAAAATGACACTGTAAAAATTGTATGTGTTCATTATAAAAGATGAAAGCATTCACTGAACAGCTTTTCTAATATTGTAAAATGATTACCGGAAATTTTTAAGAATTTTTGTTTCTTATGGAGGAATCTGATACAACTTAAATTTTATAATAGTCGATGCAAAAAGGTAGCTAATTCAGAGATAGAAAAATGATCACAAGGTGTACATCCTTTAGAAGTTCGCGAAGCAAAGGAGAAATCTGCCGCAATAATCCCAAAACTTCACTTTGAACACAGAACATTTGAGGTGATTGCGTATGTTTACCTAACAAAACAACTGAAGAAGTTTTAAGCATCGAAGAGCAAAACTTCTAGTGTGAAATCTCCACTCGTCATGTCTGTCTTGGCTACGTTCGAAGAAATGTCTTCTCCTTCGGAGGTTCTTGGGAGTTTCCGCTTGTCAACAGCTCCGTTTAGTTACCGTATGACGGATAGTCGGGCGTGGGAATCATCAGCGTCTGCAGCCGACTGAAAAAAAAGTTTTTTAGCGAAAAGGGTAAGAAAAAATTATAATTTTAATGTCAAAAACCAATCGAACGCGATCGATAACAGATGAGTTCAAGGTAAAACCTCATTAATTTTTTTGATGTTTCCATTTAAATCAAATATTATGGGGTACAGGCAGCTACCCATGGGCGGGGTACAGCCCAAATTCGCCTCGTCACATTGAATGTTGGAACACTGGCGGGACGCAGTAGAGAGCTGGCCGCAATGCTAGAAGCAAGAAGGGTTGACATTGCTGCTGTACAGGAAACGAAATGGAGAGGAAGCAAGTCGAAGCCGATAGGAGACGGATACAAGCTGATATACCAGGGCACGTCATCAATAAGAAATGGTGTTGGCATTATCTTCTCCTCGAAAATTGCTGATGATGTAACCGAAGTCATTCGCTCTACAGATCGAGTCATGGCCGTCCGAATTTCTTCGTCCAACAATCACTTCCTTGTCGTCTCAGCATATGCACCTCAACAAGGATGTAGCGACGCTGATAAGAAGGACTTCTACGACTCTCTAGAGGAAGTTATCAAACTCTGAGAGTCTCATGAAGACATCTTAATCGGCGGAGATTTTAACGCTCACATCGGTTCAGATCGACAAGGTCGTGAGAGAGAACATGGAGGCCATCCTTTCGCGACGTCCTCTCAAGCTCATCCCTGATCAGGAGCGGAGTCCCTCAAGGCACCGCACTCTCACCGCTTCTTTTCAATTTATATCTAAGCGATCTTCTGAACAACGATCCAAACATCAAAATCGTCTCTTATGCTGATGATATAACGCTATGGGCGTCAGATCCGAGCATTTCCACTGCCTCGCTACACATACGATCCGGTCTCCCACACATCGAAAAGTTCATCCACGATCGTGGACTATCTATTTCTCCTGCCAAAAGCCAGCTTCTACTCTTCACACCTTACAACAAAGAGTACAAGACTATCCTAGATGTCTCGATCGGAGGTCAGAGCGTACCCACCGTGAATACCGCCAAAATCCTTGGAGTTACATATGATTCTATGTTCACATTCAGTCATCATGCGAAAGACATAGCAGGCCGAATGTCGCAACGTAACAATGTACTGAAGGCGCTAGCCGACAGTACATGGGGCAACCAAAAGGAGACACTCCGTCTCACTTACAAAGCCATTTGCCAATCCATACACAGCTACGCAGCTCCAGCCTGGGCCAGCTTTCTCTCCTCCTCAGCACATACCAAAATTCAAAGAGGACAGAACAATGGCCTGCGTATCGTAACAGGAAACCATCAAATGGCCAGCGTCGACCACATACATACATGCTGAAGCTAAAGTTATGAGATCGAAATCGCACCTTCACATGCTATCAGCCCAATACTTGGCAAGGACCTTGAGCCAAACTCACTTCCATCACGGATTATTTCTCCAAGGACCCCCACCTCGCAACATGAAAGCTGACCTTTACATCGCATGCAGAAGCACTGTTGAAAAAGCCCTGTCGGAAACAGCAGAGGAGAACAACGGGAAAAGCGTCGCCAACCGAGTCCACACAAACATGGTCTTAGAAGAAAAGGAAACCATCCAAGGTCCAGTCATACTGGGCGGCCGACCACCACCGGACATAAATGAAGAAGAAGTGGAACTCTCCAGAAACGCCCGCTGCACGCTGAGCCAACTCCGCTCAGGCTACAGCAGGTACACCAACCACTACTTACACCGGATCGATGACTCGATACCTGACTACTGCCCAGACTGTCTCAATGGACCTCACGACGTGGCCCATCTCTTCAAATGCGTTAGACGTCCAACAAGACTCACGTTGGAAGATCTCTGGATGAAACCAAAAGAAGTAGCCTCATTTCTGAGACTATTATGAAGGAAAGAAGAAGAGATGTATTTAAAAATTTAAAAAAAGAGAGGAGAGAGAGGGAGAGAGCGGCTCTCCATAGCCAACTCTCTTCGACGCGAGACGTTTGCCGGCAACAACAACAACAGAACATGGAGGACATGGAATCGGAACGATCAATGCTGAGAGTCAACGGCTACTTGACTTCTGTGCTCGATGGGATCTAGCAGTCGTGAACTCCTTTTTCAAAAAGAGACGATCTCACGGACTCACATACGAGAGCGGAAGAAATCAGAGTCAAATTGACTTTTGGTTAATCCTGAGAGCAAAGCTGCGGAACGCGAAAGATGCAAAGGTCATTCCATCAGACCATGTTGCATCTCAGCACCACCCTCTCTTTATGGACTACAGCGTATTGAAGTCGAAGAAACAGCCTTCTCGTAATCCTGAATGCACACGTGTCAAATGGTGGCGCTCGACTGGGAAAGTAGAACGTCTCTCTCTCATGCACATCATCCATCGCAATCTACTCCCTCCTGCACTCTACAAGCAGTTTCCAGAGGACATAAATGAACACTGGAAGCTTCTTGAAGACAGCATCAGAGCACCCGCCGCAAGCATCCTCGGAAAGACAAAACCCGGAAAGCCAAGATTCGAGAAGGACACCTGGTTTTTCACCTCCGAAGTTCAGCTGCGACATTAATCTCTAAACGATGAGATCATCGGCGCGATGATCTCATCGTTTAGAGATTAATGTCACGGCAGATAAATTCAGATTCTTTAAGCGCGTTGTTGAAATGGTCTTAAAACAAAAATTCAGCCGAGCTCGTACCCAGGAAGCTCTTATCTGAGACCTCAAAGTCATGTGAGCGCTCATAATCATCGCGCCGATGATCTCATCGTTTAGAGATTAATGTCGCGGCAGGATGCGATCAAGGCGAAAAAGAATGCGTACAAGAGATGGAGGACGTCAAATGAGGCTGACGACCGCGCTGCATACAGCTCAGCCAAGAAAGCCGCCAAAAGAGCTGTCGCGGTTTCAAAAGCCTCCTACTTCCGCGATCTCTATGAGAAGATGAACCAACCAGGAGGCGATAAAGCCATCTATCGGCTTGCCAAGGCTCGACACCGCAACACCTTGGACATCCAGAGAGCAGCCACGTTAAGGGACAAACAAGGAAAGCTCGTCACTGACCCTTTAAAAGTCAGAAACAGGTGGCGCGAACATTTCGAAGAAATGAGCGGCCAAGAGTTTGAGCACCCTCCCATCCCCACTTCCCACGCCATACAAGGACCCGTGCCAACCATCACGGCCGAGGAAGTGAAGAAGGCACTCTCTAAGATGAAGACTGGGAAAGCGGCTGGACCGGACGACATAGCCACCGAAGCCTGGAAACTTGCGGGTGATGTTGGACTAGCACATCTCGTGCACCTGTTCAACACCATCGTAAAGCAAGGCCAAATTTCACATAACTGGCGCTACTCCACGACCGTTCCAGTCTTCAAAGGAAAAGGCGATGCCAGAGTGTGCAGCAACTACCGTCCAATACGTCTTCTCAACCACACTATGAAGATATTTGAGAGGATACTGGATTCACGCATACGAGATATCGTCGATATTCCAGCTCAGCAATGCGGGTTCGTGAACGGAAGAGGCACAACATATGCAATATTTGCACTCCGTTTACTCGTCGAGAAGCACGCAGAGAAAAGATCACCTCTCCATCTGACCTACCTCGATTTGGAAAAGGCGTTCGACAGAGTCCCCCATGATCTTATTTCATATGCATTGCGCAATCATCAGGTTCCTGAAGAGTACATTCGATGGACAATGGCGATGTACGATGATTCAAAGAGTACAGTCAGAACTCCGGTCGGCATCACAGAGCCATTCGCAGTAAACGTTGGAGTGCACCAAGGGAGTGCTTTGTCTCCCCTTCTCTTCATTTTGGTTATGGATACCGTCACGCGTCCTCTACTGACTCCGGCTCCGTCAACCATCGCATACGCCGACGAAATTCTCCTTGCTGCTTCTACACGTGCCGAAATCGAGAAACGCATCCAAGAATGGAATGACGCTCTTAGTAGGCATGGCTTACGCCTCAAAATCAAGAAGACCGAGTACCAGGAAATCGGAGTGCAAAAGACGGGAACTGTTCACATCAGCGGTGAACCGCTCCCGAAGACCTCCGAATTCAAGTACCTTGGTTCTGTCATCTCCTCAGACACGTCAACAAATGCAGTGGCACGCTAAAGAGTAAATGCAGCTTGGATGAAATAAGGAGAAGCTACAGGTGTCCTCTGTGATAGGAATATCACAGCTGGCATACGCGGAAAGATGTATAAAACAGCAATCCGTCCCGTGCTTCTCTATTCGACGGAGACCTGGCCTACAACGCGTATAACCGAGAACATTATCCACACGAATGAGATAAAAATGTTACGCTGGACACTAGGACTGACTCGCCTAGATTGTGTGCGTAACTCGATTGTGAGAGGGAGACTCGGCGTTGCCCCAATACAAGACAAGATGCGAGAAGGGAGAGTTAGATGGTATGGACACGTGATGCAAAGAGACGCGACCAACATCGCAAGACGCGCCCTTGACATGGAAGTACCAGGCAAACGCCCGCGAGGCAAACCTAAGACAAGATATATGATACGCTCAACCAAGACCTGCGCCTTGCAAGACTCCACTCGGAAGACGCAACGGACAGATGTTTCTGGAGAGCTAGAAGCCGTACAGCGGACCCTACTCCGACCTCGGCCGGCGCGGGTTAACGCTAAGAAGAAGAAGATTTAAATAAAATATTATGCAGACAAAAAGCGTTAAGGTTTTTGGGACGCTCGGCAACTTATGACCCGATGGAGATGTATACATCGGAATGCCGACAATTTTTGAGTATAGTTGTTTATGATGACTCGAATTGTCTTGAAAATCAAGTTATTTATCCTCTTTCTATTGTCTAAAAAGTCAGAATATTTCGCAGACAAAAAATAGGAACTTTCATGTTCAAGCTACAAATGCATGTCTCATGAGCCGACAAATAATATGTTTTGAGACATTATCACTCTCTTACGTAGTTACAATTCCAGACTAAAAGCATATTTACTCGCCTTGAAAAAAATACTTTCAATGTCACTTTCACTTTTTTTGCTCGCGAAGAGCGGTGACCATCTATTTTGCTCTGCCTCATCGATTTTTCGACCTGCTTTTGAATATTATTCTTCATCTCGACATCATCGGAATCTCTTGGTATTCTCGCACACCGGTTCCATCATCGACTTCTTTCGAATAGACTTGTGCCCGTCTATGCTTTTCAGTTTGGCACTATACTCGGTGAGTCGTTCTTGTGTCGTGTCAACAATACAGTCATGTCAAAAAACGTGGACTTGAAAGTTAACAACGTGGTTGCCGATCGTTCTTCCACATCAGATAAGCCCTCTTCTCCATCTCCAACTCAAGAGAAGGAAGGGCCTCTCGAGATGTATCGCCACGGTGGAGACGTCGTCACTCTCATCAACACTCTTCTCAAGCACAACCACGACTTCTCTCGGAAATGCGAAGAATATCAAGTACAGTTTGATTCCCTTACGCAGCAAGTGTCTTCTCTTACGCAGCAAGTTTCTTCTCTTGCGCATACCTTCGCCAATGTTTCCATTTCTTTGACCTCACCACAGAGCGGAGGGCTAACTTGTCCCAAATCAACCCCTATCCCTCCTCTTTTACCGCCACATACACCTGCTCCTAAACTCCCCCCCCCAGCTTTCATCTCCAGACTTCCTTTACTACGAGTCTCCTAAAGAAGTTTTGGATCGCCCGGAAAGAAACCGTTCAGTGGTTCTTTTCAATCTTCCCGAGTCTAAATCCAAATCCGCAACCCAGAGAGCCGAAAACGACATTAGTCGCGTAACATACATCCTTGACAGAATGGATCTTCAATGCTACCCGGACCGAGTATACCGCATGCCCTCTTCTAGAGTTCAATCACCCAGGCCTCTAAAGATAGTTCTCCCTACGACATCTTTCCAACAGCAAGTCTTATATTCTTCTCACATTCTCTCTTCATTCCATCCTGACCTCCACATAAGACATAGTCAGACCAAATGTGAGAGGATATATCATCAAGCCTTCAACGCCTGGAAAAAAGACTCTTCCAAGCCGAAACCCTACATCTACCCTTCCTATTCGACCAATCCACCACGTCCCCTCTTACCGTTTCGGACCCCCTCCACTCTCACTTCCACATTACACGTCAATAGTTCTCAGTTGCAGCACACAACCCATAGTACTCATCCGCCTCGTGTTCTTAACGCCCCTGCAGACGCGAAAGTAACCCGTAGGAGAACTGTCAGGAGAACAGATCCTTCATCCCCATAGGACAAAACTGATGTGAGTTCTAAGAGATTGATTAAATGTTTCTCTTTCAATTGTAGATCTATCATGAACAAACTTTACGATTTATACTTTTTACTCCGCTGTTCCAACTATAAGATTGTTCTATTGTCCGAAACCTGGATGAATTGCGACTTCCCCGACTCCATACTCACTGATAGTCTGCCTTTTACGGTGTTTAGATGTGACCGATTAGCTACTAGGGGAGGAGGCGTAGCTATTCTATTACATAACACTATCTCCTCCCCTCTAGTTTCTCACTACAATTCGCTTCACTGCGAGGGAGTTATTATCGATACATATCCTAATATCTCTTTTTCTTTTCCTTTCTCCGCAATTAGAGTAATGAACTTTTATCGATCACCAAGTTGCGATTTTGAGGAAAGTAAGTCCCTATGCACTTTTATTTTGTCTAACCTTTCCATATCTTTTCCATCCATAATCTGTGGAGACCTAAACCTCCCAAGCATAGACTGGGCTTCCCTAACCGCTCCTAAATCATGCGCTATCTCTCATGCCTTCCTCGATCTCGCATGCGAAAACAATATCTCCCAATACGTACTCTCTCCAACGAGGCTAGAGAACACCTTAGACTATGTATTTAGCAATGCAGATATAATTTTCAATTGTGAAATCAAAAGCCCTTTCTCGACTAGCGATCACGCATCTGTTCACTTTGAAGTAAGGAATAATGCAAAAGCCATGCTCCACTCCACTCAACTTTTCCTCAACTGGAAAAAAAAACAAACTGGGATAGCATCAATTCGCAATTATTCAACATAGATTGGACCCTTTTGTTCTCAACTCTCACAGTAGATGAATGCACGCAAGAATTGACGTCCATAATCCTCTCCGTTATTGAAAAGAGCATCCCTCGTGAGAAAAAACATTAAGAAACACATGAAGTACCCTCGTAAAATTCGTCACCTGTATAGTTTCCTTCGAAGAAGTAGGAAAAGAGGAATTCTCTCTCCCCTGACCTCTAAAGCATCAACAAAGCTCCATAAAGAACTGACTAGATTCGAGATCGAACGTGAGAACAGATTGAAGCTTCCAAAAAACTACAGAACCTTTTTCCAAACTATCTCCAACCGTATTAAGGGTAGGAATTCGATCCCTACAATCATAGTCAACTCTATTTCTTACACCTATCCAGGAGAACAAGCAAACCTCTTCTCCGAATATTTCAACAGCTTGCAACCCCCTCCGATAAGCGGCCCTCTTCCTCTAACTTCTTCTCTACACCCTATCAGTTATAATCCATACATTACAGCCTTCGATATTCAAAGTATTTTGAAAAAGATTCCTCCAAAAAAAATTCTTCACCAGACCAAATACCGAATATATTCATCAAACACTGTGTAGATTCTTTGGCAATACCACTTTCCATAATCATGAGCAATTCCATTACTCAAGGACACTTTCCGTCTTCATGGAAACAGGGATTAATCATCCCAATTCACAAAAAAGGGTCCCATTCTCAAGTTTCTAACTATAGGCCCATCACAATGGTTTGCTCGATGTCAAAAGTTTTTGAAAAGCTCATTTTCAACCTCATTTATGACCATCTCGAATCCATTCAAATCCTCATCAGCAACCAACACGGTTTTCGCCGTAGCCGTTCCACTATCACATCCCTAGTTCACTCCTATTCTCAGTACCTTTTTCTGAATAGCAAGAAGCTCAAGTTCGACATCTGTCTGATTGATTTTTCAAGAGCCTTCAATACAGTAAACCACAGGTTCCTGATACACAAATTATAAAAAATAGGTATCAATTCAGGTCTACTCCGCCTGGTAGAATCACTTCTCGCTAGCCGTTATTCTATAACTTCAGTCAATCCCAAAGTTTATAATAGCGGAGTTCCGCAAGGAAGCTGCCTAGGTCCCCTATTCTTCTCTATTTTTATAAACGACATCATAGAATGTATTGACCCCGAAGTCCACTGCTTTCTCTATGCAGATGACATCAAACTATTTTCAAACAGCAGTCAAAGTCTACAACGAGCCCTAGATTCTATTTCCAGTTATGTACATTCCTGGGGGCTTATAATTTCCATTCCGAAATGCTTCATAGTTCATTGTGGCAACAATAACCCTAGCAGCATCTACCACATTGATGGTAAAATCGTTCCCACCTCTTCAACTATCAAGGATCTTGGAATATATTTTGATGCAACACTCAAATTCTCCACCCACATAGAGCAATTCATAACCAAATCCACCAGATGTATAAACATGATCCTGCGAGCATTCAAAACCAAGTCCATAACCGTTCTTCTCCGCGTGTTCAAAACATACATTCTCCCTTTACTAGATTGCGGTAGTGAAATCTGGTCGCCACAGTCCGTAGGTCACATAAACGCAATAGAAAACTTCCAGCGTGCCTTCACACGCAGAATTCTTCATAGAGCTGGGCATCCCAAGATAGACTACCCATCTAGGCTCAATCTGCTCTCTCTGACGACTCTCGAATACAGGAGAAATATTAACGACCTTGCATTCATACACAAATGCATACACCAACACCTTCGAATAGACTATTCCAAACTTTTTCAAGTATGTCCCCTTCCATACAGCAACAGACACGCCCACCCATACCGAATTGCTCCACCATTCAGAATTCCGGATACCAAAAGTAGTTGTGCATCCAGGGTTATTGACATATGGAACAGCCTACCCCGTCAGATAGTGACAATCAATTCCCCTGTTGTTTTCAAAAAAACAACTACATAAGCTGCGAGAAGAATTCATAGTGCCCTTTTCTAAAATACGTTTTTGAAAGAGCTCCAAATGAACTTTCTTATTCACTGCGCTTATCTCAATGTTCTTTTTAAATTTTTTTTCTTTTCTGTCCCTTCATTTTATTGCTCTCCCTTACTCATTGCTCTCCCTTACACATTGCTCTCCCTTACTTGCCAGAGTGCGGTGACTCGGTACTCTGTCTCTCTTGCAATTTACTCATTTCGTGTTTTCTTCTTTGGTTGCTGTCTTAATACTCTCATTTTGGATAAGGGGGATTCTTGCCTCATTTCAGAGGACGATCCTTGTCCAGTGTGAGGCTTCTGTCGTTTACTAAAGGACGGGAGTGACAATAGCAACTATTGAAACGAACGCTTTAAACAACTAAATTTGCAGTAAGGAGAGTATTGTACAATCAAAGCAGAGTCAGTGTTTTATCTTTTCTGTCTCTTTTATCTTTTCTGTCTCTCATTCCGAGACACTCTCTAATTCATACTCTGCGTCTCATTCTAATACATCGAGTTTGATCAGAAACTCAACTCTCGAGCGAGGCCTTTTGCTGCGCTCTACGCAAGCTCTCGCTCGCTTGCTCGATTTACAACATTCTATCAACTACTCTCTCTTCAATACGCACTGTCTATTCTTTGCAGCATGTCTACCTCTGTAGATCTTTCCGGAGAAAGTCTCATCATTATGAATAGACTTACTTCTATGATTGAAAAAATGCAGGAGGCAAATCTCAATGCTATCAGTTCATTAAGAGAAGTTGTCAATCAGCAAGCAACGATCTCGAACAATCTGATAGCTACAGTCTCGAGCCTTGTTTCTTCGGTGAACAAACTGATGTCTGCTCACTCAAACCATCCCATTCCCGTCTCCAGTTCGTCTTTAGGCCCTATGTCATACGCTGCAGTCGCTTCCGCAGTCACTCGTTCTCTTGCGAGTGACAGCGAAGCACAAGAGAAAGCTACTCGAGCAGTTCTCATCAACATCAGCGAAGGTGACTCCGAACAGATAACCGCAGCCGAAGACGACACTCTTCTCGCATCCATAATCAAGTTAGCTACTGATCCTCACCTTCGGCTTCTTGTGAATTCCGATGGGAAACTCAACAAAAATCTAGTCACTATACATAGACATTCGGGTCGTAGCTACGTTGCCGATAGAGTGAACTCTCGACCTAGACCGGCTAAAGTTCAGTTTGTAGACAAAAAGACCCGTGACTCGTTTTTACTTCATACGCGTAGCTCTAGATGCGTTCCTAGGTGTAGCAATAACGTTCACGCATACGCGCGTCCAGATTACATGAAGCATCAGCTTCGGTTCGACGCTGAACTTCGCAGAGAATGCGGACGGAGAAATGAATTAGAAGTTAAGCTATTACACATCGTGAGAGATATCGGAAACGGGCCGGAAGTGTTTCAACTTCGTAACCCTCGTGAGCTGAATAGGAGACTCAGTAACGCGCAAATTACGATGGCTGAGACTGCTCCTACTAGCTCTAATTGTGAATCTCTTCCTGAAACAAATGCTCAGATCCCATTACCCTCTCCTCTTCCCATTCCGAAGCGTGGTCGTGGTCGTGGAAGGAGCGTTGCAGTTGGCAGAGCTCGCGGAGTCGGCAGAGCCTCTACGAGAAAAACTCGCAATCAAACAAGCACTCAGGAATCAATCGTGAGCGTAGGAGACGTAGCACAAGTCGACAGAGGTATTGAAGAATTTCCTCTCTTGACGAGAGGACAGCGAGTTTTATCTCAGACTTCTCCATAGGTAGTTCCCTTTCGTGAAACAAAATATTCTTCTAATTCAATACCTCAACGATCTTTGAAATGCTTCTTAAGTAATATTCGAAGCATTAACAGCTTAGCGAAAATCGCGGAAGTTTTTGATTTGATTGAACTGGAAAATGTAGATGTTTGCTTTTTAACAGAAAGCTGGCTAAATGACAACACGCCTGATTCTTTTTTTCAAAACTCCAAGTATTCGATTATTCGTCTCGACAGAAGAAGTAATCAGCGTGGTGGCGGGTTATTAGTCATCTATCGAAACTCATTGAGAATCTCCCGTGTAGAACTCGATATTTCTATAGATGACGGCATAGAACTATTAGCTCTTGATATATGCAATGGGAAGTCTAGAATGGTTAGATGCTTTCTTGTGTATCGGCCTCCTTCTCTATCTCTTTCCACTTTCGAGTCGCTGATCTCAATCATCAGTTGTCATTTAATGCCCAGTCACAATATTGTTCTTGGTGACTTAAATGCGCCCGACATTGACTGGGATCATATTTATTTGTCTAGGGCCCCACTCGGAAAACTGCTGTCTAATTTTGTTTCAACGTATCTACTCAACCAGATGGTCTTTTTTCCTACAAGACATGACGGTAATCACGATGCTTCTCTTCTCGATGTAATACTGACTGACAGAACCTCTTCCATCACTGATGTATCAGAGCATCCACCATTGTTGAATTCTGATCACGTTACTATATCATTCAGAATAAACTCATTACTAAGTGTACCTGTTGATAGAGGGTCTTGTGGTAATCGTGATTCAGATGTCTACATAGATTTTCGTAATGGTGACTACGAGTCCATGAACATCTTCCTAGCAAACATTTCCTGGCGGAATTGTTTTGATTCTTTTTCTGATATACAGAACAAGTACAGTTTTCTTCTGTCAACGATTCATGATGCCATATATCTCTTCTGTCCCACCAAACCTTGTCGCTCTAGGACCAATTACCGTCCTTCCAAGGCCATGGCGAAACTTCTAAAACAAAAGAAACTTCTTTGGCGCTCAAGACAATCGAATTCTAATTTTCGTTCAGAGTATAAAGAAGTGAAGAAGTCCATATTGAAGGAGAAATCAGACTATTTGAGAAGCCGAGAACTTGAAGCATTGCAAGTACCTAATGGGATACACCATTGGATTAGGACTATTCTGAAGCCTCATTCCGACATTCCCGTGATCAAAAAAGACTGTCAGTTCATTTTCGATTCTAAAGAGAAAGCTACAGTTTTTGCCGAAGAGTTTGCTATGAATTACTCTAGTAGGGATCCCATTGTATGCTCTATGCCTAGCACTTCGTTAGTCTCTGATGTCGATTTCTCTTCTCATCTTCTGTTCAATGTTCTACAGAAGCTTCCTAATAAATTTTCCGTCTATTCTGAAAATATCAACCATTTCTTAGTCAAAAATTGCGCCTTATCTCTTGCGCTACCTCTTTCTATGCTCTTCTCCTATTCCCTGCTTACTAGCGAAATTCCTATTGAATGGAAACGCGGTGAAGTGGTTCCTGTTTACAAAAGATCGGGTGACAAATCTCAAGCCGCGAATTATCGACCCATAACTATAACCTCTGTGTTCTGCCGCATCTTCGAAGGAATCTTATGTAACCATCTAAAGAATGGTTTTCGCAACATTCTCTGTAAGTCTCAGTATGGATTTATCTCTAGACGTAGCTGCGAGCTCCAACTACTTAAAACCATTTGTGAGTGGGAAGTCGACTTGAGAAACAAAAAGGATGTCGACGTAGTTTACTTCGATTTTTCGCGTGCTTTTGATAAGGTCCCTCATGGTAAACTAATAACCAAACTGGAAGACTCAATTTTCCGATAGACATTGTGAGATGGATAGCAAACTTCCTGACGAATCGGACCTATAAAGTGCGCGTAGACGGGGAATACTCCGATTCATTCCCTGTGCTAAGCGGCGTTCCGCAAGGTACAGTCATCGGACCTCTTCTATTTCTGTTTTTTATTAATGACATCGAAATTTGCATCCCTCCTGATGTCAAATTCTCTCTTTATGCAGATGACCTCAAAGTATATAGTTCGAACGCTCAATCTCTCCAGCAATGTGTAGTCAATATACATAACTGGTCTATAGAATGGTCTCTTCCACTTGCCAAGCATAAAATTAACGTACTACACCTTGGCCGAAACAATATGAACTCTCTTTACTTTATCGGTGATGAGGTTCTTAGTTCCAAAAGTGTAATAAGAGATCTTGGTGTGTTAATCGATTCAACCCTGAAATTTGACCGGCATATAGAGATGATAAGAGCTAGAGCTTTGAGCAAGATTTCTCAGATTTTTAAAGTCTTTAGATTCCTCGATTTTGAAGGCTACAAACGCGTCTATCTGTCTTACATCCGACCCCTTTTAGAATACGCCACTGTAGTATTCTCACCTAAATCGTGTAGCGAGCTAGCTAGAAGACTAGAATACCCTCAAAGAATTTTTTCGAAAAAGGTACTGAGGCGATGCTTAATACCTTCTAGCAATTACCCTGACAGATTGAATAAGTTTGCTATCGAGCCTTTAATAACAAGGCGCGCTAAATACGATCTATTATTTCTGTTCAGGCTACTTTATGGAACTTTAGAGTGCCAGGTCTGCAGATCTCATGTGAAATACAGGGCGAACAGTGATCTGAGAACTTCATCTAGAACAAATCCTCTTCGATTGCTGCAAGAAAGAAATTATCACAACGGCAACTTCTTTTTTACTCGAGCCATTACCCTCTGGAACAAACTCTGCGATCGGTTCCCCGACGTCGTTACGATCGAAGAATTCATTAATATTGTTGAGAATTGTTCTTTAGTCCCGTTCATGACTTTACCTGGATATCTACTCTAGGATACTTTGATTTTCTTTGATACCCACTAGATTGTGTTTTTCTTCTTCTTTCTATTCCTAGTCAGACCTGTTGTGTCCCCTTTTTTTAAATTTTAATCTTAAATTTTTTTTTCTTCTCGTTTTTTTTGTTGTTTAATGTCTACCTTATAAGTGTATGCGACAACAAGCATACCTTTGGCGAATAAAGTGAATTGAATTGAATTTTAGATGTTTTTTGTTTTGTGTCCATAATTTGTCTCTATAATTTCCCTTTCTATAATTCGTTTTGAAATGTTTTTCGAATATAGCTGAACTCACATCCGTGACAGCAATCCAAGTTCATCAATGCAAGTACGTATGTGCTATTCTATCATGTGAATTGGAATAAATGATTGATTGACATATCTCTTTCAAAACTGGATGTATAATCTTTACAATAGGGTTCGAAAAATACTTTCAATGTCTTTCTCCCAAAACTGGAAGTATGTATTATCTTTACAGTTGGATTTGAAAAATACTTTCAATGTCTCAAAAGTAAATTTATAAAGTTCAAAATAAGTATCAGTCGCGCATTATGACGTCAGGCTAATTCAAAAAAATATATACAAAGTTTTTATTATTTTCTTTCTGTTTCCTTCAAAGATCAAACCTTTCTTTCATACCTCAAATAGCGCAGCTCTTTTTATCAACTTCCAATAAGTGTCACGCCTTCGTGTTAATGCAAGTTTTTCTAATACACCTCCTATGTACCTGCTTCATTGACGATCAGCATTACGACGGAGTAATATTATTAAGATAAAAACAAACTTGGTCACGGGGTCCAGTCTTCCGGGTACATTAAGTGCGTACATGCTCTCTTCTATTGAGAAGTCTCCTTCGTATGCGGAAGTTGCACCCGATGTGTCTCTTAAGAGAAGTGAACTATGTTCTCTGTATATATGTATCAGGTTAAGCCTTTTTTCATCTCAGCGGAGTAATTCCATCAACCTGTAATTTCCTATGAAGCTTAATTGCCTGTCATTCCAAAATTTACCCTACACCATCCCCCCGTTTCCCCCTATCAAAGAAGTTTGTGTTTTTTTTTGGTCTCAGGTGAAATTTGAGTAATGATATTTTTTTCGTAACCGTGAAAAGAACCACCTGTTTCTATTTGCCCTGTGACAAAATTAACTGAGATGACTTAAAAGTAAGAGCCGATTCTAATAACGAATTGAAAAAAACTTTCAAGACTGAAATGTTTTTTACATGTGTCAATGTGTAATAATCAAAAGAGGAAGACCTGTAAAGTTAGAAAACTTGTAATAAAAAAATAATACGAAGAAAAAGTTATACGAGTGGCAAAGAAACTATATGAATGTGAGAAACATCCAGTTACGAGCCGGAAGGTACTCCGTTTGAAAAGAGAAAAAGTTTCTTTCAAAGCTATATAAGACTGAATGTAAAAAATTACATTTTTCGCAATCAAAACCCTGAACCTTGAAAATCATCTTAAATGTAACAAAAAGTTTTCAATGACGTTTTTTAACTACATATGTTTATATATTCACCCCTGACTTCATTTGTGATTCTTTTCTAACCGGCCGTAGTTTCTGTAGGATATCCGATCCCTTGTTGAGCACAATGAGCTGCCGCCACCAGCCATCTGTCCATTCATCATACTGCTCATAGCTCCAAGAGCCGCGCCGTTAACTCCGTTGCTGTTGGCGCTGGATGAGTGATGGCCCCCGTGACCGTTTCGGTGATGGTCCCCGCGGTTGTTCATGCATCCATTGCCTTTGAGAGTGACGTCTTCATCAGACATGGGCATCTCCAGCATCTGAGAGGGTTCTCGAATAAATTCTAACATGATACATACGATTTGGATTTGGACGTCTTGAGGCCGTAACGTCCAAACCATGATCGACACTGCAGTCTACATTCTACGTTTTCATTCTCAACAACAAGATGGAGAAGTTCGAATCGATGGCGCTTCATGTCCCATGACATCGGGATGAAAGCGTTTGAATTGAAATCAATGGATTTACTAGGGATTGCAGCATATTGTTATCTTCATTGAGCCAATTTTTAAAGGTTTTGAAGTCACTCAAAATGAATGCTCTTCGCCTTCCAATGTCCTAAGCTTAAACTTTGTTTATTCTGCTTTCATCAACTTTCTTTGAATCTTCGCGAGATAGTCTATCTACGTCTTGTGTCGTTTCCAATTTATAAATATCCACAGTCACAGTGTTCTCATCTTTCTATTTTATCATTTAAATTGATTTCATTTATTATTAACTACAATTTTTTCTCATTTTTTTCACCTGTGTCTCGTATATTTTATCCGTTGCGGGAGGATTGGGAAGGAAGATGGTGCCGAGCTTCGCTGGCGGGTAAGAAGAGGGAAATGACTGCATATTTCGCTGCGAATTCTAAAATTTATCATCTTTTTTGTTTTTGGGAGAAAATTCGCTAATAAAGCTTCCTGTGAATTTTGCAGAGCTTTAAAACTTGATGAAGCTTATTTTGTGTTTAAAGTTTTTGCAAAGCTCTCAGAGTTTAGGCTGTGACTTCGTTGACTCAGCGATTCAGATTCATCGCGCTGCTAACTTTGCCAAGTTTTAACGTCAAAGCTTAAAATTTTTATGACTAAACCAAATACAGTCAAGGCAATCATCTTATTATTCGACTCATAATCAATGTCAAAGTCATGAAGCGCTATATTGCATAGAATTTTAAACAGTTATTTTATTCATGTTTCTGACAACGTACGATCTAGAGAAATAAACTCGAAGACGCGGGAATGAGGACTATAGTTGGATCGAATGACCTATCCAACCCAACTCACTTCCGGGATATGACGAAGAAATGGCGGACTGACCTTATATCGAGACCAGAAATAGCAGACCGCGCAGATGCCAATGGCCGCACCAACTCCGATTAGAACAGCAAGGACGACGAATACTTAAATGAAAGTCGGCTAAAAAATGAAAAGAGTGCGCTTAAAAATCATTGAGTCCTGCTACAATCTCCGAGATAGTCGTCGAAAAGAGGATTACGAGAGAAACGTACCCCTATTATTTTATTCGTATCATTTGCTTAATATCAACAGCATATGACATGAAGTTTATTACGCAAAGTATTTTGAAACATCACATGTAAAAGTATTTTGGAACATTTTAAATTTTTGAAACATTTTTTTGTACCATTAGTTGTATTAGTTGTAGAATTGTATTAGTTGTAGAAATTAGTTGTAGAATGGTGTACCATAAGTTGTATGAAGCGCCAAAAAGACTATGATGTACCATTAGTTCGCAGTTTGACTGGTTCAACATAAGTGTTAATCACAAGTCCCGTTTAATCAACCTGATTACTTTGAATGGTTGAACATAAGTGAAAATTAGAAGTTCCGTTCACCCAACCTAATTACTTTAACTGGTTTAACATAAGTGATAATTGGAAGTTCCGTTTACCCAACCTAATTACTTTGACTGGTTGAACATAAGTGATAATTAGAAGTCCCGTTCACCCTACCTAATTACTTTGACTGGTTAACCATAAGTGATAATTAGAAGTCCTGTTCACCCAACCTAAGTAGTTTGACTAGTTAACCATAAGTGATAATTAGATGTCCCGTTAACCCAACCTAATTACTTTGACTGGTTAAACATAAGTGATAATTGGAAGTTCCGTTTAACCACTCAATTACTTTGACTGGTTGAACATAAGTGATAATTAGAAGTCCCGTTCCCCCAACATAAATACTTTGACTGGTTAATCATAAGTGATAATTAGAAGTCCCGTTCACCCAACCTAATTACTTTGAATAATTAGAAGTCCCGTTCACCCAACCTAAATACTTTGACTGGTTAACCATAAGTGATAATTAGAAGTCCCGTTCACCCAACCTAATTACTTTAACTGGTTAAACATAAGTGATAATTGGAAGTTTAGTTTACCCAACGTAATTATTGACTGGTTGAACAAAAGTGATAATTAGAAGTCCCGTTCACGCAACACAATTACTTTGACTGGTTAACCATAAGTGATAATTAGAAGTCCCGTTCACCCAACCTAATTACTTTGACTGGTTAAACATAAGTGATAATTGGAAGGTCCGTTTACCCAACCTAATTACTTTGACTGGTTAAACATGAGTGATAATTAGAAATCCTGTTCACCCAGCCTAAATAATTTGACTGCTTAACCATAAAAGATAGTTAGAAGTCCTGTTCACCCAAACTAACTACTTTGACTGGTTAAAAATAAGTGATAATTGGAAGTTTCGTTTACCCAACGTAATTACTGACTGGTTTAACGTAAGTGTTCTTTACAAGTCCCGTTCACTAAACCTGATTACTTTGACTGGTTAAACATAAGTGATAATTGGAAGTTCCGTTTACCCAACCTAATTACTTTGACTGGTTAAACATGAGTGATAATTAGAAATCCTGTTCACCCAACCTAAATACTTTGACTGGTTAACCATAAGT
This sequence comes from Allodiplogaster pararmata, assembly GCA_964056735.1. Classification (NCBI taxonomy): domain Eukaryota; kingdom Metazoa; phylum Nematoda; class Chromadorea; order Rhabditida; family Diplogasteridae; genus Allodiplogaster; species Allodiplogaster pararmata. The sequence goes on from OZ057405.1 coordinate 44,216,318, forward strand.
GATTATTAGAAGTATCGTTCACCCAACCTAATTACTTTGAATAATTAGAAGTCCCGTTCACTCAACCTAAATACTTTGACTGGTTAACCATAAAAGATAATTAGAAGTCCTGTTCACCCAAACTAACTACTTTGACTGTTTAACCATAAGTGATAACTAGAATTCCTGTTCACCCAACCTAATTACTCTGAATAATTAGAAGTCCCGTTCTCCCAACCTAAATACTTTGACTGGTTAATTATAAGTGATAATTATTCCGGTTCACCCAGAAGTCCCGTTCACCCAACCTAATTACTTTAACTGGTTAAACATAAGTGATAATTGGAAGTTTCGTTTACCCAACGTAATTACTGACTGGTTTAACATAAGTGTTCTGTACAAGTCCCGTTCACTAAACCTGATTACTTTGACTGGTTAAACATGAGTGATAATTAGGAGTCCCGTTCTTCTTCTTCTTAGCGTTGTTCCGTGCCTGCCGTAGGGCTCCTAGCTCTCCAAAAAACATTTGTCCGTTGCGTATTACAAGTGGAGTCTTGCAAAGTGCAGGTCTTGGTTGAGCGTGTCCATCTTGTCTTCGGTTTGCCTCGCGGTCGTTTGCCTGGTACTTCCATGTCAAGAGCGTATCTTGCGATGTTGGTCGCGTGTCTTCGCATCACATGTCCATACCATCTAACTCTCCCTTCTCGCATCTTGTGTTGTATTGGAGCCACGCCGAGTCTCCCTCTCACAATCGTGTTACGCACACAATCTAGGCGAGTCAGTCCTAGTGTCCAGTTTTTTTGTTTTAAAAAACAAAAAAAAACCAACAACAAAAAAATGAGAAATTTTTTTTATCTGAATGAAAATGCTCTCCTCATTTTCCGAGAATACCGGAATTCGGTTTCGATCGGGTCAATTAATTATTAGCACGCAAGCGCTGAAACTCTGTTTGTAAAAATACGTGAACAGTTCCAGTCGTTTGCACTCCGATTCCCTGGTACTCGGTCTTCTTGATTTTGAGGCGTAAGCCATGCCTACTAAAAGCGTCATTCCATTCTTGGGTGCGTTTATCGATTTCGGCACGTATAGGAGCAGCAAGGAGAAATTTCGTTGGCGTATGCGTCAGTAAAGGACTCGTGACGGTATCCATAACCAAAATGGAGAGAAGGGAAGACAGAGCACTCCCTTGGTGCAATCCTACGTTTACTGCAAATGGTTCTGTGACGCCGACCGGAGTTCTGACCGGAGTTAGAAGTCGCGTTCATCCAACCTAATTAACTTGACTGGTTTAACATAAGTGTTAATTACAAGTCCGGTTCACTCAACCTGACTACTTTGACTGTTTAAACATAAGTGATAATTGTAAGTCCCGTTCACCCAAACTAATTACTTTGATTGGTTAACCATAAGTGATAATTAGAAGTCTCGTTCACCCAACCTAAGTATTTTGACTGGGAAACCATAAGTGATAATTAGAAGTCCCGTTCACCCAACCCAGTTATTTATTTGTTTATTTATTTATTCATACATTATTCAAAATGTGACAACACATGGGATATAGTGAGCTGAACTTATCACAGAACACATGTCAAATAAACGGAGTGAGGGAAACCGAGCTATCATAGAATACATCACAAGAAATTCATGAAAGTAAAGTAAAGAGAGAGAAACAAATTGAAAGTCAAAGATCAGCTACATTTATATCGAGCAAACTAAGAACATCAACAGAACTCAGCCTATCTTTAACAGTCAGAACATTAGGGGCGGATACTATACTAGGCGGTAGCTTGCAATAATATCTCGCGGACCGTAATGCAAACGAGTTGAATAGTGGTAGCCTACGTGACCGAGGAATGTGGAACGCGTATCTGGAAGTACGACCATGACATGGCTTAAAATTATACATTCTACTAATTGGAATATCCAAGAAGCCGTTAAGAATCTTATAAGCGAACAAAATGTCGGTTTTAGTTCTCCGAGACATCAAAGTTTCTAGCTGGAACATTCTAAGTCTCATGTTATACGCAGGAGGTGGTAGGACTGATGTTTGTGTAAAGCATCGAATGAACAGTAACCTAGTGAACGTATGTTGAACTCTTTCAATTTTCCTAGTCAGTGTAACCTTGTAAGAAGACCAAACAGGCGAAGCAAACTCTAAAAGAGGGAGAATGAAATTTTTGTAAAAACGGATGTATGGCACTGGATCTCTAATGCAAAGAGCACGAAACAAAGCATAAACAGATCGCAGAGCACGCCTTGTCATCTGTTCAATATGAAAGTCATAGGACAAGTCCATACCAATGAAAACTCTTAAGTCTCGTATAGGTGAATCAGCGATCTTGAACGGAATCACTTTTTGGGCATTATTTCTCCCGAAATATGGTAGACGATGATTTAACTTACCAAGGTGTAGTACATTACACTTGCTGCTTGCAACTGACAGTTGCCATTCGTCACAAAAAGATTCAATAGCAAGTGCAGCTGATGAAAGTTGAGAGTGAGCGAGGCTAGGGTCAGTCGGAGAGAAAGTTACAAACAATTTGATGTCGTCTGCGAATAGACTAGTTGTTACAAGATGCAAATGAGCAAACCTCGATGTCAAACCCGCAATGTAGAGAGAGAATAGAATAGGGCCAAGTACCGATCCTTGTGGAACACCAGAAGAAATCGAGAAAATATCAGAGAAACTGTTCTTCTTCTTAGCGTTTTCCCGCGCCGGCCGAGGTCGGAGTAGGGTCCGTTGTACGGCTTCTAGCTCTCCAGAAACATCTGTCCGTTGCGTCTTCCGAGTGGAGTCTTGCAAGGCGCAGGTCTTGGTTGAGCGTATCCATATATAAGACGGTGCTGGGAATTTAGTTCGGCAATTCGTGTTGTTTCGGTGTCTGTGGCGAGTTTTGAAACATGGCGGTAAAAAAACTCGTTTATCCGTAAATTGCACAGAGGATTTGAAAAAGAAACACGTGTCATATTTAATATACAGATTTTTGCTTTAGCAAGATAAATAAGAAACAAAAGCACTGAATGTCAAAGACATAAGAGTTGGCGAATTTAGAACTGTTCGAATATTGTCACCGGTTGATGATCATTACCAGGCAAATTTAGAACGGTTCGAATATCTTCACCGGTTGATGATCATTACAAGGCAAATTTAGAACGGTTCGAATATCATCACCGGTTGATGATCATTACAAGGCTAATTTAGAACGGTTCGAATTTCGTCATCGGTTGATGATCAGTACAAGGCTATTCAGCAAAATAAGAGCCGACTTATATAGTATGAACAAAACGAGCAACCTATACAGACCGGGTTTGCACGAACGCTATAATATTTTCTTTTTCTGTGTCGCGAAAAGAGAATAGTATAGCATTCGTGCAAACCCGGTCTGTATAGGTTGATCGTTTCGTACGTACTATATAAATCTGCTGAATAGCCGGTAGAGTGCGAAATTGCGAGAGTGCGGGGAGAGTGTGAGATTTAGAAAGCGATCATCGTAACATGACGAAATCCGAACCATTCGAAATCTGTCAAGTGATGAGCAACAATACATGACGAAATTCGAACAGTTCGAAATTCGTCAAGTGCAGAGCATCGTAACGTGACGAAATTCGAACAGTTCAAAATTCGTCAAGTGTAGAGCATCGTAACGTGACGAAATTCGAACCATTCGAATTTCGCCATGTGATGAGTATTGTAGCATGACGAAATCCGAACCATTCGAAATCCGTGAAGTGATGAGCAACAATACATGACGAAATTCGAACAGTTCGAGTTCCGTCAGGCAAGATTCGCTATCTGCTAACTCTTCTGTTTCATATTCGATTGTTTATTGAGCCAGAAGTGATGAAATAAAATAAAATTTTGATTCCACGAATTCACAAAGAATTGGCGAGAAATTCCGATGAATTTTACGATAAACTTGCCACAGACACCGAAACAACACGAATTGCCGAACTAAATTCCCATCACCGTCTTATATCTTGTCTTCGGTTCGCCTCGCGGGCGTTTGCCTGGTACTTCCATGTCAAGGGCGTGTCTTGCGATGTTGGTCGCGTCTCTTCGCATCACGTGTCCATACCATCTAACTCTCCCTTCTCGCAACTTGTCTTGTATTGGAGCCAGTCTCCCTCTTACAATTGTTTTACGCACACAGTCTAGGCGAGTCAGTCCTAGTGTCCAGCGTAACATTTTAATCTCATTCGTGTGGATAATGTTCTCGGTTACACGCGTTGTAGGCCAGGTCTCCATTGAATAGAGAAGCACGGGACGGATCGCAGTTTTATACATCTTTCCGCATATGCCAGCTGTGATATTCCTATCACAGAGGACACCTGTAGCTTCTCTTCATTTCATCCAAGCTGCATTTACTCTTTGGCGTGCCGCTGCATTTGTTGAAGTGTCTGAGGAGATGACAGAATCAAGGTACTTGAATTCGGAGGTCTTCGGGAGCGGTTCGCCGCTGATGTGAACAGTTCCCGTCGTTTGCACTCCGATTACCTGGTACTCGGTCTTCTTGATGTTGAGGCGTCAGCCATGTCTACTAAGAGCGTCATTCCATTCTTGGGTGCGTTTCTCGATTTCGGCACGTGTAGGAGCAGCAAAGAGAATGTCGTCGGCGTATGCGATGGTTGACGGAGCCGGAGTCAGTAGAGGACGCGTGACGGTATCCATAACCAAAATGAAGAGAAGGGGAGACAAAGCACTCTTTTGGTGCACTCCAACGTTTACTGCGAATGGCTCTGTGATGCCGACCGGAGTTCTGACGGTACTCTTTGAATCATCGTACATCGCCATTGTACATCGAATGTACTCTTCAGGAACCTGATGATCGCGCATTGCATATGACACTCTGTCGAACGCCTTTTCCAAATCGAGGTAGGTCAGATGGAGAGGTGATCTTTTCTCTGCGTGCTTTTCTACGAGTAAACAGAGTGCAAATATTGCATATGTTGTGCCTCTTCCGTTCACGAACCCGCATTGCTGAGCTGGAATATCGACGATATCTCGTATGCGTGAATCCAGCATCCTCTCAAATATCTTCATAGTGTGGTTGAGAAGACGTATTGGACGGTAGTTGCTGCACACTCTGGCATCTCCTTTTCCTTTGAAGACTGGAACGGTCGTGGAGTAGCGCCAGTTATGTGGGATTTGGCCTTGCTTTACGATGGTGTTGAACAGGTGCACGTTGAACAGGTGCACGAGAAACTGTAATTAACACGAACACGGGAGAAGCGATCTTTGAGTAAGGATTCAAACCACTTTAACAAGCTAGACCTAAACCCTACATTATAAAGAACACACAGCAACTTATCGTGAGAAACGGTATCAAATGCTTTAGCGAAGTCTTAGTACAGAACATCCACAGCATTCCTAGCATCAAGAGCTCTCTGCCAAGCTTGAATACATTCGACAAGATTCGTCTCTACAGACTTACGAGAACGAAAGCCATGTTGACAGTTGGGTATTAGACTGAAAACATTGCACCAATGCAATATGTATGTTTTAAGACATCGTTCTAATACCTTAGATGCAACGGGAGAAATCGTCATTGGACGAAAAGGTTCTGGAAAACTTGGCGATGGAATTTTATTAATCGGAATAACAATACTATCTTTCCAGATTTCAGGAATCATGCCTAGCTTCAATGAGAAATTGAAAATGAACGAAAGAGGCTCTGCTAGTACTCGAGCACAGTTCTTGAAAATTACAGAGGGCACAGAGTCAGATGGTAGGAAACAGGAAGCTTTCAAACGCTTAAGTTGCCTGAATACTTCTTGTGGCATGATTAGACAATCTGAGATGTAATGAGTATTTGGCAAATCCATATTAGGAGTGGAACCATTGTCCTGAACAAATACTGACGAGAAATGTGAAGCTAAAGCATTTGCTTTTGCCTTATCAGAAACCACAGGAGCCCCGTTAACAGTTATACAACCAATGCGATTAGACTGTTTCTGCTTATTACTCACAAAACGATACAAATTCTTTGCCGACTTCAAAAGCTTCAGCTCTCTAGTTCTATTCAGCTTGTTAACTTCTACTTCAATCCTTTCGCATAGCCTTCTATACTCGGCAACGACCGGCTCACAGTTGAGTTTGCGGAATAAAAGAGACTTATATTTCAACATTTTCAAAATATGCGAGGGATATGATTCGAATGGTTGTTTAAGTCTACGTATATGTGCAGATATGAGAGGGAGCAGACTGTTAAGAAAACGAGCATAGAGGTCATTTATATCGAGGAAATCGTTACTTTTAAAAAGTTACTTTTAACACTTTTAAAACGTACCTTGAGCTTATTTTATCATATTGGCAGAAACGAAGATTGGAATAATTTGCACCTGATTTTTTAAAAATCCAAATTAAAAAACACAAATGTGTTTGCCTAATTCCTCTTTCTCATTGTTGCAGTGTTTTGACAGAATTTCGAATACGGATGTGTTACAATGAGTCATTACGTTTAATATTACAAAAACCCTGCATGGTAGAGAGATGTTATCTTTTTGAAAACATTTGAATAAAAATAAAAACATTTGAATAAAAGTTTTGCGTTCATGAAAATGTTCACTATATTAATGTGAGTATGATTAAAAACAATGAAAAATTTCCCTGTGAAGTCATGCACTCAAAGAATTGTTTTATTTTAAAAAACAACAACAACAACCTGAAGCTTAGTAAGACATCAAAGACTTCTGAAGGGAACAAATGACGCTTCCCCTGGCAAAAACAACGGAAAAAGAGGGAACAGAGCGATGGGGGAAGTAACTTACGTATCGAAGCGGTTTTCCACTCGATGATCTCCCCTTTGACTCCGACTCCTGTTCCGACTCCTCCGCTGCTGACTCCGGCACCCAGACCAGCCCTCTGTCCTCCTTCCTCTGTCAAATCATCTAGTGAGAACCACGGCCGCAGCTTCCCGGCAACCAGCGCGACGGAGTCTGTCTCGAAGAGTTGGCTGCAAGCGGCCAAATCTTCGTCCGGGAATACAGACAAAAAGCTTTCCACATTTCGGCTGTAAGGTTTTAAGCTTACAGAAAAGTGACTCACGATTTTAGATATATATCAGAGTACACTCGGTACAAATCATTTGAATAAAAAAATTTGTGAGATTCTTTTTGTTATTTTATTTTTACTTAAGGGGCAACATGACATGTTTCTTATCTTTTTTCAACTCCGGAGTGATTGCCGTGGACTTTTATCCACTATCTCAACCACTAGGATCCTTATTCCACAAATACAGTGTTCGTCATAATTACTCGGACAAGTCAAGCTGTGAAAGTTTGCATTTTTATATACATAGTATTCGAAAAACTTTCTGTGAATTTGAGGTAAAATTATCGTAAATCGAGTGTTTTACTTTTTTGGTATTCTCAGGCCGGTCCATAATTATGCGAACACTTATATTTATAGTCGCAAGCTATTTCTGTGTTAATCGAACTCGTCATAGCAAGCTCCACGATTCTTTCTGTAACCAAATAGCAGTTGTATCTCAACTGCACTCCAACGGCAGACCCTAAAGACAAATCAAACAGCAAATGAAGTAAGCAAAAAAGAAGTGTGTAATTACCTGAAAAATCCGACAAACTAAGAACCAAGAAGTATCTCAGACGGCCAAAAAGCTGTCTGAACTCATCTGCTGGTAAAATAGTTATTTTTGTGTTAAAAAAGTTCAGATAAATTATTGACAAAGTGGCATTCAATTCTATGATGACGGCTGCTCTCATCGGAGCTCAAGCAAAAGTTCCGGTGAAAAATTCTACCATAGCTCAGACATTTCTTGATTCTGACAATCTCGTCTCTGCGAAAGACAAGTGTTCACTTCGGATGACGGATTGCAAGAATCAGCAGCGACTCGGATTTGCCAAGTACAACATGGTTCTCAACTCGAGAAGCTTTAATTAAATTGTGTACTTACTTTCAGGATTTTGTTTTGGCTAAAAGTTTTTGTTCTACAGGTTTATTCTCTGATAATAAGAAGTTCGTTCTGGATCTTTCGGATGCTACTGGTAGGAAATTCATCTATAATAGAGTTTGTGACAGGAATGGCTGCAATGAGTGCGCGACGATAAAGGAGCTACCAAAATAGTTTTAAGAAGCTTCTGATGGGTAACACAGTTTTTGTGGGCGGTAGATTGAGTCTAGAGCAAGGGCACCACTGTCACAAGATGAGCTGAAACCATTACAGTTCCAACGAAAATACTGCACTTCGAAAAGCAGAGCGGGTTCTTGTGCGAAAACCGCCAGTATTGAGAACGTTCACAACTATTTTTATTTGTTTTCGAACTTGTTCAGACAGCTTTTGAACCGTCCAAATTGCTTCTTGATTTTTGTGTTTGTCGGATTTTTAAGGTTTCTACACGCCAAATTTTTGCTTACTTCATTTTTATGCGCGATATTACGGGAATGTCGTTGGAGTGCAGTTAAAATAAAATCGCTCTTTCGGCGAGAGAAAGAATCGTGTAGCTTGCTATGACGACTACGCTAACACAGAAATAGTTTGCGACATAAAATTTCAATGTCCGCATAATTATGAATCCGCTTGAAAACAAAAAAATTAATGAACACTCGATTTATTTTAATTTAACTCACTTTTACAGGAAATTGGTCAAATACTACATGAAAAGAGTGCAAACTTTGACAGCTTCATTTCGCTGACGATATTTCAAAAACCGCAAAGAGAGGGGTGTCCGCATAATTATGACGAGCACAATACAATAAGCCCTTTTCACATACATTTTTCAAGGATTATTGTATGATGGTTTTCTTATTAACAGTAAACAGCCGATAGTTAGTTCGATTTTTGATTATGTTATTCAATATGATCATTACTTGATTGCCCTATTCAAAACATTCGACAGCATCTCTGATTTGTAATCAGTTTAAATTTTGAAGTTTTTCAAAGGTTTAGAGTAAAAAAGCTGCAGATACCGGAAATCATCTTTCTTGCAAATCTCCTTGATGACAGGATCGATGGCGAACCAATACAAGTTCGTTTTCGGGCGGCCGTCGTCGCCCTCTTGCAGCTCAACCATTTTCTCTATGCTCAGCAAAGAGCATCTCCCGGTTGAAGCACGCAGGCTTCTAACCATGTCCTCAAAACTCGTATTATCGTATAACATGTCATAAAAGTAATTATATCATTTTGAGTCATCTTGAATCATCTTGAGCGATATTCAGAAAAAAGTGCATTTGATATACATACATATATACATCTTATACAGTTCAACAGAATCAGGAATGTAATGTTTCATTCGAAGTCGTTAAACGAACAAATTAACAGGAAAACTTTCAGTTATCAGTAAACACTTAAGTGAACGAATTCAACTTCCTTTAACCTTCAATTTTTATTTCTCAAATTACTTTTTCGTATAGTAATAATGTTGCAGACATCATTCCCTGCGTACAAGTACTGAGCTTGTAGCCTAGGATTTGAAAGAGTTAGAACTGATATTGTCTTCCGTTTTGTAAAACGAGCCCATGCTTTTTTTGTTAAATATAAAACGTTGCTAGTTAATAACTTTCCATGTTCAAGTCTTACGATGCATTTTTTCTTCGCTGCCCCTGTCTCCCAGTCTCTAAGTTATTTCTCTTGGTGCCAATAATTGGTCTTTATCAAAATTTCTTTTTCTCGTCTTATATGAACTGAGCTTAGATTATGCAAAAGGATAAGAAGCATCGTTGGAAAGCCTTTTTCTATATCATTCAACTGTGATCTTTTTGCACTACTCAACTAATGTCGGAAATTGTTCTCCATATGATTATACTAACGCACGTAGATATGTACCAAAAACTTCTACAGAGTGGGATCGAACTCAATCCTCTTTATCTTACCGTGAATGAGCGCGTTACCACCACACTACGAATATCAGATTACATGCATGTATGTGAGAAGATCTATGAACCTGTTCATGCGTGCGGAGCTGCTGTGGATGCAAACCCGTGGTGGCCATTCGGAATCTGTTCTCCTCTTTGACGGTGACGATGGTGACGTCTGCCTTGGAACACATCTTTTCGCCGCTTACTGGAGAGTCACATGCGACTACCTTGAAGTGAGTTTGTTTCTCGTCAGATATAAGCTGCTTTTCGCTCTCAGTCACTCGGTAGAATAGGGAAAATAAGAGTTTAGAAAATGATAATAAAACAGAGAAAAAAAAGTAAAAACCAAATACACTTTCTTTAATCGATTCAGTTTCTTTTAATTTTTTTAAAGAGATCAACGAGGGCTCTCCGCGAACCCATGGGATAGGGCCAGTTAAACGGCTCAATCGCCTTGTTCTCTTATTCTTCTAACTTTTGTCATAAAGTAATTTCTGAATAGATCAAGAGACCAACCTTAAGGTCAAACTTGTGGAGACGATTGACATGAACCAGTTGGGGCACACTTTGTTTTGTGGATATCTCTCCTGAGGGGGAAATGGAGAAGTACTTTGAGTGTATCATGACGGGGTCGAGGGAGTATTCAACCTGACTGGCCTTACCGAGATCAGCGTCTTCCGCCTCAAGCAATCCTTCCAAAGGTTTTCCAAGAGTGAGAGAGAGATAATAGGTGAGAAAGACGAAGAGAATACCCGTAAAAATCGGGATGAGATGATAAATAATGTTCCGCATTCATCTTATGAAAATGGACAAATCAATGCACTAATGAATAAACGAACGTATTAATGGATGAATGAACGAATTAATGAATGAATCAATGGATAAATCAATAAATGACTGAACGGAGAAATAAATGAATGATTGATTCAACGAATGGTTGAATGAACCTTGACGGTGATGACCCTAGCAAAAGCTCCCGCATCAGAGGAGACTCCCGCAAAATACTCAGTCAAAAACTGGTCGTTGTCGAAGATGAACTTGGGCTGATTGTCGTTGACGTCGAGGACGGTGATCGAAACGAGAGAGAATTCAGAATCCGAACCGGTTGAGACCGAGATGTTGAGGAGATATCTGCAAGTAGTTCATCTAGAGCTAGCGGTTGAACATCAAAAATTTAAAAAAAACGACGAATATATTCATTCAATCTTTCTCTAAACATCTTAAATTGTCGCCTATGCCACGAAAATTCATTCTTCCATCATTCATGAACTTGATTAGCCCTCTTTAATGCTTCCAATTTTTTTGATGACAAGAGAATAATTTGATAGTTTTCAAAAATCTTTTTTGTGTGACAATTTCACAATTCCGTTCATTTGAGTTTAACTTTCGAAGTCAAACCTCTCTATGCTTTCTCTATCCAACTCCATCTGCGTCCGTAGTTCACAGTCCCCTTCTGGGCTCGCGGAAATTCCGAAGGCTCCTCAAATTGGTATACCTACAGAATCGCCACTGAATTCAAATTTCCAAAAATACGAAAATGTGTTGTTTCTGGAAAAAAAAGCCTTCTTAAAGTAAAAAAAAGAAGATATTCTACTGCTTCAAAAGAGTAAAAAGTTCGTCTTGAACAGTTTTACTATTTTGCCTCTTAGTTAGAGATATTCCTACACTTAATTTACTCAATCAAGTAGAGATACGTAATTACTAATTAGATGAAAAATCATTTATAGATGAGAAACTTCTACCTCGATAATTCCCAGTTAGGATTGCGCAGGCCACAAATCTCGTATCAGCGGGTTTATTCTGAACGGAAAAGACCTGCACGAGATGCGGAGGACGCACAGACTCCGACACAGAAACCCTGCATACAGCTGTCATCACCGTTTTTATTATATATTGATGTTTTTGAAGTACAGCAATAAATTTTCTCGCTTCATAATCGAAGTCGAGCTGCTTGATCAATGTGTGACTATGCCTAATTCGAGTGAGCTGGTCCACCGGGTGGCATCGAACCCAGCCATCTCGTCTAAAACCCAGAGCGCGCGTTACCAATACAACACGGGGACACATTGATATTCCGTGCGATAGTGTTATAAAAAAGGCTTATATGCCTTGTTCTACTTATTAAGCGATAGCGTCATGAACGGAGCGTAACTTAAGAATTCACGATTAAGACAGAAAAGAGATGGAAGGTCGAAGAAAAATCTTTAAATTCTAAGTTACACAGTCTATGTAAAGGCAGAGACGCCTGTTAATAATGACAGGTGATTGAACTATCACACAGAAAAATCTAGTCCATGGGGCGGGATCGAACTTAGCCATATCGTCTCAAACAAAAGCGCGCGTTACCGTTACATCACGGAGTTGGCTGGACTCGTTCCCATTCAATCACTTGTCATCTTAACCAGGCTTCACTGTCTTGAAACTGTGTAAATTAGAATTTGAAGAATTATGCCTAATTTGCTTCTTGCAATCTGATACTTCAATATCGTAACCTGCAAAAATATTACTCCAAAATCAAAGTGTTATAACAAAAAATGTTGTAACTGCTTAGATGGTTTTTAAGAGTCCATGCTTACATGAATGAATTTGTTTGTTGTGTTTTTGATGCCATTGTTGAGCATGGGAGAAAAAAAATTAAATAAAACTCCAAAACTTTACCTTTCTTTCTTTTATGATAGACACTTTTATGACTTTTAAAAATTCAATTTTTTGACTGAAGTTATAATAAACGCTAAGTTAATTTTTCTACATACGACTACTTAAAAGAAAACTTTACAATCTTCTTTTTGACAAGTTGTATAACTTGTTTTGACAAGTCACTCACGTGTAATTCCTCTGTGTGAATTGGATGACTCCGGGAGGAGGGGAGTTGTTGAGACTCCGCTGTCTATCGCCCGCCACTCCGTCGATTCCGGAAGGAATAAGGAGGTTCCCTGCCGCTCCGTCCGAGCCCTCCACCATGATGGTCACCGTCGTAGAGGCGACTTGGCGAGGCTCACCACCATCGATGGCCTCCACGCGAAGCTGCAACCGCGATAGTTCTATTTTGAGCGGTTTTTCTTCAATATTTTCCTAGTTTGTTCATAATCAATTATTTAATTCATGTATTCAAACATTCACTCAAAAATTCACTTTTTTCTTTTTTAAAAAAATCGATTGCAGCTTCATTCATGATAAGAACTCATTTGAAAAAAGGTTCGATATCCTCTATAAAATTGTAAAACTAAGTTCTAGATTCTCTTCAGTGCAGCTCAATATTCGTAAACAAGGTGCTTCAAATTTTAAAGTTTTTATTAAACCAGTCTAGGCCAATTTTCTTATTAAACCAGTTTAACTTTCAAAAAACTCGAACTTTTCCAAATGCAAGATTAGCCTCTTTTTCCTTACATTTAGTTATCATAATCTTAGAACTTCGATTCGACAGGTTTGTTTCTTCTGGCGCACATCGCCCTTTCAACTTCCTTGATAATTAGATACAACTGATTCAACATTTACCAAACTTTTCGAAGTTTCGAAACATTTATTACGGGTAGTTTTGTAAAACAAGGCGTGAAAATGAACTTGAAAAATTCGAAGATTCGACTTAGGGGAAATGAGACGCGTAACTTAATGGGACTTCCCCGGAAAAATTTGAGCAGTGAAATGAAGAGTGGAGATGTTAATCACTTTAAAGCTATTCTGAAGTACGGAAATAAGGTAATTAATTGGCGGCCGCTCAGGTGGACGAGGAAAGGGGAGAATGATTTTTTGGTTTTTTTAAACTCTAACTACTCCAGATTTTCGTGAATGCTTTTGAAACACTCTGTATATCGCTAATAATAGAGAAATCCACTTCAATTTACTCTCTGCTTTTCACATTTGAACCTAATCGATCAGACTAAGAGCGTTTTCGGCAAGCATTGGAGACCTAGGACAAACAAGACAATTTGGATGAAGAACTGAACGTACCGTGATCTGGTGGCCGGCCAGGTCGACAACAGAACGGGCCATGGTGATTAGACCGGTGTCTCCGGCAATCGAGAAGTGTCCTCCGTCGCTACCCGCCACCAGCTTGTAGCTTATCGCGTTATTCGGAGGCTGCCAAATCATCAATCAGTGCTTATAGCAACATATATCATATTTTGAGATGACAGATGTTATACAGTGAAAAACTAGTCGGTTACATACAGCTCCAATCCGCTAGGACTTTCAACTTCAAAACAACAAAGTTTTTATTATTTATTAACCTCTTTCTGAGATAATATGAACATTATGATCTCGGATTGTGGCCTATTGAATATTCAAAAGGAAGAGCAGCTTAACAACTTGGTGAGAAGTGGAATCAATAGAGAGGTAATGGACATTTCTAATGATAATTTGGCGAACATTCGTAATACTAATGAGTTCGAGTGAAATAACTCGGAGGAACAGTCAAATTGATGATGAATATTTGGAGCTTTGAAGTTAAAGGTTGATAAAAATGTTTGAACATTGAGACTACAAGAAACCACTCACATCTCTGTCTTCATCGAAGGCGGAGACCTGACCGACGATGGTCCCCGGTAGAGTGTCGGAGTGAACGCTGAATGAATAAGCCGTACTTTCGAAGGCCGGAATCCAGTCGTTAGTGTCTTTCACCACTACAGTAACCGTCACAGTGTGTGCGAGAGCTGTATTCGTTGTGAGAGTAGTTGCCTGAAATAGTTATTTTTGAGGGATGTAAAAAAGAGTGAATGAACACTTTGGAATAATCAGCCGCGACATTAAGCTCTAAACGATGAGATCATCGGCGCGATGATCTCATCGTTTAGAAATTAATGTCGCGGCTGATTTTTTAAATTATTTACCACTCAAATACCTCAAAAATGTTTGACTTTGCATAACATAACATTGGATAAAGACTTAGTGGAAAATATTTTAGAAAATCAGCCGCGACATTAATCTCTAAACGATGAGATCATCGGCGCGATGATCTCATCGTTTAGAGATTGATGTCGCGGCAGATATTGTTTCTCAAACATGATGTAGTCAATTTATAAGTCGATTTCCACCCGTAACAGATTCACCCAAACCAAGGCCATAAAGAGATGGTGCTTGCACAAATCCAAATCCCGACACTGCTGTATAGCATAGGAGTGACCCAACAAGTGAGCCAACACTGGTTCTACTAGGTTAGATCGATATCTCATCTGAAAGCAGTGCCGGAGAGGAAATTATCGCGAATTATGGAACCTCCTTTGTGCCGACTTGTATGTTGTACTTCTTTTCGGACTCGGCGTCGAGAGCTCTCAGCAGGCGAATTCCGCCCGAGTACGCGTTGACGGAGAAGATGGAAGCGTCGCCTTTCAGCAGCAAGTAACTGATGGGGCCGCTTTTCTCGTCCGGATAAGATGCTTTTACCTGAAGATCTTAGCTTGAATCAATAGCGTTCAACAGCAAAGTGAATAGCCTTCATTTGCGCTACTATATGAGCTACAAACGGAAATCCGAATCATCTGCAGAGGTTTTTGAAAATCCCTAACCAGTCTACAGATTAACAAAAAAAAAGCTTGTTTTCAGTTTCGTCATGATTGGTGACTGCACAGATTACTGTAAAGACAACTTTACCCTACTTAAAAAAATATTTTAGGTCTAATTTATTATTTACTTATGTTAGCTTGATTTGGACGCATATACCAAAAATAGTGTATTACAATAATAATAGCTTGCTGTCATGGTATGTCACACAACTTCACATGAAGCAGCCTTGAAAAGGAACTGATCAAAGATACGTAGAAGAGTTCTTTAAGAAGACCACGCTACTCTGAGAAAAAAAAGCGCAGAAGAACAAGAGCCAAATTGAAATTTTTTCCTTTGAAAAACTAGAGCAAGAAACAACAGATGGAAACGAAAAAATCTTCTGATTTCTGATGTATCGCTAGAAAAATTATAACCTTCGCTATCTCGATGTCAGCTCGATTCTCTTCCACTGTGATGGCGACTGTAGGGGGACTGAAGACCGGGGCCAAACGGTTCAGGGACGAAGCAGTGCTCGTGGAGCCAACTGATTCCACCGTGGTTGGTACTGGAATAGGGGAGGGAATTCCTAAAGATGACAGTGCTGCCAGAAGACTGTTGCTCTTGGATGTCTTCGTGGAGATGACTTCTTTGGATTCTTTCTCTTTGGCCTTCTTGCCTGAGTGGATGTTGACCTTGCGGCCAGTAAAGATGGCCAGCGCCGACTCCACTGGAACGAAGGTAGGGGATACACGGCAAACCAGACAGGCAAACCACGCAAAAGGACAAACACAGAAAAACAAACCATTTAATTTTCACCTAGATAAGTAGGCCTTTTATTGAACTCTCAAAAATAACATGAAATCGTGTGTTTCTCAATACGAAACTTTTGTTCCGAAAAAAATTTCTGTTTAATGCAAGGAAAAAGAATATTCCTTAAGAAAAGACTTCACAAAAACACCTTTTGTCAGACAAATATTTATATTCTTCTGGTTGAAAAAACAATATTCTCAGACAAAGTGCTTACAAGAGAAAAAAAGCTCGTGGTTTTTTTTGTGAATTTTTCGAGAAAAAAATTCGTCTTCACCACGTAACACTGCACTGCATTCGGATTGTTAACCACAAAAATAAGTGATTTAGGCATACTTTTCATACTCACATGATGGTTTCAATCGAAAAACCTTTTGTAAACATTCAATCTTCTAATTCAAACCCTAATGTATGAGATTTCGAGGTTTTTATGAGAGAAGTCAGACGACTGGCTCACTTAGAAGAAGACTTTAGTAAGAACAATGTTTTCGAGATGGGAAACCTGTGGAAGGGGTCCTGGTCAGAGGAGGAGATGTTGATGTTGTCCTTTCAACTGAGGAGACTGTCGTGGTTGGAATCGCTGCCGCCTGCAATAAACTACGCTTCTAATCTTTTCATCCATCTTCCATTACTCTTCTATTTTACTTGTGAATCCTGAAGTTATGCTCCATTCACGATTCTTTCACTTCATGAACATGCGTGACTGACAGAACAAGGCAATTGAGCCTTTCATATAGCACTATCGCATGAAATAACAATGTGTAACCGTCGTGTAATGATAACGCGCTCACTGCCGGTTTGAGGAGATATGGCGGGGTTTGATTCTGCCCTGTGGAATAGCTATTTCCCCGTGCAATGTTTCAATCAATTGCCATTTTCTTATCATGATTGATCGTGAAAAAAATACAAAAAGTTTATTGAATTCTGTGTTGAAAGAGATTGTTATTAATACGAAGGTGAAGCGAAACTAGTTAGCCAGAGAATGTGCAAATCTTACAACCCCCAATAACTTAGGAAAAAAATCTTACTCTATCGAAATTTTACTAACGCTACTAGCAGTTCTTCTTCATAGTTTCGATGTGTAACATTTCCTCCTCTAGATAGCTTCCAATATGTACATATACTGAATATTTTGAATGCTATTTCGTGCTTAATATTTTGCGATTAGTTCTTTCTTTCAGTCGTGAATGATCGTGTCTTATCGATTAGTTCTTTCTTTCAGTCGTGAATGATCGTGTCTTATCGATTAGTTCTTTCTTTCAGTCGTGAATGATCGTGTCTTATCGATTAGTTCTTTCTTTCAGTCGTGAATGATCGTGTCTTATCGATTAGTTCTTTCTTTCAGTCGTGAATGATCGTGTCTTATCGATTAGTTCTTTCTTTCAGTCGTGAATGATCGTGTCTTATCGATTAGTTCTTTCTTTCAGTCGTGAATGATCGTGTCTTATCGATTAGTTCTTTCTTTCAGTCGTGAATGATCGTATCTTATCGATTAGTTCTTTCTTTCAGTCGTGAATGATCGTGTCTTATCGATTAGTTCTTTCTTTCAGTCGTGAATGATCGTGTCTTATCGATTAGTTCTTTCTTTCAGTCGTGAATGATCGTGTCTTATCGATTAGTTCTTTCTTTCAGTCGTGAATGATCGTGTCTTATCGATTAGTTCTTTCTTTCAGTCGTGAATGATCGTGTCTTATCGATTAGTTCTTTCTTTCAGTCGTGAATGATCGTGTCTTATCGATTAGTTCTTTCTTTCAGTCGTGAATGATCGTGTCTTATCGATTAGTTCTTTCTTTCAGTCGTGAATGATCGTGTCTTATCGATTAGTTCTTTCTTTCAGTCGTGAATGATCGTGTCTTATCGATTAGTTCTTTCTTTCAGTCGTGAATGATCGTGTCTTATCGATTAGTTCTTTCTTTCAGTCGTGAATGATCGTGTCTTATCGATTAGTTCTTTCTTTCAGTCGTGAATGATCGTTTCTTATCGATTAGTTCTTTCTTTCAGTCGTGAATGATCGTGTCTTATCGATTAGTTCTTTCTTTCAGTCGTGAATGATCGTGTCTTATCGATTAGTTCTTTCTTTCAGTCGTGAATGATCGTGTCTTATCGATTAGTTCTTTCTTTCAGTCGTGAATGATCGTGTCTTATCGATTAGTTCTTTCTTTCAGTCGTGAATGATCGTGTCTTATCGATTAGTTCTTTCTTTCAGTCGTGAATGATCGTGTCTTATCGATTAGTTCTTTCTTTCAGTCGTGAATGATCGTGTCTTATCGATTAGTTCTTTCTTTCAGTCGTGAATGATCGTGTCTTATTTATTTAATATTTAATATTTTGTTTCAATTCATGAACGTACGTGTTTTTTTCCTTTAATGTTGTCGCTACAGCAGCATGAAAAAGCAATTTTTTAGAAGTCGGACACTTGCATTCATATCTTACAAACTAATCCGACCTTGTTTTCGGTACATTGAATAACTGAATGTTTTCATCAAACCATAGCCCGGAAAAGGCTAGTCCAACGGGAGAAACCGAACCCAGTCGTATAGAAATCTATTAGAATTTTTCTAGAATAAAGTGTGCGATATGGCGGATATCAAGGAAATTCTGTTTGTATTGGATTTTTTCGAACTTTTTTGGCAGCACTTTTTCGAACGTTTTTTTATAATAAAATATCGACTTAATTTTTTTAGTAGATAAAATATTTTTCGCTTCTGTGAATTTTTTTAAACATTCCAGTTTAAATCTTTTAATCCCAACTTCCTTTCACATGAAAAATTCTCAAAACTCCATTGCTTTTCACTCTTTTCACTTTTCTTGCTATTTCTCAGTCTTCCTTTCTTTTCCCCCTTCTCTCTCTCTCTCTATCTCTCTCTCTTTCTCTCTCTCTTTCTTTCCTCTCTCTGCTTTCCACGATGTTTGTTTCTCTTTCTCATCCGACGGAAATAGCGCGTGTAGAAGTGAGCCTTTATCGTGAGAATCCATGCTATACTGACAGTAATCTCGTGAGAATTGTGCTCCGTGCCGAATGAGATGGCGGGAGAAGTACTCACGTAGACGAGGACGTGAGCGAGTGTCTCGTGCCGGGGCTCGCCGTGATCTCGGGCGTACACCATCAATCTGAGAAGATACATAGATAGAGAGTTAGAAATAGTTACCGGTTTTATTCATTCGCAAAAATTCACATGTCATTTGAGACGTTGAATGTTGAAACCTCCTAGACAATACTAATAAACTAGGCTTTTTTCAACGTTCACATTTCTGAAGAAACGGTGAAGAGATCTTGGGGAGTCAAAAAACTGATCTTCTAGATTTGTCTATCAGACCTTAAAAGCTCGGTTAACAGATCTGCAAGAGGATGCGGAAAACGTGATTGACAGGCCTTGAGAACTTATTTAACTGATTTTGAAGACTTGGTTAGCATATCAAGTACTTAGGTTTCAGTTTCAAGGTCATGCTGTGTTCCCGCAGCTCATCTTTTCAACAGCGTATGAACCTGTGCTCGCCAAGATGGGCTGCAGTGAGGTCGCCTTTTACAGTGATGAATCCGGTTGGAGAGACCGCGAAGAGTCTGAAGCACACCAGTTGACATCGCACGAAAAAGAAAAGGGATTAAGTTTATCGTGTAATAAATTTAGGATACACAAGAAGAATGACTTTCATTCCTTGTTATTTCTATTCTATCTCTTGATCCTTCTTATTCCTTCTAAAGACAAGGCAGAACTCTGCTTCCGGCAGGAATTGGAAATGTTTTCTGAAGCCTATCAGAAGCATTTTTTTGGAAATGTTTTCTGAAGCCGAATCGTTCGAAGTATATCAAATTCCCCTCACTCTCACTACATACAAGTCTAAATATGTTTGACTATTGACCTTTCATGCACTTTGGATAGAAATGAAGCGTTTTACTTCAATTTTATGGAATCTCATTGGTATGTTCGGGTCTATTCTGGAAAATAAGGTGATCGGCCTTTGTCTAGAAAAACCTGTCTTTCGGTGGAAGTATTCCGAGGTCAACCCGCCCGTTCTCTCCAGTATCGCGATCGTGAACATTCAAACGACCAACCACTGCGTTTTTCCTGTAATGGCTTACGATTATCAAATGCGACATCGTTCAAACTTTTACTGTTTTTTTAATAATTGTTTCCGGCTGATGAACAGGTTTGAAAATCGCATCAGAGGGTTGCATTGGCCGGGCCGTCCGCTTGGAGGGAAGCATTTAACACCTAAACAAACACTTTCAAGGAAGAACCCGTTTCTAGCAGAAACTCATCTCTAGAGCACAGATCGTTTGAACGCCACCACTTGAAAAAACTTTTTTTTGTGTCTCTTGTATCATTACATGTTTTATATTAACAAATTGGTTCAAATGTATGTTCAGGGGATTCACTCATAAATTCCAGATATATAAAAAAAGGTTTAAAAAAATTTCTCATCATGCAACACTACAATGTTGTTTGATTCTTAAGTTCATTGTTCGTTATTTTAAACAATGTTTTCATATTATTGCCTTTTTGTTGATAGTCCTCGATCTTGTCTTCTCTCTTTCCTCTAAACTGGTCTGCATCGAGGAGAAAACGCATCTACTCGTCTCGGCTGATCTTTTTCAAAGGGATTAATTTCAGATTCGAAGAGGAAGAAACTTTCGGTACCTAAGATCATCCAACTCCTCGATGGACAAATAGAATCTAAGTGGCTGCGTCCCCACGAATTCCGGAGCATTGTCATTTGCATCCTGAAGTGAGAAGTTTGAGCTTTTCTCACACTACAAGCCTTTTTCTGTTCGATTAAGTTACCGTTAGAGCGAAGATAGAAGAATCTTAGGAAGAAAGAGGGTTATCTCATAAAGTGAACAAGAAAAGAAAGAGAGCATGAGAGTAAAAATGTTATTAGATTGAAAAAAGACAGAAAGCCAGAGGAAGACATTGTTTTGTGGGAAAAAGCAGTGTGGTATTTGAAGAGAAATGAATACTCCACAACAGCAGAAGAAACTCATTGGAGGCCGTGGGAACATTTCCTATCCTTTCTTATTGTCACCCTGTCGAAGTTTGTTGAGGTATCTACGATCAAGCTGACCGTTTTCTGCTTGGAATTTCAGTTCTTCAATCAACCCTCAGAAGGAGATAATGTCGTTTGGAACTTCTCAATCCTTGGAGGAGAGATGAAAAAGCGAGAACACGAACCAACACAGCGATCTGAACGAGAGTCCAGTAGAGATGCTGATCAACCGAACGAGATCTGGTCTCGACTTGCAAGGAATAAGATGGAGTCTGCTCTCGATCGAACGAGCCAAGCGTCGATATGGTTCCTCTGAAAAAAAAAAAACTCATTATCAGAATTGGCCGATTCATATCACAATTTGCGGCCTAAAGCCTAAACCATCCCAAGGTTGTACTTATAATGTTGTGAGTATTGATACAGAAAGAAATCAACAAATGTTTTACTATACATATTCGAAAGCAGTGGCTTTGAGGAGGAATATGGTTGAACTATCCCACAAAAAAACTAGCCCACGCGGCGGACCAACTGCCTTTTTTTTGGGAGTTACCATTACACTTCTGAGGACACGTTGATAATCCGTGCGATAGCTTTCAATTTAAGTTCTAGTACGTAGAAGTCTATGTAAAGCTATACTTTCGCGTAGACGTCTGAGCAAAGCTACTCTTTCAAGTCATTTCGTTTGAATTTTTCGAGTATCAGTTAATAAAATTCAAGTTTAAAAAATTTTTCTACTGAAAAAGCCAATAACTGCCTTAAAGATGTCTAAACGCTTCCGAGTATCAAAAATGTCAACTAACGTCATCTCATTGATGACGAACTTCTCCTCATCATTTCCTCCAACGATGATGTAGTACATGTCAATGTTATCATCCTGTCAAGAACATAATTTAATCACTTGTACGGAATTGAAAGTCAAGCTCCTTTGATGCTCATGAAAATTTAATCTATTTGTTGTAATATAAAAAAGAAGTCTCTGATGAGCTGCCAAGTCACCAAACTGCGAAAAAAACCACTGAATCTACGCATTGAGGGCTTCAAAGGCATCAAAAGTATACGTATGTATGTCTCTTTTATGCTCAGATCTGAGATTAATCATTCTACTAACTTTGTCTTACTCCATGAACATTTAATATTACCCGTAGATAACATTGTTCTACCAGAGTCGGATATCGTAAGGGATCTGGGCGTCACGTACTCTAGTAAGCTCCTATTCGGTAGCCACATAAAGAACATTGGCACTGAATGTCCCGCGTCTGAATACTGTTTCTCACTCTAATATGTTACCGGTAAAAGTTCCTGACGCTTGGAGTAATCTAAGTATCGATGTGCTCAAAACAGAATCAGTCCACTTGTTCAGAAAGCTGATTTAACTGAGTTGTAATCTAGTTAATATTTACATAGCTGTTTTATAAAGAAAATTATTCCAACAATTGTAAAAAAAACATTCAAAATTTGTCAACAAACAGTTATAGTACGCTCACTAAAGTCTCAAATGATATTGGACAAGTTTACTGTTCAAGTGTACTGTTAAGCGCAAAAAAGGCTCGTGATAAAGTATACATATTGTTTCTATGAAAATTAGAGGCCTTTAAAGTCATACCCCAAGTGACACGATGACTGTGTTTGGCGGCGTGTTCTCTGCTATTTCCGTGACAATCGTCTGTATTGTCTCTTCATCCACTGAAAAATAAACATCTTCAGTTTTTTTCTTGAAGATCGTGTCTAGCAAACACTTTCGGGGTTTACTAATCTTGAACGATCAAAAAAAAACTCTGATCAATAATTCGTTCATACTGTCAGAAACTTAATCTGAGGATTTTTTGTGACAAACTATTTTCGAAAAAGTTCGATTAAGAGTTTCCATGCGAGATTGTACGAAAACTATTTTATATGACTAAACACAACATACAAGCTTAATCAAATTCTGATAAATCGGGAAGGACTTCGATTACAAGTATAGGAAGGCTCAATTAAATATTTCCTTAGGTTCAAGTTAATTTTTAGATTTTTTTCTATTCATCATTACGCTTCTAACTTAATTATGTGTTTTTTTGTAATTTATTGCCATAAGCTTTGACTTCCTCAGAAATACTTACGGCTTATTCAGGACTGATGACTAAGAGAGCTTACTCAGGACTGATGACTTACTCAGGACTGATGACTCAGAGAGCTCGTCAACTCTTCATTTTTCCATGTTCTAGTCGGGGCTGCTTTCATCTCGTTTGTTGATTCTGCCATATAATTCTTAACGAACCAGAATAGCTTGAAGGAACAGGTGTTGAGAGAACGGAAAGCGTTCTGGGAGACGGAGTGAAGGTCTCCATGCCCGGCAGAGGGGAAAGAGTCACCGGAGAGGGCCGCGAAGGATCCATTGCGTTCACTATAACGATGGCCTGTGTCGATCGGCCGCCACCGTCAGCTGCCTCCACAACAACCTGTAGGAAGAGCTTGTATCCATAACGAAGTAGCGTACTGCTAATCTGTCTTACTACCCGGCAAAGGATCCCGAGTTCAAAGTTCAAAAAATTGAACATTTTTACAAAACCCAAGGGCCTAAAAGAAATGTTATTGTAGGAATCTCTTTGTGAGATTCTCATTCTTATCATGTACGCAGACACAATAGCAGGGAATCAGAGCACAGCAACTCGTTCTAGAAAGTTTAGTATGTATGTATCGCATTGGAGAAGACCCTGCCACGAAGCGGGAATATGCGCGCGAAAGATTATAGAAACTTGCTGGTGCCGATTGTATGTTAGGAAAATCTTGTTATCGATTAACAAAGACAGTATGAACAAGAATGGAGTTTTTTCTACTTTCGTGTCATTGGATCTTATTTCTTAACTAGGATCTACTCACAATACAATATGAGAAAAAAATTTCTCCAAAAACAGTCTCTTCTGTCGTTTTCACTGAATTTGTATCCTGTGTAGTTTAATTCATAACGAGTTCACACTCCCAGTCAAAAAGGGTTGGTTCTGGTCCCGTGTTGTAGATTGATGATATACTACTATGAAGCAGGTCAAGTCAAACTTGTTGAAGCACGGAGTTCTCTCATCATAGGGACTTCGTTTTGATTGGGCAGAGGGTTTAGAGAACTGAGCAGTGTCTTTTGTTTCTATGAGACAAATAGAAAAGAGATGAGATTTGTCACAGTGAGAATCGGTCACTGTTCAAAAATAGTATCTGACATACCTGGTACCAAGTAGTATCTGACATACCTGGTACCAAGTAGTATCTGACATACCTGGTACCAAGTAGTATCTGACATACCTGGTACCAAGTAGTATCTGACATACCTGGTACCAAGTAGTATCTGACATACCTGGTACCAAGTAGTATCTGACATACCTGGTACCGTTCGTTTGGCCGTAAGTTGCCTCTTGCCATCAGTGTGTGAGTTGAATCGTCATACCTAAAACATTCCGATATTTTGGGACCAATATATAAAAGAATTTGCAAGGTATACTGAAAAAGGGAGTTTAAATTCAAATAAAAAGTGTAAACGAATAAGTATTTGAAACAAAGTTTTGAAAATCAAATTTGACCAAATCAATGCACTCGAAAAAAAGTGCGGGTGCTAAGAAACAACCCCTGGCTCGTTCCCTGAATCAAATTTGAATACGCCTCTTCAGTATGGTCTCCGACGGCATTAGGTCTAATTAGTGATATTGAACATGTTCAGCGAAATTAAACTAGAAGAATTATAGCCCGATATGATTTGTTCCACTTATTCTACACTGAGAGGCTTAGAATGCTTGGTCTAGAAACCCTTAAAAACAGACGCATGATTGCAGACTTAGCATTCATCTACAAAAAAAATCACTCATCTTCTGAATTTGATTCATCTCGACTATATTTGATGGCTCCTCTTTCAAATGCAAATATTTTTAGAATTGCACTGCCTTATACCATCAAGTCTCGGTACTCCACTTGTGCCTCTAGATCCTTATCCGTCTGGAATTTATTACCATACAACTTAGTTAGGAACCCTTCCTTTGAATTTTTCATTTAAAGAAACATTAGAGAATTTCTAATCGATGTTATATTACCTAATCCTTTATTCCGATTTAATAGAGACACTGACACTGAGATTAATTTTCTTAAGATTATATGAATTAGTTTATTCCCATAAAAACCATGTTTTTACTTTATTTTACATGTATTTGTATTTTAATTCTCTGAATATACCCTACATGGATGAATAAATGAAATGAAATGAAAATGACCAGAAATTGTTTTCGGCGTCTCCGGTTACTTGAGTGATCTCGTAGTGGACTTGACCAAAGGAACCCGAATCCATGTCACGGGCGACCACCTGCAACATGAATTTCTTTTATTTTCTAAGGTGATACTTAGGGAAAATTAGGAAACTTTTGAATTCAAAAAATTGGAATTAACTATTCAACAAACCTTGGCGACCGGTCGATCTGCGCCGATGAAAGAGATATTCGCCGTGTAGATGGGCATCTCGAATTGAGGCGCGTTGTCATTGGCGTCGATGATGTGGATGGTGATGGTGACTGGCTGGGAAGATCTGATTGGCACCGTGTCCACTTCTCGAGCTTGCACCTCCAATATCCCAACACTATTATTTTTCATATTATCCAAAATGCATGCAATAATGAATGTGTTATGCAAAATGGAAAAAAAAGACAATACGAAAATATTATGTAAGATGACGCTGAAAATTCATTTGATTTTGAAGTCTTATAAAAAATTGTTTTGAGACTATTCTAAAAAAAATTCATGTCATCTATGAAACTAATAAAGATTAAGTGATTTCATGTAAATATAGAGCCGATTGCATGAAATCAGACGTTCTTTGAAACAAAAATGCTTTTGTGTTTGTTAGAACACCGGTAGTATATGAAATCTCAATTTCGATTAGAAGGATTCAAATTATACAAGACACTGACGAAAACAGAATCTGATGTTTAGTTTAGGTATTTTTGAAGCTCTGATATCACTGATTAAGTAACATTGTGAGAATACAACTATTAGAAGATTCTTGAGCAAGTTTTGTACGATCTTATGACAGCGCAAGTAAGATACTGTGGAGATAAAGACATACTGGCCCTCTCAGGGTGAATTCGGCAAATAACTAAAGTATACAAAAAAGAGAGAAAATTTTAATGAAAGAGAGATTAAGAGAGATAACGGTAAACTTTTATAAGTAGCGCAGAAAGTCAAGTAATTGAATGCTTTTGAAAGGCAATTTAATATAGCACAATTGATGTAATGGTAACGCGATATTTTCCTGATGGAGAGATGCGAAATGGCTTGGTTCGATCCCGCCCGGTGGCCTAGATTTTTTCGACGCGATGGTTTAATCAACTTTAATCAAAACTCAGTCAGCTTCGGTGAAGAAGTTCTTATGAACATACACTAAGCTGATAAGTAGACGGATTCGGCGGGTCGGCATCGATAGAATTGACGTTGAGATAGACGAACCCACGCTGGTCCACAGCGAAAATCGTTGCACCCAATCCAGTCAAAATGTACTGGTAGGTAGCCGGAGGCATCCCTGCTTTCTAAAACAGTATTTCATCACCCATCCGTTTGCCTCGGTAGCCATTCAAGAAAAAAAAGCCATTCTGATCAAGTATGTACTCGTTTCCAAAACATACTCGATCCCATAACAGATAAACTACAAGCGATTTGTCATCACAAAAGCTTAATGCAGCCACTTTATCTGTACTATTTAATAGAAAAATAGCCTGAGCAGGCCATGATAGCATTCCACACACTTCTAACTCAATTGAGACATTCCATGATTTTTTCAAAAGATTCAAAATCTGTTCTTTGATGCTTATTTTCATACGAACCTAAATTAAACGACCGCACGGATAAAAGCTATCTAACGGGAGAGATTCGAACTTAGCCGTCTTTCTGATCGATAGCCACCGCACAAAAGATAAGACATTGTTATTCCGTGCGGAAGAGCGATTTGACAAGGCTTTATATGAAAATAAAATCGATTTTTTTTATAAACTAAACGACAATCTTTTGTTCGGTCTTGTAAAAACATGCGCATCATCCGTTCTGAAAACGTTGCGGTAGAGGCAAACAGAGCACAACACCCAGAGCACAAACGGAGGAGTTGCCACACTAACGTCATGACTACTGTAAGGATAGCTACCGTAATATTGCATACTAGATCGGCATCGGACACGAGAATCTGGAGGGACTCCGAGTGCATGTTAGGTGATACTCGAACAGTCGTACCGATCTCCGCTGTCTCTGGCAGAAAGCCCTCCGATGAAGACACCTCAATAAAGTTTGATTAGAACATCTCATTACAACATCTCGTCAGAAATTCCAAGGGGCAAATGGTGGTTAATTTCTGTGACACGTATCTTTTAAGTCTTGGTAATACCTTCTTCAAAAAACGACCTGGGCGCAAATACACATGGGAGGGGCCGAATGGAACGGTTCGTAACGAAATCGACTTTTTCATCTACCCAAAAGGGCTTCAAGTCCTCAATCTCGGTGTTACGAATTGTTTTGACTTTGTCTCTGATCACAGGCTCCTTATAGCTGTGGTCAGAATCCCAGCCAATCCACTGTCCCGCCCGTTCTCTGGTCGTATAAACTTCAAATTGAATCACCCACTCTATCATTATGCACTAGAGAGAGATGGAAGCGGTTGGCTCCAACCCTTCTTATTGCACGCTAATAAATTCCATTAGTTGCGCTGCTGAGATTGCGAGAGAGATTGTTCCAACAGCGCAGCGTTTTTCTCAACGTACGCAAAGACTCCTACAAGAAAGAAGCCGACTAAAAACAAATGGCATAGGAGTCTCGCGAGTGCAATGGGTCCTGACCAACCGAGCCTTACGGCAAAGTTGGAGGGATGATAGAGTGGAGCGATTCAACAAAACGGTTGGTGAGGCCGTGCGGGTAGGGCGGGGATGGAAAAAAGCGGTCCAATCCCAGAGTGTGGCCAGGCAGTTGATTACTCGGATCAAGGATTCGGGTGGTCAAATTGTTTCTCAACAGACTCAGGTCATGAAGGTGTTCCAGGACTTTTACAATGAACTGTATCGGGGTGATAGTGGTGATGGGTATACCGAGTTATACACTGAGGAGGAGTGGATGCCCATCCAAAACGATGAGGTGTTCGCTTCACTCCGGTGT
Source organism: Allodiplogaster pararmata (assembly GCA_964056735.1). NCBI lineage: Eukaryota > Metazoa > Nematoda > Chromadorea > Rhabditida > Diplogasteridae > Allodiplogaster > Allodiplogaster pararmata. The sequence continues at coordinate 44,244,522 of OZ057405.1, forward strand.
CTCACTTCTGGTAAATCGCCAGGGAAGGACGGAATCACTAGGGAAATGCTTCGCTGTGGTGCGGACATTCTCACCCCTGCCCTAACCCACATCTTTAATAGATGTCTGGAGGGACAAATTCCATCAGGATTTGGGAATGGCCGCATCATACTTCTGCCAAAAGGAGGAGATGCAACTCTCACAAAAAACTATAGGCCTATCACTCTTTTGCCGGTGGTTCAAAAACCTTCACGGGGTTCTTAACCGGAGAGTGGCTCAAATTCTTGACCCAGAAAGAAGCACGAACCAGATGGGTTTTCGTTCTCAGTATTCAACTCTGGATGGCATCTTCACGCTAAATCTCATTATTTCAAACTGCAAGGAGTATCGGCTACCGCTGTGCTTATTGTTTTTGGACATTCAAAAAGCGTTTGATAGTGTGCACTCCAGAGTGGTGTATGAGTCCCTGCAAGCCCAAAGGGTGCATCCTAAACTTGTGAACTGCCTGTATCGGTTGGGAAAAGAGAGCTTCAACTCTTTAGTGGTCAATGACAAGGAGGTTCCGATAGAGATTTGCAGGGGAGTTAGACAAGGGGACTGTCTGTCTCCGCGTCTTTTCACTGCTGCTCTTGAATAAGCTTTCAAGTCTCTCAACTGGTGCGGGAAAGGGATCAATGTTAATGGGAGGTACTTAAATCACTTACTGTACGCTGATGATGCAGTTCTCATCAGTCACGACAGTAGGCAGATTCAATCTATGGTTGATCAGCTTATTGTCGCACTGGGGAAAGTCGGTTTGTCACTCAATGCTTCAAAAACTGTGGCAATCTCGACCAACCCTATGTGTAGAGATCTAACCATCAGGGGTACCAAGGTTCGTGTGGTGAACAGATGCGTGTATTTAGGGCAGGATGTCTCCCTCGATGACAGCCATTTCACGGTTGAAGTTGATAGGAGAATCCGGTCCGCAAATTTCACTTTCAATAGATACCGTAGCCTGTTCGCGGCAAGAATGGTCCCAATGTCTCTCAAGAGGCGCCTTTTCGAAGGTGCTGCCTTGCCCGCTCTAATCTATGCCTCGGAGACCTGGACCCTTTCAAAAAGACTTGAGAACAAATTGGCTGTGGCGCAGCGTAGATGGGAGCGCTCTATGCTGGGGTGCTCGTTACTCGACAGGCGGACTAACGAGTGGGTGCGCGGTCAGACGGGCATAATGGACGTGGTCAGATTCTGCCGTGAAAGGAGGTGGCGTTGGGTAGGCCGAATTACGAGGCTCGACCCCAGTCGGTGGGCGCGGGCTGTTCTAGAGTGCACCCGCGTGGACCAAAGCGAACGAAAGGTCGCCCTGCTATGAGATGGAGGGACGACTTTGTCAAAGCCGTTGGTTCCCAATTCCTAAGGAAGGCAGAGAACGCTGAGGAGTGGAGTCGTCACATGTCGCTACAGATCCCATAATCGATGATGTTATACCCCCGATGTGGCTTGTTGATCTTGATAAAGCGTTTAAATTGAAAATTACATCAAGATGAGAAAACCCTAATTTAGTAAAACGAGAGTAGAATAATACAGTAAGGACTTCAGGCTCACAATTGCCTCGAAAAGCATTTTTTTAGTTCCAGATTCTTTTGTAAATAGATGTTTACTTTCGAAAAATGAGGTTCTCTCTAAAAGTCGTCGGATTACCTTGTAAAAGAAAATGTGAAAAGCTTATGCACTTCAATTGTTCTTCTCAGTAAGGCTCTCTTTCAATTAGATTTCAAGTACAGTTTCTAGTACAATTTGGTCGGTTTATAGTAGTTTTTCTCTTAGTCTGACAACCGATTTCAACGATTAGTTGTACTTCTAATCTAAATTTGAAAATAATAGATACATTGAGACTAAAAATTAAAAAAAATTTAATAAAAAAGTTTCATTATTTAACAGTGTTTGCGGTTGACTTGAATCACTGCTGAAAGTCCAGCCGCACGTTCAATCTCTGTTTCAACTAGGTGACCGGTCATTAACTTTTGTTTTTCTCAGTGTTAATAACACAGAAAAGGTTGGAAGGTCACACAAGAAAGCGTGAGCTCATTGTTTTGTTTACGACCTTTTTTTTAAAACTACGACGTAAAGAACGAGCGGTGCGAGAGAATGAAAAATAGACCAATAAAGTCGGAGAAGTAGAGATTTCATACATATGTATGCTAGCCTACTACTTTTATAACCATCAATGTGCAGTGTGTTAAAAGTCCGTAATTATTAGAATTCGTACAATGGTAAAATAATTCAAAAGGCCGTTTGTTATTTGTACCAAACTAGCAACACACTTATAACCGAGTAATTTTCAATATGGCTGAAAGTGTTTCTTAAAGAGTAGACGTGTGTTATGAGTGTGTTTCTTGTTTGGTACAAATAAAAACGGTCTTTCGGCCTCACGGCCTTACGACTTCTTTCTTTTTCCTACCTTTGACAATTGCCGAATTTTCGTCTCACAACAAATTGATGAAAGGAAAATCTGTGTAAGACTCTCTGGTCAATAATTTTCAAAATGGAATCACGACCTTTTTTTCTCTGAGGGGACTATTGAGGTCAACTCATATAGATTGAACGTGCGGCTGACCATATCATCGCTTAGGGCTAAGTGAATTTTGATTGATACTGCGTAAGTAAAAATTTAGTGTTGAAACTAATGGAGCGTTAGAATTCAACTTTTCACTTTGCAAAGTAATCTCTGCAAAGTGATCCCGTTAAATGCTTAACGGGATGCGGCCTAGAGCGTTTAACGGGATCACTTAGCAGAGATTACTTTGCAAAGTGAAAATTTGGATTCTAACGCTCCATAAGAATCACAAAGAGATGGGTAGAAGATAGAAAGTGAACAAAAAACATAAAATCAGAGAAGTACAATAAAAATTAGAGAAAAAGGGAGGAGAGAAAGAGAAACCTCTCTGTCTTCACTAGGACTCCTCTCAACATTCACACAGAAGCTAATATGTACACAGAAGAAAAAAGGAAGGAAAGTCGGAAAGAATGAAATGATGGAAGACGGTTGTGCTAAAGAAGCTTATTGCGGAAGAAAGCAAAAAAAGTCATATTCTCCCAGAGAAAACCGACGCGGTGCAAACGCTTAGATTCATATCTTAAACATTACATAAAACTAATGAAAATGTTTTCATATATGACTTTATTCATATACAAATTAAAAGGGAGAGATAATTTCCCTCATTACCGTATACTCGGAAAAGCTGGTTTGTAATGCCGTTTCATTTGATCGACTTCATTTCTCGTCACTCTTGCCACTGATGATTGTCAAATGAAGCTCGCAGTTTTTTCCATTTCTCATTTTGTCATTTATGCTTCCCTCCTCAGGTCTTCTACATTATATCGACGTTTTTTCTAGTAAAAAAACTCATGGAGATAGAACCTCAAAAGAAACAACAGGAATATAGAGAAAAAAACAAAAGAGAAAAAAGAAGAGAAAGGAAAATGAAAGAAGAAGAATATGAACAATCGGTATCGGTATAACCATGTCTTTTTCCTCTAAAATAGAAACCTGTAAGATCGGTGCGAATTGAGAGGGAATGGGGCGGCTTTCTTCTGTCTCAGTCATCACGGACGGTGAGTTCTGCCAGGAGTAGAAGGAGCGGAAATGAGCCGGAGCGACAGTCGGAATCGGTATCGGAGCGGGAGCCGGCTTCGGTTGAGGCAACGGCAGTAGGAGTGGATTGGGCGTTGAAGTAGTGAAAGGCAAGAATTGCAGGAAGCGCAACATGAGGAGAAGCAGCAGCCCCAAGCGTCGCATTGGCGGAGAAGCTCCACTATCGCATTCCTTAAAGCCTTTACTCATTTCTTCAATCATTTATTCATTCCATAACTCCTTTACTCATTCTTTTAGTTATTCATTGATTTTGTCAGTAATCCGCCAAGAAAATATCTTCCATTATTTCCTTATAATTCACTATTTAACTTTAATATCTCTAATCTTTCGTTCAATCAGTTCGTTTTCTTTCAGAATTTTTGTTACTACCGTTCAATTTATGAGAAAAGATGCAAAGCTCTCTAGTGAGGTATTCTCCTTTTGAAGTTCTTTCCATGCGGATAAAACAAAGTGGTATCGGACCCTTCCACTCCCTATCACTGGGAGCGAGATCGTAACTCTAAGATTAGCGAGAAAAAAAATGATTGATTGAATGAATTACATCTCGCTATTCAATCGATTTGTTATACATACGTATAAAGTATTCTTTTTGAAAACATTCATCATTTTAGTACTACCTATTTAATACAGCCGTGTTGGAGGCAGACGCTCGCTTGAGGACCTCCAAAGACCTTTTTGTTTTGCAGGTTATCGATGAGATTACGTCTTGCGTCTTCTACTTGTTCTCGTATTCAAGAGAGACTGTCGTCTTCTTACGCCTTTCTTTGATTCTCAGTCGCTTTTCAAATTAAGACTTCGTGTAGTTCTCAACACTTGTTCGCCGTTTCTTCCGGGAGTTTTCGATTCGGAAGAGTTCAAAAGCAGACCTGTAACGACTGCAAAACATTTAAGTTAATCATTTAAAATACTGTAAATGTATAGTTATGAATGCAGAAAAGTCCCGAAAACACACGTGCTTGAAGAGAGAACGAATTGGAGACAGAGAAAGTGGAGCAAGAGAGAGAGAAAGAGAGAAAGAGAGAAAGAGAAAAATAGAAAAAGAAGGCGAAACGATAGAAGAAAAAAACTTGAGGAAGAGAGCACAGGTGGAGTTATAGGAGGACTTCGCACATTTCTCTTTCATCCTGAGACAACTACTAGAAAAAGATTCTGAAGCTCCTTCCACTCGGAATCGAAATCAAAGAGTAAGAGGGGTAAGAAAAGAGATATACAGTGAAATTAAGAGAGAGGTAGAGAAAGAGATAAAGAGTAGGAGTTAAAGAGTGAAAGTGAGAGCGGCGAACAGAGATAAAGATACAAAGAGAGAAAAAAATATGATAAAGAGAAGAGACAACAAAGGAATAAGAATAGAAGGGTAAGGCTAGAGAACATTCACTCCCTCTCTTTTCCAAAAGGGACAAAGCGCGCGCAAAAAGCAGCGCGTCGGTCTGATGATAAATAGTAGTATGAACTCTAAGAGTATCACTCCTGGAGAGTGGTGACTGTACAGCGTAATGTGACAGAAGCTACTTGAGAATCAGAGAAACAGGGAGAGAGTGATAGAGATAGAATTAGACATAGAGAGAGATAAAGAGAGCTAGCCAGAAAAAATAGAGAGAGAAAAAGAGAGATACAAAAAGATAGGAGTACGTCGGTTCGAGAGGGCGATCAAGAGAAGAGGAAAATGTGGTTCCAGATCCAAACTAAATTCGGCTCTATCGTCAAACAGCCTACAAAGTTCAAGAGACTGTTTTTATATGCTCTAATAGCTCAAAAATATAATAAGACAGAAAAGCGAATGTTGCAGATTCAGTTCACGCCCAGCACACAAACTTTACACGAGTTTCGGCGAATCAGGCTCATTTTTCAGTTCCAATTTTTTACTAGTACATTTAACCAGTCTAGAGCATCGTTAAATGTACAATTGCTAAATATGTATACATCTATTATAATAGTTAATCGAACAGGAGAGCTTCTAGAGTAGTGAAAAAATTTCAATAAGCAAAAGAGTATCTTAGACAAACCTAATAAGAAGAATTTGAACCTAACCGACAGAAGGAACTCGCAGACAAACCAAAGAGTTTACGATAATAAAAAAAGGAGAGTCAAGCCCCAAAAAACTTAAATCGGTTTTCTTGTTTCGGAGGAACATTCTTGGATGGTTGGAGTTTCTGAGAAACGTTGAGTAATCTGCAACTTACATATAATTCAAAAAGCCTAATTATTTCATCAGATGCTGTTTCTTCATCCTCAGTCCTGGCTCGAGATAGGGTTAATGCTCAGCTGATTCGAGATACCAGTCTAGAGCATGGTTAAATCATTAGGTGCTTCCTAGGTCACTGCTAGCGCGCATGGCGGTAGCAGACGTGTGAGCCATAACTACATGTTAAAAACTTGGTTCAATTGTAACATTCTGGGAATGGAGCCAAACCAATCCCACTGAAGTAAGGTACAATATCTCGATTCAACAGTCAGATATATTATCAGAAGCAAAATATGCATCAAAAGTTAATTCCACGAGTTACTAGTCTCAAGATTTTTTTTTCAAGAGCTCGGATTGCAACTATTATACATATGTATAAAGGTTTATTTGAATTATATCGACCAATGTTACGTCTTTATCAATGAACTACAAATTGAACAGATTCCCAAGCAACATTCAATATCAATTAGGAATTGCACCATTTGCTTATTCAATCATTTTCGCAAAATATAGCAATTGTTCATCTTTTTTGTCGAAAAAACTGTAAGTATGTATGTACATATGTACATAACTGGTCGAGTGTCAAACAAAGAATGACCACCGGGAAAGTCGCGCACAGAGTCAGAAGATGATATACTTGAACAAAGAAGAGTGGCAGGGAAATATACTGTTGAGAATTCATAATTTACTGAGAGAGAGAGAAAGAGAGAGAGCAAGAGAAAGAGAGAGCGGAAGATTGAGACAGAGGAAAAAAATAATAGATTGATAGTAAGATAGAGAGAAAGAGTGAGAGGTAACAAAAAAGATTGAGAGAACTAACTATCTTGTTTAGAAAAGAAACAAAAATATATAATGGATAACGAACGGAAAGCGATTAGTGACACGAGAAATACATTTCTGGAGTCTTTTGTGTGTCGGTGGCGTCAAGTTTGTAGACGAAGAAAAAGAGGAAACGAAGAGAATCGACGAAGCAGAGGGTGACAGAAAGAAGAGGGAGAAAATAAGAACAGAAAAGAAAGTTGTTTGTGAAGAAGATATGGAGGAAAAGCAAGGGAGAAATAAGAGAGAGAGAGAGAGAGAGAGAGAGAGAGAGAGAGAGAGAGAGAGAGAGAGAGAGAGAGCGACGGCGTGCATGAGAGAGAGGAAGTGTGAAGACTGGCTTTTTTCTCGCTCATTGTCACTGCAGAGAAGCTCGTAAGTCAGAATGAAGAAGTCTTATTGTCTTTGGGTTCGCCTTCTCATAACTGAATCCAAACAGTGCCCCACTCATGTCACTTTCGACTGCTTATCTCTAAGGCCCTCAGGAATGAGTTTTCATCACGCGAAAACGTATGAAAACGTTCAAGATGAGTGACGGGTGTTCTATTCTTGGCTTTATTGCAGAAAAACGGCTTCACATGCTGGTTACTAACCTTATACTTTAACATCATGCTTTGAGCATCTGGAAGTCAAGTTCCGAAAATTATAAAGAGTACCACACGAAAACAAGGTTCCAATTAGGGCATGTCAGGAGAATTGCTCTAAATGCGAGATAAAACAGCTCTTATTGAGAAGAAAGGGCCAAATGTGCAATGGCCAACTTCTAATTTCTCGTTCGCGAACGGGTGCCGACGTCCGCGAAGTAACCGGAGAAGCAGAGGAAACAAAAACTTCCCGAATTAGCAACAAGAAACTCTGCCTCTTTCCTGATGAATTTGTCTTCTGGGCGGACAATTTTGGAGGAGGCTTCCATTGATTGGCGGTAGGAAAGAAGACTACAAATCGGTTGAAGAAGTATGGACTGTATAGGGATCGAGACTAATGAGGGAAAGAGACAGATTATACATAGAGAGAAGTAATAGGGGAAAAGGCGATAAGGGTAACTATAATAATTAAAATCACCTTCTTGAGGATAGAAAAGTTACGAAGGGAATCATAAAGCGTTCGAACAGGATTTTCCCCAAGAATTATCAAGATGTTAAACTATTAGAATGATATTAAGGTTGCGGAGCGAAAGAGGGGATAAGGGCGAACTCAGGTACAAGGGTTCTCAGGGGGGCTGATTGGTTAGGGCGGAAAAATCAAGATTAGGGATGAAAGGAGAAGCTAGGCAAAGCCAATAAAAACAATAGATGGGATGAGGAAGGGGAAGGAAATAGATAGATAGAGAGAAAGAGATCATCATAAAAGGGACGACTGTAAATAGCAAAAGAGGTGCAACTGACTCGATACCCTACCGATTATAGAAAACCCTAAAACGTGAAAGTGGAAAGTGAAGGAGAGACAAGTACTCTCTGTACTTGACGTGATGGTTTCTTTGTACTGATAGGGAGTGAATTCACCCATGTGTACTGTGTAAATGTCACTTCACAAAGGGTGCGTGAGCTTCTGTTGTCATAGAAGAGGGAATGTCATAAGCGGAAAGGGAGAAAGAGAGTCGATACACAGAGGCTAGACTCAGCTAGTAAGTTTCCATCAGTTAACAAGAAAAGCTGTATCGTTTTCGTGAATGACTACAGGCTGCGACAAAAAGTGTATTTCTCAGCAAGGGAACTATCAGAGCTCATCAAAGTCATACCCAGCAATGTTGCCTTTTTTGCTATAAAGATGCATAGTTTAACAATTTTAAAATAAACAACACAGCTTCAATTTCTTTTTTTCTACAAATTAAGTTTTCAAAAGCTGTTTATTTCGAACATAGTGAATCTCCAAATTTACTTCTAAAATGCTCACCACGAGATTATTCTAAATAAAAGACTTTAAATTATACATCTCTACAAGTAGAAAAAGGTCTCTATCACCCGTACTTAAGTACTTCTCACTAAAAATTCGGTTCCGCTTCGAAAAACGAACTGATTTGAAAACACTTCAAAAAAGCATAAAAAGCTTTGTAAACCATATAAAAAAGTTGTGAAATTTTTTTACCGAATTGTCGAAAAACGTTTTTTTTTCCAAAAAACGCTGAAAAACTCGAAAATCTAAAAAACAAGAACGAAAAAGCCATCTCTTGTTCCGATTGGCGGTAAATTTTGATCATTTAACCCACACTAAAGCCAAACAGAACTTAATCTCTTGTAAGAAAAAAAAAGTACTTTTAAAACCCAAGGTAAATCTGCTATGGAAAGCTCAACTCTGTTTTCAGAACTCAAAACCTTCAAAGAGAATACAATTATCCAGCTATTCTCATACCCTACCGTACAAACTAATAATGTGACCCCGAGGGCGTAGGGATGGTTGGGTTCGATTCCGTCGACTTCTCATCCTCATCACATCTTTTTTTCAGATAGTGAAAAGTAGCGAATACTACATATTATATTCCGTCGATTCCAAGGCGGCGCTTTTTTTTGTTCCTGGAGTGTCTGTTTAAAGTGTTGTTTTTGATCTCCATCTTTAAACGACCCTCACAAACATTATATTGTCTTTTAAACCAAGGCGGACGGTTTACTATTCGATGGCTTTAATGACTTCAGAAAAAACGTGGTGACGTTAAAAACTTTTCCCTCCTTTCATGATAGTAAGGTGAATGATTGATTGATAATTCAAATGTATCACGATGAGTAGCTCCTCAACTATTCACCCGGAATCGGTAACTTCCGTGAACAAATTAATATATTAAGATAAATAAAATTGCTTAGGAGTAGTTTAAAGTTTACGTTTTCTGAAACATTTACGGCTTGGGTGGTAAAAATATTTCAAAAATTCATTTTTTTTAATTTTTCAAACATTTTAAAATTTTGTCGAAAAATCAAAAAAAAATTCGTAGGAACGAATTTTCTTTAAGTAAATTGTCGTTAAAAAGAACTGTCGAGAGTGAATTATCATGGAACACACATAGAAGCCCCCCCCCATCATGGAACACACATAGAAGCCTTTTGCCCATTCAATTTTAACCTTTTTTCTTTTGAAAAACTCATGAAATTGACCCCTTATTATTATCTGCATTGTTAATAATAAAGAAGTTTCTTTTGTTGTTCGAACTCTTTTTAAAAAAAAAAAATACCAATAATAAAAAGGTAGCAGTTGTTCCGATGCCAAGCATACCCGGTATTTTAAAAACTTTAACCCGTAAATAAAGATCAATTGTCACAAATTTGTTAAGGAAAGGATCAAAAGGTCCAGAAACTTTCTACGGGTGAGATTAAGCAAATTTTTGCCTGTAATCTCAGCTGCAGAACAACGGATGGGGAGGGGGTAGTTAATGAAAATGATCTCGGAGTGACACGATCTAGAGGGCGAGTGGAAAAGAAGAAGAGAGAACGATTGAAAAGAAAGATGAAGAGAGAGAAAGATAGAAACAGAGAGAGACAGAGGTATGGAGAGCAAAGAGAGATACATATAAAGAGACAGAGATAGACAGCTAGATAGAACCAGAGAGAGAAAAACAGCGTACTGTATCTGGGAGTGAGAGAGAGAGAGACAGCTAGAGAGAGAGAGAGTGAGTGTGAGAGTATGAGAGAGAGAAGATTTGAAAACTTACTAATACGGTGAATCATGAGATTAAAGCAGCCGCATCGAAAGCAAAAGGGGAGGTTCTCATTAAGATGCGCAATGATTATGCGAGACACACAGCGTATTCTACATCCGAAGCAAATACATTTTTCATACTCGAACAAATATTTTTTGCAGTCAAGGAGACGAAAATGGACGCAAAGACCGTTTCGTGAATGTAGGATTATCTTGACGGTTGTTCATAGCGAGAGAGGATTGGCGAGAATAGAGACAAGGCGAGAGAGGATTGGCGAGAATAGAGACAAGGCGAGAGAGGATTGGCGAGAATAGAGACAAGGCGAGAGAGGATTGGCGAGAATAGAGACAAGTAGGAAAAAGAAAGGAGAAAACAGAATAAAGAAAAGGAATCAAATGAGAAGTAAGAAGATAAGGAAACGAATAAAAAGAAAAATAATAATAAAGGTAAAATTAGAAAAAAAGAGTAAAATTAGAAAAAAAAGAGTTTAAAAAAAACGAAGTAAAAAAAAGAGGATAGGTTACTAAAGTTTAACAGAAGAGAAAAAAGCATGAATTAAATGAACTGGTAATGAAAAAATAGATGCCAGAGAGATATTTACGGTTAGCGAAAGCAAAACAAAAAAAGATAAAAGTATATGAATTAAAGAATAAAATGAAGTTTTATAAAAGTGAGAGAGAGAGAAAATGAGAAAGTCGTCAAGAAAAAACTTTTATACAACTAAAATCGTGAAAATTTTTTGTAGGTACGGTTTAACGAGATACTTGCAAATTAGGTATGTCCGAATGTGTCGGTTCCACATCAGGTGCCACTAGTAGCTGATCAATTTTAACAGAAATATGTAGGTTCTCGGTAGTTTTTGCGTTTTTCTCAGCTATATACTTTAGAGGTGATACAATAGCAGCCTCCGGTTAAATCAGTAACCTTCCTCGAGTAACCTTCCAGGTAACCTTCCTGGGGCAGGTAACCTTCCTCGAGTAACCTTCCTCGAAGCAAAAACAAACACAGTAATCCGGAAACAAAAATATATAATTTTTTGAATGAAAAAAGATTCTGAATTAGAGCATTTTGAAAGGCAAAGAGATTTAGATTATAAATTCTCGCTCATCCAGGCAAAAGATTATGTACATATCAATAGATTTGTAAGCAATCTTCATTTTTCAAACTTTTACTAAGCTTTTCAAACTTGGTTCTCATCATTAGCCTTAATTAACCTAATTTACGTTCGGTTAGTGGAACAAAGTTTTTCATTCTATCAACTTGCAAGTACTCAAGAAGTTCGTATCCTTCGCGCAACTCTTCTTTAGTACCACATATGAATTAATGCAGCTTCTCTTTAGCTCGGCCAAAGTTTTCAGAAATTCTTTGGGAAGACATCCAGTTTGAAGTTAGTAACTACCAAGATCACTGAGTGAGAGTGCCAAGAAAACTCTCAATTCTTCCCAAGTTTACCCCCATATAAGCGATGAATTTCAACAAGTTATCGGTCAGTTAAAATAGGTCTGTAACGTTTTATTTTCATTATAAAGATAAATTTATCTATTGCACACATGAGATAATTACATATGTTGAGGAGCTTCCTCTTTTTTCTGAAGGCTAAAATTGGAATAGAGAGAGAGACCAGGTTGAATAATGCAGGAGATGGAGAAGGGTCAGTGACACACGGGTAATGCTGATATTGAGAACATTCGTGAAGAGACCAATGTGACAAGCTTTCGGAAGAAATTGAGTATTTGTTGAAGCATTCTGAGACGAAGAAACGCCTTCTGAAAAAGGATGATGGGAGAGAGAGAGCGATAGAAAAAGATAGAAAGAGATAGAAAGGCAGAGAGAAAGAGAGAGAAAGAGAGAGAAAGAGAAATAAAAAGAAAGAGAGAGAGAAAGAGAGAAAGAGTGAGAGAAAGATGGAGAAAGTATATATGTAGTAAAGAAACGGAGAAGCATTCAGACTGCAGATCGAATGAGAATTTGTCGCCGAGAATAACAAAACGAAGCCAGATGAGACGAAATACAGAAAAAAAGTTAGAGAAAAAAGTAGAAACAAGAGGAATAATCTGAAATAGTGAGAAGGGACGTGTGAGACAAATTTAAGAGAAATATACACGTAGGGAGAGGTAGGGAAATAGAGAAATGCATGGAAGTGAGAAAACATAGAGCTGTGAGGGATAACTGATCGAAGGTGTTTGAAGACGGTTTCAGTTTCTATTTTTCTACGCACTCTAACTCTCTTTCTCTCTCTTTGTCTCTATGCCTCTTTCTGCATCTTTCCTTGTCTTCCTCTCTCTGTATCTTTCTCTGTCTTTCTCTCTTTTCCTGTCTCCCTCTCTTTCTCTCTCTCTCTGTCTTTCCTTCTCCAACGTCTCTCCATTCTTAATGAAGAATGTTTCTTGTTTTTGATGGCTTAAAAATAAGAGAGTGAGAAGATCTGAAATGTAATATATTCCGCTTTCATTGTTTCTCCCCATTATCCGACTTCCTTTTCCAGGGAACTTTCTCATATAATAATGAATTAGTTTCACATTATGCGACATGAGTACTGAATATGATTCACCATTCAACTGGTATGCTTAACTAGAACTCAATAGTTATACATATATACATATGTATATATATATATATATTTTGTTCCTTGCAAATGGATCTTGAATATTTACAAAGGAGGACTGTGGCATGTGCGTACTTCTATATACATATTATAATTAGTAGATTTGTTATATATACATAATGAGTAGATTTGGACACCCATCGAAAAATAAAAATAATGAGTAATTAAATGTTATATAAAAGTATATACAAATAATATATTTATTTATGCTCATAAGAAACGATTCGAGCGTTGTGAACAAATTAATTCAATGGAGATTTAGACACCCTACGAAAAATGAAAATAATGAGTAATCAAATGTTACATACAACTATTTGTAGTGCGTTAGATTAGTGCAATGATAAATTTAAGAAGTAAAGAGATGTCGTGTTAAGCCGTGAAACATGGTTTCTCGATAAGGATTCAAGCTTAGGTGGGTGAGCTTGAATAAGAGTAGCATTTAAAAAAATTTTTCGTAACAGGTTCAATTAATTATAGGATATATTTCGTTGTACTCAAATGCAGTCCTCGCGCTTGTTCCCGCCTCGCGGCAGGGTACGCGCTCCCCTGAGATGCAGGTCAGACCTATCCTGGTAGAACCAGTGGATGCCTGCTAGATCACTGCTAGTGTGATTAGCAGCAGTGGGGAGAGTCAGATTCGTGCATGAGCACTACCAACATTTCTTAACCCCCTTGGTTTGGGTGGATCTGTCCGGGGTGGGAGTCGAACTCGGGACTCTTCGCACAATGGTCTAACACACTATCCATTATGCCACGCCCGGACTGTACTCAAATGCAGTATTCAATTAAAATAGCTGGAAAAGGTTTCTTTAACGAAATTGGTATTTCAAAAAGGGAAATCAAGAATGAACTACCGTTCATTTATTTTTAATTCAAAAAGTGATTAATAATGAGACATCAATACACAAACAATAAACAAGTGATAGGTTGAAGCGAACTGATGCGAATCGTCGAGGAAAATAATGTGAACTCATAATCTGAAAAAGCACAGAGAGAACCGCATTGGAGGCGTGACAATTGTATCCATTAGATGAGGAGACTTCTGGGAGTGCAGGAGCTGTAGGGAAGTAGAAGAGAGTCACGTTTACTATCCAACAGCAGTCAACGTGGAGAATGCAGTGATAGAGAGAAAGAACGACAGAGAGAGAAAAAGGAAGATAGAGAGAGCAAGATAATTAGAAAGAGGGAGAGCAAGAAAGCGAGCACAAGAGATAGAGAGGGAGAGGGGAAGAGAAAAGGAGAGATATAGAGTGACAGAGAGAATGTGGAAAGAGAGTATGAGACCTGAGGGGAGAGGGATTGGTAGTGAAGGTAAGAATAAGTGATATTGTATTTGGTGAGAGAGGAGGGAGAGAGAAGAAAAGAAAAAGAAGAAGAGAAGGGAGAAAAGATAGGAGATGGACTTAGTTGACCCTTTCCACCCTTCCGTCGTCTGGGAGCAAACATTCTTCAAGGTGAGGGGGAGGGGTCAAAGAAAAGAGATTCATCGAGGGTTGACTTGTTTGTAGAGGTACCGGGGCAAGTAACCAACATTCTGCCACATGTGTTTGTTTTAGGAGATTTTAGAAACTCGACAGAGATATGGTGGGATAGGGCAGCTCAGCGGATATTGTTCATATGAGAGGGATGATCTCCAGAGAGGGGACTCAAAAAACTTATGTAACGGACCTTTTCTGGTTTTGTGGTAAGTATACGTTTACACTTCTCTCTAGAACGTACGTTCTGAAAAGTGTGAGTTTCTACGTGAGAGACAGATGCGCTTTTTTTGAAATTACTTCGAGAAGTTAAAAGTGTGAGAGCTTTTTTTAAAAATCAGCTTTGTGGAAAAAACTTCACTCGCAAGGGGAAATTGGTTTGTCGAGGGTTCAAGGCTCAACCTTCTCTTTATTTTTCGAGGATGGTGCTTTCCTGTGTTTCCATATCATAGGGAACTTATTGCGTTCGCTATCATATTCAATCAGAAAGTGAAACATAATGTTATTCCTGAGTCAAAAGTTTTGTCAAAACTTTTAAATTTCTAAAGTCATAAGCACTATAATAGAAAAACATTAAGTAGAAAATTCTATCACAAACTAAATTTTTTTCTCCCTCGAGGTAGTTTATTGTGCGTCGGAAAGAATACTATACGGATAAGAACTTTCTTTCCAGTTTGAGCTTCACAGTCACATTCCTCGCAATCATTCAAAAAATGCCGCGCTCAGCGCTTGCATACTTTTACATAAAATAATTGAGCGTTAGAATTCAACTTTTCACTTTGCAAAGTAATCTCTGGAAAGTGATCCCGTTAAACGCTCTAGGCCGCATCCCGGCCGCATCCCGTTAAGCGTTTAACGGAATCACTTTGCAGAGATTACTTTGAAAAGTGAAAAGTTGAATTCTAACGCTCCATGAGGACAAAAGTAAAAAATTTCATCTTTTTCATATGACAAAGATAGATAGATTAAGAGAGTAAGATAGAGGGAGATGAGAAGAGAAAGATAGAAAGAGAGGAAATGCGATAGGTAGAGAGAGGAAGAGACATGCATATATATATAGAGTAAAAGAGATAGATAGAGAGAGAGGAAGAGAGATATAGAGAGAGAAATAGACAGAGACAGATAGAGCAATAGATATAGCAACAGAAATAGAGAGAAAAAGAAGAAGAGAGATAAAGAAAGAGAGAGAGAGAGAGAGAGAGAGAGAGAGAGAGAGAGAGAGTGAGAGAGAGAGACCACGGACATAAGACGTGCGTAGCCTTTAAGTATTACTTTCATTGACAATATAATTCATGAGGGGAGAGCTCAATGATCCTCCCTCTATCTCTCCTGCCCTTCTCTTCCTCTCTCTCTCTCTCTCTCTCTCTCTCTCTCTCTCTCTCTCTCTCTCTCTCTCTCTCTCTCTCTCTCTCTCTCTCTCTCATACTCAAGTAGAGTACTGTACTACATATGATTGCCAACCCACTTGGACTTCTACCATCAAATTACATTGAATTCTCTCTCAAAACTACTATACTAAACTTCCAAGTTTTTTTAAATGATTTTTCTTCACACAAATATTTTTTCAGTTATAGTTTTAAAAAAAATCTTATTATCACTAAAAAATGTCATTACTCTTTAGTAAATTCTCCGTGTCTTATATCCCACCAAAACTTTTTTTCTAGTTTTTCGAGAGAAATTTTTTTAATTATAGAGAAAAAATACAACAAAAAAAAGTTTTTTTTTATTCTGAGAGATGCTCTTCGAGAGAGCAACTGATTTTTAAATCGAAGTTTTAGGGAACCAAGTACCAATAAATTGTTCTGATTTATTCCTTCTTCTCTGTGATTCGGTCACTTTGTTTTTCTTTAGAAAGTTTCGATAACGTTCTATTCGAGCAGACTCTTCAGAACTATGAAGCTGAAATACAAAGCGACTCCCACACACTCTTCAGTGCAATTTCAGAGGTTATCAGTGAGAGTCCGCGGGTTTTAGTGAGGTGTCCCCTGTCTTGTGGCCCCGAACCAGAACATGAAGGATTGACACGTTTATTAGATTAAGACGTCATAACATGGATACCGAGAATAATTACATTAACATTACGTTATAGAATATTAGAAGCGTCAATCACAATGGGGGAATTATTACGTTACTAATAATGTGCCTAAGTACGAGGGGTGGGGGTGAGCGACCGGGCCCGGTCTCTTCTCTCTGCCTAGCGAAGGGGCGTATTCATATGTAGCGCCCGGCACGAAGGCGTGGTCTCTAGCTTACATTCTCTCTGGCTTATGAGCTCTATCCAGAGAAGGGCGGCTTGCTATAAAGACCTATCCTATGTTCACAGTTATAATAGGGAAGCGGGATTAGCAATACAGAGCTACCAGATATTCACACCTCCAACCTTTACCCCAGGTCCGTCCTCGGACCGAAAAAAAATTAAGAATAGTTTTAGTTCTACCTTAAATGCTATTTCCACAAAACGGTAAGGCCGAGGATTTTAAACGGCATGCATCTAATTGAAGTCTTGTGAAAAAGAAACAATCGAAACACATGCATAAATCAAGTAAATTGGTTAAACCATGGATATATTTTGTTTTATCTACATTTTTCTATGCAAAAACAGTTTCCAGAGAATTAACTAACAACTCATAAAGCGTGACATGATAAGCATCACATAAACAGAGGACATTTAAATATATATATATATATATATATATATATATATATATATATATATATATATATATATATATATGCCACCAAAGAAAGACTATCTTCTTCTGCCGTCCTTTACTTGCTGTGTCCGTTGTTTTTTTTCCATCTTCTTCGTATCCTTTTCCCAAATTAGGCCTCGCTCCTCCTTCGATCTTGTCCCGAGATTTGTCCCTTCCGAGTCCACCCATCGCTTTTTACGACTGCTCCCTGCAATCAAGACCGAGAAGTACATGTTCCCTCCTTTTTGTTTTTGTGTGTTTTTTTTAAAAAATTTATTATTATTATTATTTATTTATTTATTTATTTATTTATTTATTTATTTATTTATTTATTTATTTATTTATTTATTTATTTATTTATTTATTTATTTATTTATTTTTTATTTATTTATTTATTTATTTATTTATTTATTTATTTATTTATTTATTTATTTATTTATTTATTTATTTATTTATTTATTTATTTATTTATTTATTTATTTATTTATTTATTTATTTATTTATTTATTTATTTATTTATTTATTTATATTTTTTTTTTGAATTGAATGATACCAAGCTTTTCTTCCCTCTTTTTTTCGACGCTTCTTTTTTTTTGAAGTCTTCGATCTCGCACTTTTGCCTTTCTTTTTCAAGTTTGGAGTCCTCGCGCTTGACCAATTGTCCTGCAATTAGAATCAAGAAGTGTCTCTCAATGGAACGATATGTATGTAAAACAACTTTTTAAAAAAAATTTAGTATTATTGTTATTATTATTAATATTTTTTGTTTGTTTTTGGATTAGATACGACAAACGTCTCATTTGAATTAGCTGACTTACCCGATCGCCCCTCCATTCCGCCGTAGAGTTCACCCACTGCCCTGACGTTGATCTGGCATCGGGTCTCTGAACAAGTACATAGCTTTTAGTATGCCCACTTCATTTACTGCCTGTTCGAATGTGACTATGTAGTTGCGATTTGAAAGGTTAAACTTACTCTTCTTTTTTTTTGAAAGGGTGACTTCTATGAAACCCGCCGAATACTCACCTGATCTCATAGGTTCAGCTGCTGGGATTCTACGACCGTTCCATGCCTTGCTGCGTACCTCACGACCTCATACCAGATCGCGAGATCGAGGAGCGTCTTCTGGTGGCCGACCACTATGAGGGTGTCCCTCGCTCTTGTCAGTGCCACGTTGACCCTGGCTTCGTCACTTATGAATTTCGACGCACCTGCTCCGACTTTGGTGGTCGCGACGATGACGATCCTTCTCTCTTTTCCTTGGAACCCGTCGACTGTCCGGACGTTGATCTCATGAAGACCTCGGCCTATCAGCTTTTGATGAATCGTTTTCATCTGCTGCCTGTAGAATGCAGCCCCTGCAATCTGTGCCGGTTCAACCCCTCCAGCGATGGCGGCCGCGATTCGCGAGATCACTTCCGCTTCCTCTTCGTTTGCGAGAGAGCTTGTGAGGCCTGGGACTGCTTTTCCGTTCTCCACGTTGACGAAGATGAATGGAGCGGGGCCTCTGCTTCTTATTCCCATGAGGGAGAATGCACTCATGTCCGCCTCTGGAACGTTCGAGAAGATTCGTCCATTGTAGAACAGTCTAGATGGGAGCGTGACCAACGACTGTGGCATTCTGTAGACTTGTACCAGACGCACTCTAGGCAGATTTCTATTTGCCAGGGCAACCGTCAGCGCTGGTCTTCCCGCCAGAAGCTGGCCTATTTTCTTTCCGTCAAACTTGTAGGGCGGGAGCTGATGTTCGTCGCCGATCAACACGAATTCCGCCCTTGGTACAGCTGAATGAAGCGCGAGGAGTCCTGCTTCTGTCATCTGACTTGCCTCATCCACGAAGTCCCTCGGTCTAATTTTAGCTATATTCCTGCTCCCACTTCGCAACATAGTAATTCTCTTTGAAGCTCTTTTTCCCATTACCACTTCCATGATGTACGCCATCTTTTTTGAAAAGGACCCCATGGCGACGGGCACTGCTAGTTCTGCCACCCAGGGCAACATCGTTTGTTCCGCGAGGATGTCTGGGTTTAGCTCCGGTACGTATTTGTTCATTTTACCTGGGTTTCTAAGCGCGACTTTGTATACATAAAATATGTCATCGTAAGCCATTTTTTGACAAGTCGATGTTCGGTCTGCCCGTAATTCCCGATATGGTCAGGGCGTCTTATATGTATCTCAGGTCTGGTCGATCCGGTGCGAAAACTTCGTAGTGGACCGCTTCCATAACCGGCTTTCCGTTGGAAGCATCTCCGCAATGTCTGTACAATACTGGGTTTAACCCCTCGATTACTTCAGGCGTAAGCATTGTTCGACCGTCCTTCTCACCCTGTTTCTTTCCTTGAGGCCTTGGCGTTCGCGACTCCATCAGTTCTTTCGTTGTGTTACGGAAAAGTTCGACCGTCTTGAGCGTGATCAAGGAGGCACACGGGGCTTTGTCATTACGTGACGTCCCGTGCTCTTTTCTTGGCGCCTGAATCTCTTTCCTATCCACGTCGATGTAGGGGTTATTTGCTCTCTCGTTTTCCCAGTAAGCCTTTTCCACTTCCGGATCTACATGTGGCATCGTGTAGATGGCTGGTTGTGGCTCAGTTCTCTCGTCTAGCATGTGACGAAAGGGGTGCGTCTGTGGCATCGATTTTTTTTCTTCAGACAAGGACATCTCGGCCATCTGGAAAATGTTCTCAAAGATGGGCTCGTCCAGCCCGTACTGGGGATTTCGGTGATTTATTTCTTCCGATAATGGTGACCTCAGAATGAGGTCACCAACCGGTGTGAGAGAAGCAACCGGCGGAGCGGTGCCGAGGCCTGAGATGTCGTCCGTGTTTGGGGGAGAGGGTTAAATTGTTCCAACAACGGTGTCCCCTGAACGGGGGCACCAGCTGGGGTGGGGGTTCTGTCGACTTCGGCAACTTCTGCGTTTAGGGGGGGAAGTTAAACTGTTCCAACAACGGTGTCCCCTGAACGGGGGCACCAGCTGGGATGGGGGTTCTGTCGACTTCGGCAACTTCTGCGTTTAGGGGGGGGGGAAGTTAAACTGTTCTAACAACGGTGTCCCCTGAACGGGGGCACCAGCTGGGGTGGGGGTTCTGTCGACTTCGGCGTTGTCTAACGCCGGTCGTTCGTGGTCGGGCGGGATCGACCTCCTGGATTTTTTTTTTGCCGGTGGTGGTTTCCCTCTTATCGCTTGTCTTGGCATGCTCGCTCACTTAATCAATGTTGGCGTTTTTTTTGTTTTTTTTTTGACGCGAGCTTACTCGACAAATTCTCGCCGCGCGCGAACATATAGGGTTTGCGAAACCAATCAAGAACACACTAATACGAATATCAACGTGATGATAAGCTTGTGACATATAATCTACCACGCTGTTAAGACGGCATGTCCGTTACTCGGAGCTCAAAACAGATCGATGCTCGATTGTCGGAGGCCTTTCGCAACAATAGGATGGAAGTTGGCAATCGAAAGGGAGGGAAGCGACTATTCTTTATGAGAAGACCAGACCTATTTTGTTGAGAAGCAAACAGAATGTGAGAATACTGATTTCCCGTGTTGGGAAGCATAAGGATAGAAGAATTTAAGGTCACGTTTAATTCTTAAAATTTTCTTAGATCTCCACCATCGCGGTTAGAAACATCTAGGGGTGTAGAACGTGGGCATTGTAAGCGAATAATTCAGGGAAGTGCAAAGTACGTTTCTAGCTAGAAACTGAAGAAGTTCATTGATAAAACTAGGAAATAATAACGGCCAAAACGAATCCCTAAGGACTCCGAGAGGACTGAATAAGAATGTGAGAGGGATTTATTAATAGGTATTGCTTACGTTTGTTGAGAGAAAAAGGCGGACGAGAATTCGGTAAAACATTTTGTGAAAGCGAATGAAGATGATTTATGAAGATGTATGTATATTAATAGGAACAGTATCAACAGACTTACTGTAATCAACGAAAAATAGTAAAAAAAATTTAAGAAAAAGCAGACTGATCAAGTGTTTGATGCCGTTTTGAAAGAGACATTGGGAGAATTGATGAGCAAGCCCTTTGGAAAGAAATACGTGGGTATCGATCACGTTTTGGAAGTAACTACTTTTCGAGAAATTGCCATAAAAATCACGATTCGCATATGCATATTAAATGGCGGGAATTGCATTTACATGAACATGACGACGTGTAAATGAGAGAATAACGTTGTATGATTAGTCGCTTAATTGATTTCCTTTCGCGCGTTAGTAATGATTGATATGACTGGATATTTAGCGCTGGTGCAATTGAGAGGCGATTCCGAAACAATAACTGATGAGAGTGTGGTGTGAATTGTTGATCTTATAGGACAAAGAAGAGAAAAGAGGCTAAGGAGAAGAGAAAAGCAAGGCCTGGGAAATCGTACACCATGATATAAACGAAGGTTTGTATGGGATAATTGGCAAAACAGGATATATTACAGTTCAAAGATGAAAATAAGAATGTATACATACATATACATCGCCACATATACATACAAATATTCATATACGCATATACATATACACGTACGCATGTACATACACATATATAATATATACACTCATATACATATATATTTTCCGGAGAAGTTGTTCCGAAAAGCATGAGAAGAATGCGCAAATCACAGAGAACTTTACGGAAGAACATGAGCATAGTAAATATAAGAATGCATAAACGAAATGAATTGCAAGCACCACATGATATGATATAATTCATGGAGCGCAGAAGCAAGAGAGCGCCCTTGTGATCATCAAAGTTCAAAGGTAGACAAGAATCACAGAGGAATTTACGGAAGAACATGAGAATAATGAGTTTTAAAAAAAAAATGCATACACGAAATGAATTGCGAGCACCACATATTATGATATAATTCATCGAAGGTAAATTAATTCATAGAGCACGGAAGCAAAAAGAAAGAGAAAAAAATGAATAAAATAAAACACAAAAACAAAAATCTTATGTTCTGATTATTAAGTACCTATTCCTGGGCGTTTCTATATGTGGTATTTTTTTTTTGAAATGATACTCTGAAACCTGAAATTAACTTAGAAGCCTTTTGCCCCTGCCTACCGATGAAGTTACCGATTCCTGTTATTTTATAATCTACTTTTTTTTCCTTCCTTAAGTTATATTGATGAGTTGTTAGCTTTTTGGAAAAGCCTATTTTTGTAGTATAGTTCTTGAGGAAAACCCTAGATCCTACCTGAATCTCATTTTCTCTGACGTGTTTATAGTATATTCACGCTCGGAAAGGAAATTTGCGGTGGCCAACTTGCCTGGTCCTGTGAACTACGCATTGTGAATCCGTCAGTATTTTCCTTAAATCTTTCGAAGCTACGATCATAAAACGACATATTCCGCCAAGTTCTTCTATTGGGTGTTTTCGGGGCCTCTACCTGTTCTGGTGTATTGCCTTCTACTCTTGGGACGTTTTCGATGGCAATAGACGTAAATGGTTGTCCGTGGTTGCGTTGAAACGTTGTTTTTCCCATATCTTCTTGGTTGGGGCCTTGGCTTCGTGTTTTTAGCCTTTGAAATACACCCCACGCGGCTGGATATCTGATGGCTATGGCCCATTTCATTATTGCTGCAGCTAATGTTAAGGAGGAGTAGAGGCAACATACCCTAATCCATAAGTTTTCCCACGAAAAATTGAAGAATACTGACAGTGGATTTGTAGCCGTCGTTCCTGACCCGTAGTGTTCTGTTCCTCCCTCGGAGTGGTCGGTGTTCGCTTCGAGCATGGCTGCCCTGGTTGAGAACGCCTGCCACATCTCGCTACTACGATGCTCCTGTAATAATTCCGTAAGGTTCGTTAAGACTAGGTTGTGGACGTAATTCTCTGGTTTGAAAGACGACTTACTGTACCCATGACGCTGTCCCATTGCCAGATGCCGTTCCCTACTGCGAACTGAAATGGTGCTACTTCTGCGCAAGGAACCTTGTCTGCGTGACTCGTTATTATTAGCGATTTGGGTTCGACAAAGGTGATCCATGGTTTCTCGTTTGGCACTGACACCACCACTTGGGGTCGTGAGTAGCAGGTCTTGTTTGCTTTGAGCAGCTTATAAGAAGATTCTTGAATAGGGATACATGGAGTAGTTTTTACTATGTTCTTACCTACGTAGGCCGCCTTAATATCCGACTGGTTTAGCAGGAGTCGCATTGCTAAAGTCGGGTTAGCAGCCACAGACGGGATAAGGGTGGCAGTGAGTTTAGAGAGCTGCATAGGCGGCGTGTAGCATGTTCAAACATGATACTCATGTACGTTCTTACGCTAATTTCCACTGCTTGCAACTGGGCTGCCAATTGATTCGTGGTGGGAACTCCTGCTACTACGTCTCTTTTAGGTCTAGGGTAAGTTACCAGTATGCCGTATTCTTGGTCAGTCAACGTGAAGGCTAAGCCGCAGTCTAATATTGCTGGGCTGCGTTGAGACCACGATAGCGCAAACTCATGATTCTCGCTCAGCCACACGTTACCCGCTCTAGACCCTTTAATGTCTCCTAAAAATGTAAACTGACATTTCTGTTTTGCTTCTGCTTTCCAAAGCATGACTCGACCGTCTTCAAGTGTACATTCTCCGTCGGCGTAGTTACATCCGCTTATGTCGCCAGCCGGACTATCTGGCTTCGTATCGCCGTGTCGGGCGTATACCGTTGTCTGAAAGGTTAGACATTCATGAAATGAGATGGTTCGTTCCCCGGCCCAACATCCTATTGGGCCCCATTCCCATTCTACGTCTCTCGCGTTTTCCGTTTTAGCTAGTTTTCCTTGAACCCTAAACACGTCGTGAGTGCATTTGTTGAACCTTATCATTTGCCTACACTCTTCAGCGGAGACCGTGACTAGTTTACGACTTTCCTCTTTAGACCTATACCCAAAAAACGACACAGCATATTTAAGCTCGTGCCGTGATATCTGGCACACATGCGCTTGCGATTCGTATCTTACCGTGTTTGGTCGCCATACTGACAAGCTGAGTGCGACCGGTGTCGCGTTCGACACCGTTGATAGGAAGCTGCAGTTGAAGGTGGTCGGCAGGGCCCAGAAAGACTGAGGTGTGCCCCGAAGGCACATCCATATGGGGCTAGGTACACCTTCCGCGAGTATAACGGGCAATACAACGGTCATTGCCAGGCCTTTAATTAAGTGTACGTGCCTAGTTGCTTTCCTCAGGATTATTAAGAGAAGAACCGTGATAGTTTTGAAAATGATCCAACCGTGAACAGAACGGAAAGTCCTGATTGGTTGATGCACTCCCATGGCAGGGAACGCTGTTTCACCCGTGCTTGCCTCTGCTCCCGGACAGCAAAGCACAGATGCCGCAATTGTGAGCATTAACGCTGTGCTCAATGAGGTTCCCGGTGATCTTCTGCCCTGTGACAATTGGTTATTCCTGGCTAGCAAGGCTGCAGTCCTCGCCTTTTCTTGCTCTAAGGCAATACTCTGGTGCTCCAACTGACCCGTTACTATTTCTAATGTCTCATTGGCTTTCGCGACCGCTTCTTGTAAACTTTTTGCTCCAACTTCGTTGTTTTCTACCATAAGTGCTTGGGATCTAGGCTGTCTCGAGTACTTGTCTCTCTGATATCCTACGTTTTCTCTGTCGAACCTAATCGTCCTAGGCCCTTCGTTGCTTCTTTCATACCTGTCATTCCGGGGATCCTCGTATGCATTTCTGGCGTTTGACCTGTCATATCCGCCCAACTGCCTTTGTCCGTATCGTTGTTGCGGTTGCGAGTACTGAAACTGGGGTTCGTTGTTATATCTTACCCTGTTGTAACGGTCGTTCCTGTTGTACGAAGAGTTCCATCCTCCGCCAGCGTTCCTCGAGTTCTGTGCTGCTACCCTTGCCGTGCTCACTGTACAATCTCTGGACATATGACCTCTCTGCCCACACCTGTAACAGATCACGGTAAGGATGGGGCCTTTTCTATTAGGCAGGGCCGGGTTTTGTAGGGTTTGGGCCGCCATCACGTCAGGTTCGGTAACTCTTGTGACCGGGAAGATTTTCATGGCTGAGGTTGCGTCTTGTAATAGGCTCTCGTAGGTCCTGGCTTTTGTGATTGCTTCGGTGGCCGACGCCGGTGAAGCTGCCTGAACATAAAAACGCAACGCCGGTTTTAAGCGATGTTGGAATTCCTCAAGGAACCTCTGGTTCACAACTTCCTCTGACTTACCAATGCAAAAGCCCCTGACTAGCTTCATCAATCTAACAGAGAAATTCTGCACTGATTCACTCAACTCCTGAGTGCAACCTGCCAACCTCTGTCGTGCTAGATTTAGTAAGTCTGGGGAAGTTACTACCGCTTTTACCGCCTCAACAACTGCCATGTAGTCTTTGATCTGTTCTATGGATAGGGTCGAAATGGCGTCTCTAGCCCTACCGTCCAAGTGACCTATTAGCTGGGCTGCTTTTTGCGCCTCGTTTAGGGTTGATGGAGACATTCTTATCAAGTCCTCAAACCTTCGAATCCAAGCTGTCCAGTCTAGCTCATCTTCTCCCGTGAAAAGGGGTAACGACCTCGACCCGTCATTTTTCCCGAACGCGTCTAATGCTTTGACCAGGGGTAGTTGGTCGTCCAGCCTTTTTGACACTTGAAGCACACACTGGTTCACTTGGCTAGATATGTCCCTTCTTATGGCTAGTTCCCTCTCCTCAATCTTTGACAATACCGCTTCTATCGGATCTATATCATCCTGAAGTCTTATTCGTGACATATTTGTAACTAGACTACCTGGGCTTTTGCTTCCCACGTCCTCTAGTTGTGCCTCCTCGCTGCCTCCATTTCTGCGACCTGGTGTCTCTAACGATTGCGACCGACAGCTACTCCCGCCAGTACCCCTCTCTCCGGAGTCGATCGTCTGCTGGATCGCGGCGGTGATTGGTGAAATTGGAGGGTTTTGCATACTAAACCTGTTATTTACTGATCGTCCGAAGGAGGGTCCGAATGAACCCTCCCCTGACTGGGGGCTCTCCGTCGGCGTCTCGTTCGTGTCCGGCGGTCGTCCTTGGATGTTCTCGAGGCTTCTGCCACTTCGCAGCTTCATCGCTTCCTGAAAGCGGAAGCTGCCTACTTTGAGCCTGATTAAAGGGAACTGTGCCGATCAGTCATCCAGGGATGTGGGAGGGGCTTGCTGCCTCTCCCTGCTCGAGAGTGAGAGAGAATAGGAGAGAGAGAAAAGGGGTGAGAGCGTTATGCCTGCCGATGGGATGAGATAGATGTATTGGGTGAACTGTCTGTGGCTCACTTAAGATTTCTGCGCTGATAAAATTCTTCTTTGTCTCCCGTTTTCTCTGATAAAATTCCTCTCTAACCTTTGGAATGCCTTTTAGTCTGGGATGTGTTTAGTACTTTTGAAAACTACTGGTTGGAATGTGGCATTTGTCGGGGACTTTTTGAAATAATCTCACAGCTGAATCATTCCCAGACCGCAAAAGCCCCTTTTTTTCTTCTAAAATCTTTCTAACTTACTTCAGATTTAATGGTAGAAATGGCATCTCAGAGCGACTCCTTTAAAAATAACATGGTGAAAAGAGACAGAGATGATACTCAAAACAAAAGCCTTTTAGACTGGAATGTCGCTTCCTTCGTCTGATCACGGATCTGAACCAATCTAAAGAAAAATTTAATACAAAGGAAGAAGAGAAAAGAAAAAAAATGCCTTCCTTTGACTAATCGGGCTCACAGCAGGAGAGAGAGAGAGAGAGAGAGAGAGAGAGAGAGAGAGAGAGAGAGAGAGAGAGAGAGAGAGAGAGAGAGAGAGAGATACAGAGAGAGAGAAAAAGGAGACACAGAGGCACATTCTATTCGTCATCTCGCAAAGAGCGTGCACCGCTACGCCAGGAGAGTGTTAGAGGCGATGATATATTGTATGGTGAGAATGAAAGAGCAAAACGTGGCTGAAATAGCACGAGGTCTACTGTAGGTAAAGAGCACGGAAGTTAGGTGGCTAGAGATATGTTTGAGCGAGAGGAATAGATACGTAACTCGCTCTTTTCACAAAAGAAATGTGCCATTAATCGGGGGAAATGTGAGCGTTGGGGACAAAGGGGCTTTTCGGACGATCACCTATCTACGGTCTAGAAATCAGGCCGGCAAAAGCTATGTCATAACAGGTGAAAATTCACAGACGCTACCAATGTTTTGGCTTGGGAGAGTCACCCTGTACTCTGGCTCTCCACTGCTAACGGTTTAGCAAATGTAAGATGAAAAGTAAAGAGAGGGAAAATATAACTCTTCTGGTTCAGCGACATGAAAACACGAACAGAAAAAAAAATGAAATATTTCTTCTCTCTTTTTTTTTTCTAACTGGGTATAATGAAAATGAATGAACAATCGCGTCACATGAAAAGAGCGAAAATAATAGGGACTTGAAGAGCTTAGCATTTTCGTAATGGCTACACATTAATTGCTGAAGACGTTTTAGCACCAATAAGTTCATATGACTCAACCTGACGTGGAATAATATTCTCTCAATCTTGAAAAAGGAGGAAAATCATGACATGAATCCAAAGTTAGCATCACATGGACACAAAAAGAAATCTTACGATAATCAGGAATGAGATAACCTTTTGAATACTTTACTTAATATACGCGCTTTAACTTTTGAAGGAACGTTTGCAATGATAAGTTCATCTGACTCGAGCGAGGCACCTCTCTCTTTTCTCTTTCTCTCTCCTTTTCTTAATTGGCCAAACGGCCCAGACAACAGTGTTAACAGCCGCGCAACCATATGCTTATGACCTCTGAAATTGATACGGTCTCTCTGAGACATAAACAAATTTGCGCCACAAACACGATAGAATAAACTGGACTTACCATTTGGAGTACATTGTGTACGCTGCTTCCTGCTACTTGATCCTCCACAGAACCCAGTATCATCTTAATTCTCTCTCTTTTTCCCATTTCGCTTCCCTCTCTTATTTCTTTCTTCTTCTTCTCTTTTTTTTGTTGTTATTATTTTTTTTCTTCTTTTTTTTTCTAAACTTTGGTTATTATAAACTCCGGGTGGCGCCCCCAGAGAGGGAGCGCCTCCCGAAGTGGGTCATCACACGTCACCTCCAGCTATCAACACAAGGACTCTCTCTTCTCGCTCTGTTTCTCCCTTTCTCTCTCTTTTTTTTTTGGTACCTTGAAAAAAAATTTTTTTTTGCAAAACTTTAACGTCTTATGACGCGTTAACTGGCCAACCTAGTACGTGATCCTAGGATTTTACTTCAAACTCACCCGTCCTCCTAGTACGTTTTCCCTAGGGCATCCTAGTACGTTTTCCCTAGGGCATTACACAAATCACCGGTCTTCCTAGTACGTTTTCCCTAGGGCATCAAAACTCACCGATCCTCCTAGTACGTTTTCCCTAGGGCATCCTAGTACGTTTTCCCTAGGGCATTCTAGTACGTTTTCCCTAGGGCATTACACAAATCACCGGTCTTCCTAGTACGTTTTCCCTAGGGCATCACAACTCACCGATCCTCCTAGTACGTTTTCTTTAGGGCATCCTAGTACGTTTTCCCTAGGGCATCCTAGTACGTTTTCCCTAGGGCATTACACAAATCACCGGTCTTCCTAGTACGTTTTCCCTAGGGCATCAAAACTCACCGATCCTCCTAGTACGTTTTCCCTAGGGCATCCTAGTACGTTTTCCCTAGGGCATCCTAGTACGTTTTCCCTAGGGCATCACAACTCACCGGTCCTCCTAGTACGTTTTCCCTAGGGCATCCTAGTACGTTTTCCCTAGGGCATTACACAAATCACCGGTCTTCCTAGTACGTTTTCCCTAGGGCATTACACATTCACATCAGCAACACACACACGCGCAAACACACACACGCGCAAACACACACACACACACAAAAAACACGACGACGGTGCTCGCATTTTCCCCTCTACCCACCCCTTAACTTGTTATAATGTAGAAATTAATAGAGACTTAAAAGGGCATCAAGACGGGACACCACACCTTCCCCCGCGGCTCTCTGACTAAGAATCACTCGCTGCTACCAGTGAGAGTCCGCGGGTTTTAGTGAGGTGTCCCCTGTCTTGTGGCCCCGAACCAGAACATGAAGGATTGACACGTTTATTAGATTAAGACGTCATAACATGGATACCGAGAATAATTACATTAACATTACGTTATAGAATATTAGAAGCGTCAATCACAATGGGGGAATTATTACGTTACTAATAATGTGCCTAAGTACGAGGGGTGGGGGTGAGCGACCGGGCCCGGTCTCTTCTCTCTGCCTAGCGAAGGGGCGTATTCATATGTAGCGCCCGGCACGAAGGCGTGGTCTCTAGCTTACATTCTCTCTGGCTTATGAGCTCTATCCAGAGAAGGGCGGCTTGCTATAAAGACCTATCCTATGTTCACAGTTATATTAGGGAAGCGGGATTAGCAATACAGAGCTACCAGATATTCACAATTCATCGGTTTAGGTTTCTCAACTCTTAACCTGTAAACCATGTAAACAAGGATCTTCAGAGTACAACTTGACTCTCAAGTGTTAAATTATCAATAAATAGCTTCAAAAATTGATGTTGAGTTGTTTTTTTCAAATAAAAGGGAATGAACTTTAGTAGTTCAGACGCAAAAACTTTTTTAAATTTTCAGGCTCAATTTTTTGGCACGAAAGGTCTACTTCCACATTCATGTAAATTTTCTATTTTTTGTGTGTATTTTGTTCATTCAAAACAGCCAGTCTTTTTGAAACTCGAAGTTTTATCTGTTTAAATTTTACATTAAAATATTTAACAAAAAGTGAAACTTCTAAAGAATCCTACGATCTCGTGAAATTTAACTGGCCTATTCAAAAGCAATCATTTAACCTTTTTGAGTATAAATCATACAAATCAGTAGAGGAGAAGTTCCTATTAACTCAAAATATATTACAACATAATCAATGTATTATTTTTTTAAAGAAATTTTAGTCCAATTCTAATGAATTCTCTATTTCTCTTTCTCTCTTCTTTTCTCTTTTATCTGTGAGATAAAAAATGACTACATAACAATAGCATTAAAAAGTTGAAAACAAATTACAAAAAAAAGAAATTGTTTTCCTATTAACTGAGTTTTATTTCAACAAACCAATCAGAAAATAATCGAATAATGCATTATTTAAAATAACTCACCTCATGCTCTCTGTATCTACATATCACAATTTAATAATCCTTTTGTTTATCCCTGCGAGAGCATAGCGAAATGCTGCGACAAAAAGTCTTTAATAAAAAACAAAAACAATTTTTTCCAACAAAAAAACTCCGTAAGTGACTTTAATCCGAAGTACCCGATGGAAAGAAACATTGCTATCTAAGAAATAGAATTTTTTTCAAAAATTCCGAATTTGGTTTTTCTGAAATAAAAGTACAACAAAAACTCACAAAGTATGTAGAAAATTGAGAATATTCAAAATAATCAGAAAGTTTTAAGTATTACTTTGAAAGTGAATTTCAATAGATCTGATTACCCTCGCATCACCAATAATATCTGGTTCTTCTTGCCTACAGCCACAAATGAGCTCGCCATATCCGATTTTAGCAAATGAACATGTTCAATTTTCCATCCTTGTATTCTTAAGACTGGCGAATGAGCGTTGAGAACAAAATTGACAGAAGTATTGCCGATGACAAGGAGAAGCACAGTGGAGAGGAGAAGTTGCTACCACCGACTCTCCGAACTTCTTCCAGGGAACCGCACCTGCATTAAAAACATGCAATAATCCAAATGGAGTTTAACGAAAGCAGCAAAGTTGTATATTATATACAATGGATAAGTAAATGACTCTCTGACGTTAAACTTGCATCGTTCTGTGTCTTTCCTCGTTTTTTTTGATAATAAAATTACATCCTTGTAAGCACTTCATCCTCTTTTGACAGAATATGTCTTAATCGCTTAGAGAATTGATTTTCAGATAAGGCTGTTGATAATAAAAATCAAGATCAATCAAGCCAGCCTTCCATGATCATGATTTTATAGAAGTGAGTCAATAATTTGACTTGCACCAACCATTCTTGTGCTCGGAAGGTCTCGCTGGTCCGATTGTGTATGCTGACTCGTATGAAAGGGAAGAGACAGATTCGAGAGCAGTCCGAAGGTCTCGCCTCCTTCCCGAGCGAGGCGATCACGAAGTGGAAGCGGGCGTGCTCTTGCACCTCAAATCGAGCTTCTTTTTTCTATATTTTATTGAGTTATAGAACTTCTCAGAGTTTATGATTTTTTAAAAGTTATCGTTTATTAAGAAAGCTTTCTCAATTTGGAATCAATGTTATAAACACTAATAGCAAAATAAGTTTTTGGCAGCTAGAAACATTGGTTTTTCAATTTATCGTTTGTTAAGTAAGTTTTTTCTCAATTTGGAGTCAACTTTATAGACACAAATAGCCAATTGAGTTATTGGTAGCTAGAAACACCGGTTTCCCTCAGCTTTCGTATTCTAATCTAGAATGATCGAAGTTTACTAGAATATACTTTGGCTGTATTTCATAACAATGAGATACTATCATTTCCTTGCTCAACGGGACTAAAGTTTTCATGCTGTGATACATCCTAAACACCTTTTCTTATGTACATATGTATTTAATCGGTGAAATACTTGGTTTCAGTACTCATGGTCCAATTCGCTGCAAGCTTGGAAATTTTTGAGCAAGAAAAACTTTTTTAAATTAAAATTGATATGCTGGAAAACAAATGAAGCAATACAACACATGGAGTCGTTTGCTGAAAAGTAACAAGAGAGAGTCTACTTGATTTTAATGTATTCTTCATTTCATGTTTTATTGCTTTATTTGTGAATAAAAAATGGACAAACCACTTTCGCCAGTGGCTTAACGATTCCCTGTGCACATTGAAGTTCGGGTACGACCACAGTCATCATCTGAAGATTATCAGAATATGTCTTCACTTCTTTAGCTTCAAGCTCTCATTATTTCTTGATAGGTGCTTCGAAATATGTACCTGTCGAGATATCTTTTAAGTTTTAGTACCGTTCCAAAATTTCCTAGGATCGTTACCCAAACAATGAAAGCTTGAACTTGATGTTTTCAAAATCTAAGCAGTTTTTTTTTTTTGCTTACTAAGCTTCTTTCTCAATTTTACAGTTCGCATTATTTATGTTAACATCTGGGATCGTCGATTGACATTGAACGGAGAGATTCTGGTTTTTCTTAAGGTTTAAAAAAATTCCTATTGAGTTATCCCTAATGATCTTCTCGCAGAAGATGAACTGTAGGATATTGTTCAATAGTATGTGCTGAAACTTTGACAAAGGTGAGACAGGCACGCCCTTGAGAAGTCTGCATCCTGATAAACCAGGAATCTCAAAATATTTTAGAGTGTTGAGGAACTTGACCATAATGGTCGCGATGAAACTGAAGAATACCGCTCTTTTTACTTCGGATAAAATACCTCTTCTTGTTTTTTCTTGAGATATTGACAATTTTTCATCCCCTGGCTTGAACTTTTACTGGCATTTTCGCCTTAATCTTTCACATTCAAGTGCATGAACATCTGAATCCTTCATCTCGTATTAGAATCGGATAAACAAAAAATCTTCAAATTCAAACATCTAATAATTGGTAGTGAGGAAGTTCTTGTTGAGCGAATTAAGAAGTTTGTGTACGTCACTTCTATCAATTGAATATCGAATTGAAACAAAAAAATGTCCAATACTATGTCTGAGAAGAAACACAACAAGCGAAGAAGTCGAGTTTCGAGTCAGTTCTTTCTTCCCTATGGGTGGGTTCTTCCTCCTCAGTAAGTGCAGGCAGATTAGAGTGTTTATGAGTAAATGTATACATATAGAAAGCATCAGAGAGTAATCTTGTCAGTTTACATTCAAAGGCTGTCATTTCACTATAAAGTTGTTACCGTAAAAGATCAAACTTCGTGATATGATATTTCTTTGCTATTTTTTTTGTTTTTCCTTTTTTTTCCTTCAATTTTCTTGGGTTGAATAGAGTCACTCTCAGAATACTGAGTTAATAAAAACGTAAACCAACATTAGGATCTGTCGAGAAGGCATTCCTCACTGATATGTAAATATCCAGAGCAGAGACAAAAGTCTCTTCGACGGTTGTTATAATGTGATTGATGTTGACCGCAGGATCAGAAGTAAATCCATTGATTCGGGTACGAACAACTAGATCCTTAATAATATGTACATTGTTTGAGGTACGTAAGTGAACGAAGGTCCAAGTTATGAAGCTTAAATTGATTAATGCAAAAATGAAAGATATAATTCGGTGCTTGGATACAATCATATCAGATAAAAAACGATTTCATTTTTTTTAAAAACATGATTCTAAATCTAACCATAGTTCTACGTGTGCATTTTTTTCGTGATCGTGCGTCATATCGTGTGAGATTGCTCGGATTATTCATTATTGCACATATAATAAGGAATAAATACATGTATAAACACCGTTGTAAACATACGAGATTAATGACATACATGTGTCTTCTTCTTCTTCTTAGCGTTGTCCCGCGCCGGCCGAGGTCGGAGTAGGGTCCGCTGTACGGCTTCTAGCTCTCCAGAAACATCTGTCCGTTGCGTATTCCGAGTGGAGTCTTGCAAGGCGCAGGTCTTGGTTGAGCGTATCTATATATCTTGTCTTCGGTTTGCCTCGCGGGCGTTTGCCTGGTACTTCCATGTCAAGGGCGTGTCTTGCGATGTTGGTCGCGTCTCTTCGCATCACGTGTCCATACCATCTGAATCTCCCTTTTCGCATCTTGTCTTGTATTGGGGCCACGCCGAGTCTCCCTCTCACAATCGTGTTACGCACACCATCTAGGCGTCCTAGTGTCCAGCGTAAAATTTTCATCCCATTCGTGTGGATAATGTTCTCGGTTACACGCGTTGTAGGCCAGGTCTCCGTCGAATAGAGAAGCACGGGACGGATAGCTGTTTTATACATCTTTCCGCGTATGCCAGCTGTGATATTCATATCACAGAAGACACCTGTAGATTCTCTCCATTTCATCCAAGCTGCATTTACTCTTTGGCGTGCCGCTGCATTTGATGACGTGTCTGAGGAGATGACAGAACCAAGGTACTTGAAATCGGAGGTCTTCGGGAGCGGTTCACCGCTGATGTGAACAGCTCCCGTCGTTTGCTCTCCGATTTACTCGGTCTTCTTGATGTTGAGGCGTAAGCCATTCCTACTAAGAGCGTCATTCCAATCTCGGGTGCGTTTCTCGATTTCGGCACGTGTAGGAGCAGCAAGGATAATGTCGTCGGCGTATGCGATGGTTGACGGAGCCGGAGTCAGTAGAGGACGCGTGACGGTATCCATAACCAAAATGAAGAGAAGGGGAGACAAAGCACTCCCTTGGTGCACTGCAACGTTAACTGCGAATGGCTCTGTGATGCCGACCGGAGTTCTGACAGTACTCTTTGAATCATCGTACATCGCCATTGTCCATCGAATTTACTCTTCAGGAACCTCATGATCGCGCAATGCATATGAAATAAGATCATGAGGGACTCTGTCGAACGCCTTTTCCAAATCGAGGTAGGTCAGATGGAGAGGTGATCTTTTCTCTGCGTGCTTCTCGACGAGTAAACGGAGTGCAAATATTGCATCTGTTGTGCCTCTTCCGTTCACGAACCCGCATTGCTGAGCTGGATTTTCGACGATATCTCGTATGCGTGAATCCAGTATCCTCTCAAATATCTTCATAGTGTGGTTGAGAAGACGTATTGGGCGGTAGTTGCTGCACACTCTGGCATCGCCTTTTTGAAGACTGGAACGGTCGTGGAGTAGCGCCAGTTATGTGGGATTTGGCCTTGCTTTACGATGGTGTTGAACAGGTGCACGAGATGTGCTAGTCCAACATCACCCGCAAGTTTCCAGGCTTCGGTGGCTATGTCGTCCGGTCCATCCGCTTTCCCAGTCTTCATCTTAGAGAGTGCCTTCTTCACTTCCTCGGCCGGGATGGTTGGCACGGGTCCTTGTACGGCGTGGGAAGTCGGGATGGGAGGGTGCTCAAACTCTTGGCCGCTCATTTCTTCGAAATGTTCGCGCCACCTGTTTCTGACTTTTAAAGGGTCAGTGACGAGCTTTCCTTGTTTGTCCCTTATCGTGGCTGATCTCTGGATGTCCAAGGTGTTGCGGTGTCGAGCCTTGGCAAGCCGATAGATGGCTTTATCGCCTCCTGGTTGGTTCATCTTCTCATAGAGATCGCGGAAGTAGGAGGCTTTTGAAACTGCGACAGCTCTTTTGGCAGCTTTCTTGGCTGAGCTGTATGCAGCACGGTCGTAAGCCTCATTTGACGTCCTCCATCTCTTGTACGCATTCTTGTTCGCCTTGATCGCATCCTGAACTTCGGAGGTGAAAAACCAGGTGTCTTTCTCGATTCTTGGCTTTCCGGGTTTCGTCTTTCCGAGGATGCTTGCGGCGGGTGCTCTGATGCTGTCTTCAAGAAGCTTCCAGTGTTCATTTATGTCCTCTGGAAACTGCTTGTAGAGTGCAGGAGGGAGTAGATTGCGTTGGATGATGTGCATGAGAGAGAGGCGTTCTGCTTTCCCAGTCGAGCGCCACCATTTGACACGTGTGCAT
Source organism: Allodiplogaster pararmata (assembly GCA_964056735.1). NCBI lineage: Eukaryota > Metazoa > Nematoda > Chromadorea > Rhabditida > Diplogasteridae > Allodiplogaster > Allodiplogaster pararmata. Next base: position 44,280,093 of record OZ057405.1, read on the forward strand.
TCAGGATTACGAGAAGGCTGTTTCTTCGACTTCAATACGCTGTAGTCCATAAAGAGAGGGTGGTGCTGAGATGCAACATGGTCTGATGGAATGATATTTGCATCTTTCGCGCTCCGCAGCTTTGTTCTCAGGATTAACCAAAAGTCAATTTGACTCTTATTTCTTCCGCTCTGGTATGTGAGTCCGTGAGATCGTCTCTTTTTGAAAAAAGAGTTCACGACTGCTAGATCGCATCGAGCACAGAAGTCAAGTAGCCTTTGACCCTCAGCATTGATCGTTCCGATTCCATGTCCTCCATGTTCTCTCTCACGACCCTGTCGATCTGAACCGATGTGAGCGTTAAAATCTCCGCCGATCAAGATGTCTTCAAGAGACTCTCGGAGTTTGATAACTTCCTCTAGAGAGTCGTAGAAGTCCTCCTTATCAGCGTCGCTACATCCTTGTTGAGGTGAATATGCTGAGACGACAAAGAAGTGATTGTTGGACGAAGAAATTCGGACGGCCATGACTCGATCTGTAGAGCGAATGATTTCGGTTACATCATCAGCAACTTTCGAGGAGAGGATAATGCCAACACCATTTCTTGTTGATGACGTGCCATGGTATAACAACTTGTATCCGTCTCCTATCGGCTTCGACTTGCTTCCTCTCCATTTCCTTTCCTGTACAGCAGCAATGTCGATCCTTTTTGCTTTTAGCATTGCGGCCAGCTCTCTACTGCATCCCGTCAGTGTTCCAACATTTAATGTGACGAGGCGAATTTGGGCTGTACGCCGCGCAGACATACCCCGCCCATGAGTAGCTGCCTGTCCTCGCATATTTGACGGCCCTAGCGGACAAGGTAAGATCGCGTCGCTTCCGGGGGACGCCCTAGCTTTGGTGATATAACTTGAAGAACTTGAAGCCATGGTTTACAACTAGGGTATTCATGCGATCGGCCTGTTGAGTGGATGGTCAATCCAGCCTGGCATCGCGGAACGTGTTTGTCGGGAGTTCCTGCTACTCCTTGACCGTAGAAAAGCAGAAGATTATTCGAAAAGACGGCTCGACTCGTGTGGCCTGGACTAACCCCTCTCCGCCTGGCCATCTGTCGGATAGAACCACTGCCGGAAGTGGAATCGTCCAAAAGGGGCCCCCAAAAATGACATACGTGTTTCAACACCAGGGCAGAGCAGAGCGAACATGCACAGCAAGTGGCGCAAGAAATCTGACACGGACTCTGCAAGATGTGCACCAGAGATGGGTCTTGGCTGATGACGCAAGAACTTCTCGTCGCCATCCAGTTCTACGTCATGGAATACCAAGCACTCTTTGCTCCTGTGCATAGAAACGCAGGAGAAGGCTCTAGAAGGATGACAGAGAGAGAGAGAGCGATACTCAGTGGAAAAAGACTACCCGATGGACTCTTCTCTCGATGCGAGATTCGACGAGAGCACTCACAGCATGAAGCCGGATCGTTCATACATTCGCCGCCGAAAAGAGCCCTCGGAATCCAACGCAATCCTGGAGGAACTCGCTGCATTCAATACGGGACAAGACGGTGAGGATGCTGGCCTTTTTCGGAGAAAAAAAAATTTTTCAAAGGGTTTGGCTCTCGGTGCTTCGTCTTTCTGTGGACCCAATGGAAAAGGTGGCAAACATGGCGCAGAAACTCGTGCTCTACATAGACAAGTTGCAAGAAGACAAACATTGGATGCACCGTATGAATTCATTCAACAGTGAGACAGTGGTGCGTGCTTCTCTTCTCCGACTTCCTCACACGAGAGATGACCGCAATGGAGATTCGGAAGTGAGCGGAGCCTCCTCAAACAGCGGGGACGAGGGAATGAGTCGCTCTGCTTCTGGTGTAACATTCACAGTTTGATTTCCCCAGGGAGTGTCGTGCTCCCGGTATCAGGCCGGCCATCTCGACTCCCCTCGGGCCAAGTCGAAACATTTAAGCCCCAGTAGCCTCGTCATCAAGACTGACGGCGGAGTCTTTCGTCCCAGGCCTCCTACCGGTCTTCCAGCCCAAGAGGACTGTCTCCGAGCGGGAAACACGTGCTCCGAAGATAACCTCTCCTTCGGATCAAGTTTCTCATGAGGCAATCCTAACCACTTCATTTGTTCCCTGGTGCTCGAGAATCTTCACCGAACCGATTTTGGAGAGAATACAGAGCGAGACCACTCCGGATGGGATGTCCGATCCGATTCTGACGAAGACGAATTCAACCTATTGGGCTTGCCATGTAGAAGAAGGAATGCAGCAGATTTCCGCGCAGGAATTCGCCAAGCTTAATGCTCGGTCGTGCGATGTATAGGAGACGTATTTCTGCGTTGGCGTGGACACAGCCTCCTTGGCGACGTCCACGACGACCTCACACCGCATGAAGTACCCAATGTGCACGGACTTTTCCAAGCTGCGCGCCTATCTGTACTTCTCGGGCGGCGATAACATTGCCATCGTCTTCTATGAAGAGAATCGGTCTAAGATCGTGCGGGTGTGGCCGAATCATGCAGGGAATCCATTCACAATGGACCGCTGCAACGGGATGTCCGTAATGAACGGCAGCAGCACAGAGATGCTCTGGAACCCCAACTTCAATCGGAGCTCGCATGTGCTGGGCGACAAGGTCTCCTTCGTGACGGCGGCCTTCCCACTCGCGGACCAAACGCGTCTCTATCCTGACAAAGCATCTAAAGCGGACACGACCCTCTATGACTGGAACGAAGAGAGCGGCCGCCTGCTATGCGCCGGCAACGTCAAGGTGTGCCGGGTGTGGGACGCGCACACGGAGAAGGAGCTTTACGACATCGTGCTTTCGTCCAAAAAGGGCACGGTCTCTGCTATCTCTTCGGATCTGGATGGCAGCACTCTCATTGCTATCGGTCTCAGAGATGGGAGGATCCTTGTCCACGACACGCGGATCCCGAAAGACGCGCCGGACTCGCGCATCTTGACGCTTGCGGAGCACTCAACTCCGCTCGTGGGGCTGTCGCTGCGGAGTCGCGCGGAAGATGGGAGGGCGGTTCTAGCTGCCGCCTCTCAAGACGGACTCCTATGTGTGTGGGAACCAAGGATGTACAAGGAGCCGATTGTGGAGTTGCGCTGCATCGATAACGACAGAGACAAGTTGTCTTCGATGATAATGCACGGCAGTGGACAGATGATGGCTGCATCAGTGCGAGGCTGCGAGGAGGTGAGGGTCTACGACATATCCGGCAAGCCCATCTCAACTCTCAAGTCCCACCAGGATCTCCTAGCAGGGAGTCGTCACTTGGCGGGCAGACCGACTTCGCTCTCATTCCATCCATTCCGGCCTCTCCTGGCAGTATCAACCGTCTCCCTCGCTGGGTACGGCCCGCTTCCCTCGGCCCTGCTCTCTGCTCTCAAGCGATGAGAAGTGATCTAGATAAACTTAGCGTAGTAATGGATCAATAATGATGATTATAGGTTTAAAATAAATAGCAAAAAATTCAGGAATCTTAGTGAACTCTCCGTTATCATTTTGTTCATATGTGTATTAGACATTAAGTGAAGCAGTATTTTTCCTAGAGTGAACTTTATTTGAGGCTAAAGCTATTTAAAAAAAATTCATAGTATTTCTATATCTTCGCAGGTTTAACATGATCAGGTTCATCTTGCACAGAAAAAATGTAGCCAATTTTCTCAGGTAACAGATTATTCTTCGGTCCCCAGCTATTACTTTAACGAACCCCTATCTAAATGCTTCCAGGGTTTTATTATTTTGTCAAGTTGTTACAGTCACATTTCACTCTTTCCCGTCTTTCTCTCTAAGATTCTTCAGCCCTGCCTCACAGTTGAGTTGTTTACTTTTCAAAATTGATAATTTTGTTGTAATTTTGAAGATTTAATGACAAAAGTATTAATATTTTAGAAGTTTGCAATCAAAGTTATTGATTTTCCACCTCGGAAGTACTTTTTGAATAAAATTGTATTAGAGATTGCATGTAATAGTCTCTGCCACTTAGTGCATTTTTGCTCAAGCAAACCGGGCACAGCGGGCCGCCACTGTGATTTCATCTCTTGCTTTTTTGAATTAACCCAATTTATTGAATTTTCAAGTGGTTTTTGAATGAACAACTGATGAAGCAGGATAAATTGAGCATTAAATTTCAGTCTCTGTAAAGCTTTGAGATAGAAAAATCTTCAGTTGTTAGACACCGAAGTCTCGTTTTGAATTGTACTTTCTTGGATGTTTATGATGTACAAAAAAAGTCTATTTACTGAATATCAACTTTTGTTCTTAGTTAATAGTTTTTAAGCAACGATGGGCTAAGACTATAAGGAATGAAATCGATCGCATGGGCAAAAATTGGCACTCGGCTGGAACCGAACTTCCGCTGCCTAACCGGGGCTTGTAGAGCGCTAACCTATACACCAACCGAGCACACATTGTCCCATGCGATTTCTTGCTATGTATATACTGAATGCTTCTCCCTGACCTGCTTGGTAACCATATCCGCGCTCCCTGTGATGGTTGAATTTTTGAAGACTAGTCTGTAGTGTATCCGGAAGGCGTACCAAGTGTCCGGGCTCAGACCATCAAATGAGAATAACTGAAAGGCGTATTTTCGAAGTTCGAATGGGGATCATGAAGCTAATACTAATTACACCATCACTCAGTGTTGGTTGCTGAATGGGCTATCAATAAGTGCTGGTTTATAATTCAACCAAGAATTATTGTTTTGTTCATTAACAAGTGATGCTTTTATTTGGTTGACTCGTCGTTTAGTGGTAAATTTTCTAGAGCAAGCGGGAAAAGTTTACCTATACTTTTCATACGTGCTACTGAGGAAAAAATTAATGATAATTGTGGAAAAGAACTAGTGAAAATGACCTCAAGAATCATCTTTGGTAGCAGGTGAGCAGTGTATAGAAAAGAAACGAAGGAGAAAGATTGGAGATAAGAGAGTCCAAAAAAGAAAGAACTCAATGAAGCCTTGTTCTCGTTATGTATAAGCTGACGTACGTATAGGCTCGACATCCTGCGAAAACTAAGACAAGCGCCCTGTTTTTTTTCAGTTTTGAGAACGAATTGAAAAACTTCACAAAATAGCTCATTTCCTTTCAACAATCAATACGAATGCTTTACGATTTAGCATCGTGTTAATTATGAGGTTCTTCTAAGACTTCATTACAGCAATTATAATACTTGTCATGAATTGTACATGAACTACACTAATACAGATCGGGTTTGTTTACTTCCACTCAATCTAATGATAATCTCTAGGTTTTTAATGATGATTTTCTCTCTTATCCGAGGTCGATATTCTGATTCACTGTATTCATGAGCTGGTGCTGCTACTTGCGTAAGTTAAAACAACAACTAACAGCATAGTCTCCAGTTCTGCCTAATTCAAACTAGCTGTCAATCAAAAAGAGTGTGGCCAACGTACAGAGATAGAGAAAGGTATGTATGTACGCAGACAAAGAAAGAGTGAAAAGGGGAAGAGATAAAAAGAAATGATCAGAAAGAAAAGATGGAGACCGAAAGAGAAAACTAGAGATTGAGGAAGAGAGCAAGGGAGAAGAAAAGGAGAGATATGATGTTGGCACAAATGAATGACTATCTTGTAGGAAGCAGATATTAAATATACAGGGTGGCTCATAAATAGGCAATCATGTTCAACGACGTGTATTTCAGAAAGCAATTGAGCAAAAAGTTCAATTTCATGTATTCATTAGATCACTGTCATGAGAACATTTTGCGAAAAATCATTGGATTCTGTTACCTTTGGCACGAATGACAGCTCTGACTGAGTCTCTTCGCGAAAGCGTCGATCACCGGACGGAGGTACTTGTCGTCGATCTTCGACCCCTCTCTCTGTAGTTCTTGCTTCAGAGACTCAATAATCAAGTGACAATGAGCATTGACTTTGATCTCCAGGTACGACCATACTGAATAGTCCAGCGGATTGAGATCGGGCGAGGAGGAGGGTCATTCTGAGCTGGTGATGAAGTCTCGCAGATGAGTCTTGCACCATGCCTGTGTTCCTTTGGCTCTGTGAGCTGGCGCAGAACATTTTTGGAATATCCAAGATGTTTTTTTTTCCGTAATGAGAAGCTGATCAGGGAAGCTATACGTTCTGAAGAATCCTACGTTCTGAAGAATCCTGGTCGATTTCGACTCCTGGTTCGCCGAAAACAAGTGCAGTTTTGCCTGTGGGTGATACTCCGGCCCAAACCATGACTTGTGCTTGATGAGAAGCTCGCGGTACCTTTTGAGGCTTTCCTGTTTGTTCTTGAGAGTAAGGATAGCAGCTTTTCTGGTAAGATACGGTATAAGCCTCAAGTCCTTTTAACAATTCTTCGAAGAGTCGTCTGTGATACGTTCATCTCCAAGGTCATCTTGTTTATGCTCCGCCTGCCATTCCGACTAACTCGCTTTTTGACGGTCTGGATCTTTTTAGGGGTGCGTGCGGAGCGAGGCTGAACAATTCGAGTTGATTCAGAGAGTGTGCGAATCACGTTTAACCGTTTTAGTGTTCTCCAGATGAGACGGCGAGAAACGTTGAGGTCTTAAGCGATGCGCGAATTCGGTCGAGGAAGTTTGCGCATGTCCACGATAGAAGAACGTGCTCTATGAGCGGCCACCATAATTGTGAAAAAACGGACTAATTGGAATGAAGTTTTTGCCAGGAAGTAGAAAAGCGTGTAAGAAGAGCGCATATGCATAAGAAAGCAGGATATGCTCTATTGATTGATTCATGAACACCGAAACTCTCCTAACGTTTTCATGGGCCACCCTGTAATTACAAGAACCGAAAAGGGAAGATACCGGCTCGAGTCGCGAAGGAGAGAGATGAAGACCGAAATAAATGGACACTAGATTTTATCAATAGCTGAACTCTGATTTTTCGAATTTCTCATGGAGACTCTTTCATTTGTTAAGTTATAACTCTTGTTATATTTTACCCGCAACTAAAATTTTTTTGAATAGATGTCTGTGAGCAGATCAGAATCATAGTCTGTCTTTCTTAAATCATGATAACCATTTTATTTAACAAATCGATGATTGAAATATGCCGGGGAAACTTTTCAAATTCAATTCTAATTCGAACTCTTTGTTTTAATGTCACAGACATGGAATGCCGAAAAATCGAACACGTCTAGTGTTGGAAGTGTGAGTCGAAATTTATGTTATGGTTTGAAACATACGGTCACAAGATGACAAATTTATGGTGGAAACCGGGTTCTATCTTGTTGATCAGACGAAATGAGCCGAGCAGAGAGGGAATAGAAAGCCGACCGCTCTAAACATCGTGTGAAAAAACTTTTGAAATAAGGCACATAAATTTTTCCAGTCGGCTGTGCATATTTTTAAAGCCTTGAAGTTACGAGATAAAATATGTAATTTTTTTGGAATTTGATTTACTTATGCGTTTGGTATGATTCATTTTCCACTGAGCCATTGCGTTTCTCATGTACATATATTGCTTCCAAGTTTAAGCAGTATTTCGTATGTGTTGTAGTGCTAACACGCACCGTTCCTTAAAAAATAATAAAAAATAAGAAAGACAGCTGGGTTGGAATACCGCCCCTTAGGTTGACTTTTGTTTGTTACATTTTTCACTTCTATTCATTGATTTAAAACTCTTTATGAAAAAACTAGGATAACAAGTCCTCATAGCTTTCCAAATAGTACTATTGCACCAGTTAGCAATTTTTCCTCGTGGTTTAAGCTGATAACGCACGCGTACTCTTGGACAGAGATAATATAGATCGCTGGATTTGATCTTTCTCGGTGAACTAGCGTTTTGATGCTTCAATGTGTCATTGTATTTGAAATGAGAACTTGAGAGTTTTTTTTTATAGGTTAATATCTATATGAAAGAATTTTCGTCTTTCTGGAACGCTTCGCAAGAGAGCGTGGAGCATCGACTGATCTCGGCCTTTTCAACGACCGCTATCGTTGCCTTGGTGCTCTCTCTGACTCTCAATGTCATCTTTTTCTTCCTCAACTACATTCTAGCAGCAAAGCATTTCGGATTCTTCCGCTTCTTCATCTTCTACTCTACATTCATCGACATATGCTATGCAATAACTCATGCATCAGCTATGCCTGTTAGTTAGGTTCTTTCTTGTCATTCACAACTCTTCATCATGTCGATCATTATAGTGTTAAAGTAACAAAATGAAATATTTATTATTTTCAACCAATGCTTGACCCTCAGTTAATTAAATTCACTCCAAGCCTAACGCGCAACTAATAAACATAAGTTGTACCTTTTCCAATACATGTTTTGTGTTTGAATCGCCTAATAGAGAGTCACCTGCTTTATCAGGTTATGTCTTATTTTGAAACCAGAAAAGTCCGTACCCTGCTCCGAGCAAAAAATAGCTCATAGAAATTTTTTTCCGATTTTCTATGAAAAAATGATCATTTTGAGAAGAATAATTATCTAATACGATTGCGTTGCTATCACGTACTAGAAGAAGACTTCTGGATAACTAATCGACGTTCTCTAACTAATCGACCTCACTGAAAAAAGTTTGTCTCAATGCGGTGCTGAACTCAGCAAACCATGAGTGTTCTAGTTATGGTTCGTGTCGGACGGTGCGTTCTTGATCATCCCCCTGCATCAAAGATCTACGGCTTTCCTGACGTTGATGCCTCTCTGCGTGTGGTTCTACTTCTTCTTTGCTGTACTTGTTGCCATCGACCTAGGCTTTCTCTACCGATACTCCATGCTCTGCAAGTATGTCACTCCTATCGATTCGAACCTATCAATTGAAAAATATTGGTCAGCAAGGATTCATTGAGAATATGTCACGCTAAACTCAAGAAAATTTCTTGCTTTGCAAGTGAGTCGTTACAGCTATCGACTTTTTATAGAACGCTAGAGGTGGTTCTTGTTCACAAGCTAACACACGCCATAGTTAACAATAATTAACTGACAATGTATATCGGTAGCAGAAGAGTTTTCGTTGCAATTATATTCGCAGTGTCATTTTAGTTACAGGGTGCGGCAAAAGTCCAGGTGGACAACTTTGTCACTTTGCATCTTTTTTGTTTGGTGTAGCAGTCCTGTGATTTTTTTGCTTGTATCTTATTCATAATGTTGCTAACATACCCTGAAAAAATCAGAATGATAACTATTTTTGTTTTCCGGTAATGCTCTCTGAAATGGACCGAGGCTACATTCTGCGCTTGAGCCAGTCCGGGCACATTCAAAAGCACATCGCCAGAACCACTGGATTCTCCCGTAGGAACATTGAAAACACAATACGTCGCTTTCTTGAGACTGGTACAACAAATGACCGTCCCAGGAGTGGCAGACCAGTGACCGCGACCACTTCCTTCAACGTGAGAAGCATCCGAGACAAGATTCGATATAACCCCAAGCGGAGTCTCAGGAAACTCGCGAAGGAGCTGAATATCTCGGCGAGTTCTGTTCAGATGATCGTCAAATCCCGCATTGGACTTCGCCCCATCAAGCTGCAGAAGACTCACGCATTGACGGACCAGATGAAGGCGACCCGTCTTCGGAGATGTCGTGAACTGTCAAAGCGGTTCAAGCCGGTGGACTGTTTGGATATTCTTTTCACCGATGAGAAGTTGTTCAATATTGAGCAGTCCTTCAACCACCAGAACGATAGGATTTGGTCGAAATCGGTCAAAGATGCCAATGAGAGTGGCCGTTACGTCTCGAGAAAGGGCCATCCCGCTTCTGTCATGGTCTGGGCCGGGATTTGCGCGACTGGCAAGACTCCGCTCGTTTTCGTCGAGCAGGGAGTCAAAATGAATGCCAATAACTACCTGAACGACATTCTCATGAAGGAAGTACTTCCCTGGAGCCAGGCTCACTTCGCGGGACGCAAGTGGACGTTCCAGCAGGACTCTGCGCCCGCCCACAAGGCTAAAGTGGTGCAAGACTGGTGCAAGAGCAATTTCCCCTCCATGATCACATCCGCCGAATGGCCTCCGTACTCACCTGATTTGAATCCTCTGGACTTCTCTGTGTGGTCAGTCCTTGAGAGCAAGGCCTGTGCTTTTCAACACAAGAATTTGGAAAGTTTGAAGCGCGCCCTACAGAAGGCGTGGGATGATCTTGACGTCGCTTACCTGTCCACCACGGTGGGTGCCTTCCACAAGCGACTCTGCGCCTGTGTCAAGGAGAAAGGAGAGCTGTTTGAAATTTGAAAAAGCAGTTATATCCCAAACTATTTGAATAAACTTTGATGAAAATTTTGTTTGATTTGCTTGATCCGTTAAGTTTTTATCGAAAAAAATACTGTCCACCTGGACTTTTGCCGCACCCTGTATACCTTCAATGGATAAGGTGAAATAAGCAAGAGAAAAAAAAGAAACAGTTACCATGATTAAAAAATAGATAACTGTTGAAGGTTTCGTTAAACTATTAAATTCCATCTTTCAAAGCACTCGCTTGAAAGGGATTTTCCACTCAAAATTCGGACTATCTGCAATTGGAATTGGCAGTTTTTTGTTAGCAGGTTAGCTGAAGTTTCATCGTCACTATTTTGAACTCATTCCAACTCTCTTACTTTCTCTCTTTTCTTCCTTCTTACTGTCAGTAATACCTTTTTTCTCCGTCAAATCCTACGGTCTTATTCCAAGTCTCAGTGGGTTTTTCTTGTTGTTCTCTTCGTCAATATGTCTGCACCTTCTTTTAGGTACAAACCCAACTTCCCCCCCCCCAATTGTTCTCAAGTTTGAAGCCGCTTTTAACAACTCTAATGAAACCTTGCAGTTCAATAGAAACCGGTAGGGCTTTAACAAGCTTCAACATCAACCAGAAATGCTCCCAGAGATATTTTTGTTGCGTGTATCGCATGCGTGTATCGCAGTAAGCATGTAAAAGATGTTAAAGCCCTACCGGTTTCTATTGAACTGCAAGGTTTCATTAGAGTTGTTAAAGGCGGCTTCAAACTTGAGAACAATTTCACAATACATCATTATTTAACTTTTTTTCAAAAAGATGATAAAGTGTTCTCCATTTAAACTAAATAATGCACAAACAAAGGTTTGTCCACGATGTAAAATCAAACTCAGGCTTCTTTTCTTTTACCAGACAGCACTTGCTTTAACCAGGCTGCGCGTTCCTACCATAGCTCAACAAATATCCCTTAAAACTGTTAAAAATTTCCACAAAAAACTACCGATATTTGAGTGGAGAGTCTGGAGTAATGAGAAATGAGCTATGAGACGTAAACGGCAGAGAAGGGAGAGCTTTTCACTATTTGAGACTCCATCGCTCAAATAACAGTGTTTTTTTCTCAAAATTTTCAATTGTGCGTGTGACCTATGGTAACTTTACACAACACTACCGTGGAACATTGCTTCTTCGGTGATTCTGCTAAATATATGAAAAGATCAATAAACTTTTTTGTTCCTTTCTTGATGAGAAAAGAGGTATTCCGATCTCATCTTGATGAAATGAAAAATCGCTCACGTAATTTTTAAAGAAAAATGAAAGAGTACTCAGGTCACTTCTTGGTGCTCTGCCAGGGTGTCTTCAATGCTGACGAAACAGCACGACGGTGGCTTCAAATGAAATACTCTCACCGTCTTCACTTTGATTTTGATGAAGGATTCATTTTCGCTTTCGACACTAAGGTTGATCTTTCTTTACAGCAAGACTGACTCCAGAAAACTATCATACTTAGGTGTTGACTAGGGCAGTTAGGAAATTGAGCCTTACATATATCACTATTGCACGGAACAGCAATATGTCCTTGTGGTGTAAAGGTAACGCGTTTTTGTTTTATCTAAATTTTTTAGTTGCTATGGTTCAATCAAACTTAGGTGTCCTTGAAAAGTTTCGACTCAAAACAGTACTAAGGAGAGGTGTCATGAAACTATGTCTCAAAAAATTTTATTTAAGGTAAAACTACAAATATTCCTCATATTGAGGTGCGGTCTAAAATTTATTTTGACTCACTGTTATAAATCTTATAAATAGGTACATGGCTTCAAAAAATCTTAACTACAAGCTTGAAAAAATAGTGTAAGCTTTTTCAATTCAAGTTGCGTAGGCAAAAACAAACAGTGGCTTTCTAGACATGCACCGACTATTCAAAGCGTCTATTGATGTGCTTGGAATTTCTTGTGGTCAGCATTTTCGATTGTGTGTTGATTGGCTATATTAGACACTTTGACTGGATTGACTAGGTGAAAAACTTTATTTGAAAGCTTATTATGATAGACTCGCCGGCATTACTGCAGTTTAAGTGGCAGCGCTCGTGGGCTTTAAACGCTTCGGTTTCGAAAAATTTCTTCATAGATGTTCATTTTGAGCATCAAGGACTCTGGTTCTTGCACAACAAAAGATTTTTTTCCCTCATTTTTTTACAAAAAAAAATTTTTCAAAAAAAAAATTGGCTCAACTGCAGTTTCAATCACCCCCAAAGTCAAAAAACCAGATTCCACAGCAAACAAACGCACTAACAAGGGAGGGGGAGAGGGGAAGGGCTTTACATTAAAAACGCTTATGCTTAGGAAAAAGTTGGCTCTAATCTACTTTAGCCGTCCAAAGATTTTTTTTATCAAAAAAGATTTTAATCATAAAAACTCCCTTCCCCCCTTTCTCCTTAGGCCCCCTTTCCCCCTTTTAGGGCCCCCCTTCCCCCTCCCCCATCCTAGGGTCCCTACCCCCCCCCTTTGCTTAGGTAGGGCCCTCTTCCTCCCCCTTCCCCCTTCAGGGCCCCCCTCCCTTCCCTGCTTAGGTAACCTCCCCCTCCCCCCTTTCCTTTCCCCAAATTTATAAAGATAATTTTAAAAGAAAGGAGAAGAAAAGAAAGAGAGAAAAAAGAATTTAATTGAGCCAGGCCGTGTTTTAGGTCAACTCTGTTTTTTGACTTTGGAGGTGACTGAAACTGCAGTTGAGCCCAAAAATTTTTTGTTAGAAAAATAAGAAAAAATTTTTTTTGCAAGAACTAGAGTCCCTGATGCTCAAAATGAACATCTATGAAAAAAATTGAAACCGAAGCGTTTAAAGCCCACGAGTGCTGCCACTCAAACTGCAGAAGTGCCGACTCGCATTGTAAAAAGATTTGTTTGAACACAAAAACAGTTTGGTAGCTCATTGCTTGAATAGCAAAGGTCGCTGGTTTGGATCGCGGATTGCACATAATCTTTGCAAAACCTTTCGCTAGGTTGATGAGCTCCCACAGTCTCAACAAATAAATTCGATTACCCATTTTTACAAATTCCAATTGCTCAGGTCGATAAATTTTTGTGGAGACCAAAATTTCAAGAATAACGGTTATACTGGCCATTATTTTTTATGAAATTGTTGTTAAAATTTATAGGTAATTTAACTTTTTGAGTTTTGCCATTAATATTAATATAATCGAAGTCATGACTGGATTACAGAGAGATTCTTTCACAAATAAGAGAATACTCTGACTAACAAACGAGAAATAAGCAACTAAGACGTTGCACTGAAATGTCTCAGTAGACCTTCTAGCGTTTCGATTTTATTTCAAAGAGTCTGCATCAGAGCATCTTTCAAACGATCGACAAAAACCGAGAAACCAAGTGATAATTGAAAAAAATATGGAATACTTAATGATAACCTAGAAACTTCATAATTACTGCACCAATTAGAAAATAAACTTAGATTGAAAGAAGAGCGTAATTCTTGCTGCCTCTCAGGTGACGTTAGCTATGATCGCCTTGATGATCTACTGCGCTCGATCGATCCTGGCGGAAATCACCCGTGTATCGACCACCAAACATCTTCGCATTGTGCACAAGACTGTTCTCCGAATGCTCATCATACAGGTGACTCTTACAGAGAAAGTTCTTATACAGATGAGAGTTAACAAAGAACCCGCGATAGTAGCGGGATTTTCTCAAAGAGAAAGAAAATCAAGAGATATGTAGAAAGAGATCATACATAAACAGAATAGAAAAATGAGAAATACTTTATGATCGAAAAAGAAGGAGTAGCAAGAAAGAAGAGAGAAAGAGACAGAGAGAGAAAAAATAGATATCAAAAGGTGAAAAGATTTTTTAAGAGAAAAAATCAAGAAAATACATATTAAAATTGAACAAGAGACATTATATTGTATGTATGTTCGTGGATCAATAGGGAACTTTGAATAGGTACAGTACCGCTCAAAATTTTATCATATATTGAATAAATGAACATAACTTTTTTCAAAAAATAACGAATGAAGCTCCAATTTTCAGATATTTTTTACAAGCCAAATTCACATGTTTCGAGTGATAGAACAACTTTGGAAATTGTTTTATTAAGTTTACTCGTGAAAAAAATGGAAATAGTAAAAACTGTTTATAGAGATGTTCAATTTTTTCGAAGTATTTAAACAAATATTCTAGTATTTGGTGGCATTTCCTTTGGAGTCAATGACTGCCTGACATCTACGAGGGACAGAATCAATCAAAGTGTCAATGGTTGCCTGCAAAATCGCCTTCCATTCCTCCTCTAGCTGCTTAAACTTTTCATCCGCATTTCTGCATGTTTTTCCCGCCAATTTTCGTTGCAAATGTTTCCATAAATTTTCGATGATGTTCAAAACGGGAGAGTGGCTCGGCCAGTCTGAAACATCCACATGCCGACGGCGAAACCTGTTCTGAACGTGCTGAGATCGATTTTTCAGGTCGTTATCTTGTTGAAAGGTGAACCCACGACCCAAGGGCGCATAGTGCTTTCCATTATGATCTCATAGCCGTAACGATCGAGAGTTCCGACAATACGTCTCAGTGGACCCATGCCGCTGGCTGAAAAAACAGCCCAAGATCATCACAGAACCACCGCCATGTTTGACTCTGAGTGACTGGTATTGCGGCCGGAAACGCTTGCCCGCTAAACGTCTTACCCACCTCAGACCGTCCCTGCAGAACATATTAAACTTGGATTCATCGCTCCAAACAATCTGAGACCACTCTCGGCGTGTCCAACTGAGGTGATCCTTAGCCCACTGAACTCGAACTTTACGAATTTTTTTTCGCTGCTGAAAGGCTTCTTTGCAGGCCGCCTTCCATTCAGTTCAACGGCTTGGAAACGGCGTTTGATGGTACATATTGGAGGAACAGGAGTCGCGGGCGTTGATATGATAGCTTGAATGTTTATAGCAGTTTGTTTCGGGTCTTCGCGAGATGCGCGAAGGATGCTTCGGTCCATGTACCTCGAAGTTACGCGGGGTCTTCCTGAACTTGTCTTCACGATGAATCGTCCCTGCAATTTTTTTCTCCAAAGTTATTCAGTTGTAGAAAATTCGTTTACCTGGGTTTGAAAACGCCGGGGAATACGGGAGATAGCGCTCTGAGTTACCCCAAACTGCTGGGCGAGCTCACTCTGTGACCGGCCCTGTTTCGTCCCAGCAACAACAGCTTCTTGCATTCTTTCACTTGTATTTTGATGTCCAAAAGTTTGAACCATGACTTGAAACAAAATTTTTATGAATGAAGTTCGAAAAACAAAAAAAATCAACAACAAAAATTATGGAGAAAAAACTGAAAAATGGAAGATATACCAATTTTGATGTATTTACTGGAGATAATTAGTAATTCACTCCGAATGTTACGGTACAGACACCCAAAAAAACTTCTGTGAAATTTTGAGCTTTAAATTTTGTCTTTGAAAAAAGTTATTTTCAATAACCCTATATATGATAACATTTTGAGCGGTACTGTATCCCAAGTTTTTAGTTTTTTCCCAGCTTTACAACATAATATTATACATATCGAGGAAGTTGTTTTCAGTCGCTTAATCCTATGTTCTGCATGTACGCTCCCTCGATGCTAAACTGTATAGGCATCCTGGCGGATGCGGACCTGGGGGTACTCTCAATTGCGTTATCCTTCCCTTGCCTTCTTTTTCCCATCCTCAATCCCTTCTCTGTCATCATTGGCACGCCGCAGTACAGGTATAAATTTGTAGCAGGAAGTTTCAATAAGGAAGTGAATTTTGTAAATTGGTAGCTAAGGGGGGGGGTAAAAGCAAGGGGGCCAAAGTAAGGGGGTAAAAGCAATGTCAAGGCTTCGATTCCCATCAAGCACGTGATTTTGCCATGAATCTGTGAGCATATTTTCCTCAATTTTTAATCAGCAGAAAGTTTTGAGCGGAAGAAGACATGGTTTACACTTTTACGCTCAGACGAAGCTCCTCCGGTTAGAGCTTCTTAGCTTGAACAGAACCCAAACAAAAAGAACTGGGAGAAAAAACTTTTTTCTCCCTGGGGAGAAAAGAAACTTTCCATTCTTCGGAACTTTCCCACATGGTGCTTTGTTGTGAAACTGATAAATACCACTAGAACTGCTTTAAAGTACATTATTTGAACGCTTGATTTGCCTCAAAATAGAATATTAAAAGTTAAAATGATTTGTTGATTTACATTATTCATTATTTACATTATTTACATTAAATAATGTTTGTAGTTAATACGGAAGTACTGTGTTGAATCAGTTCATATATGTTGAGGCGCATTTTAACTTTGTGGAGTAAAGATATTTCAGTATAACGCTTTGCTTAAAAGTAAAAAAAGTTCGACGTAGTGAATTGACTAGAAGTTCACATTAAGAATCAAAAAATTTAATTTATAAAAATGAAAATAATATAAAGGACTTGAAGTGAAATATTACTTCGAATATGATCAGGAAGCTAAACTTATACTGCAAGGCAACCAAAAGACCTTTTTCGCTGCTTGTAGGAATCTTCTAAGTACCAATGTCAATCGAATCATTCCTACTCTTTTAGATTATAAGAGGCAAGAAATAATATTATATTCGGATAAGGTGAATGCCTCTTTTCAATACTTCACTTCATTGTTTTCCGAACCGATCCCTAGTCCATTGAGAAATCAATCTTTCCCTAGAGTAATTGAGAAGATGAATGTTGATTGTATCACCGAGAAAAGGGTTTTAAAAGCCCTTTGATCTCTTGTAGCCAAGTGCAAAACCTCTTCTGACGGAATACCAAACAATCTTTTGAAGAAATGTCGATTCGCTCTTGCGAATCCACTATGCATTTATTCAACAACAGTCAGCTTTCTGGCAAAGTGCCTTCTATTTGAAAACGATCAATTGTTAAACCAGTACACAAATCTGATCCCCGCAATATGTTGAGAAATGACAGAGCTACATATGAAGACGTGTTTTTTTAAATGCTCGTTTTCTATTATAGCCTCGTTATCCAAGGTTATGGCAAAAAAAATCGGTTTCGAAATAGTTTATACGTATTTAGAAAAATCAAAGCTGTTATCTCCGTATCAAGCAAGTTTTAAAGCGAGATGATCTACTCATTCTTTTGTTGTTGATTCTATGGCTCAACGGTTTTCAGTTGATGTCATCTTTCTAGATATTTGTTAAGCATTTGATACTGTAGATCATAGGCTGCTTTTATATCAGGTTCATTCGTACGTTATCTCCTCTAATATTGTCCATTGGTAGATTAGCTAATTCAGAAAAAACAACTCAATAAGTCTAAATCGATAATGTGCTACTATCTCAGCCCATGCCTGTTAGTTCAGTAGTGCCTCAATGCTCTTCCCTTGGTCCTTTGCTTTTTTAAATGTATACTGATTCAGTGAAGGAAGTGATACCTCTCAACCTTCTATTCGGTTTGTTTGCAGACGATATAAAAATTATGAGTCGTATTCCCACTTCTAGCTAAAATATCCAACTTTCAAAAAATCTCTTCACCGTTTGGTGTTCGGAATGGAACTTGTCTTTGTCGATATTGAAATGCAGTGTTTTGAATTTAAGACCCAGAAGTTCTTTGCATACCCCGTAAATTCTGTTCTAAACCAAATAAATTATGTTGTAAATCAACTAAATGGTCTCCCTTTAACTGTTGACGTAATAGCCAATGATTTCGGTGTCACTATTTACGTTGATTTTTCGTATAAACACGATATTGATGATAAGTGTAAGAGAGCTTCCGCTGTAGTCAACATGTTATTTAAAGCTTTTAAATCATCTTCTATTTCTTTGTTGACATATGCTTTTAAAATATATATCCGGCCCATTATCGAATACGCATGTAAGTTGTGGAATATATCTTTTCGGGCATTGAGAAGTTGGTTTGAAAAGTTCAACGTTCGTTCACAAGTACAGCACTAGGAAGATTCCGTCATCCCAAGCTTTCGTATTCTCAGCGGCTTTTAATTTTATACCTTCAGAGCCTCGAGTACCGTCGCGCTATCTCTGATCTACTTTTCATGCATAAATTTCTACAGAAAAGTTCAGACATAGATACCGATCACTTATATGTAACATCGGCTGTTCATTCACTATATTCGCATCCTCTAAGACCTTTTCCGCCTCTTCGCATCCTCTAAGACCTTTTCCGCCTCTTCGCATCAATAAGACCTCATTATCGACCTGTGTTTCCCGTCAAATGTCTGTATGGAACTCTCTTCCATTTGATGTTATCAACGAAGCTAGTTTGGAAAATGACTTTTTTCTTTTACTGTGATTGTACCAGTTAGTACATATTGTTTCTTATACTTGAATAAGACTCGTAATTTTTCATTAGTATCACAGCCCCCCTTTTTCACCTCCACACACCGCAACTAAGCATTATAGTATAATGTAGTCCATGCTTTTTTTGTTCATCAGTAATTTGTTTTTGCCTCAAATACTTACGTGTTTGGAGTAAAATTTGAATGAATGAAATTATAAATTCAGTAATTAGAACATAAAAATATGAATAGCAAAATGAAGGCTGAAAATCTTTATATGTGTAAAGTGAGCTATTTTCAGGCGGCTAACAAGACGCGTTCTATGCTTCTGTCTGTACATCAAGCGGGATCGAACTTCGCCTGAACTTGCCCGTTTCATTTTTAAACCCCCTTTTAACATCCATGTAACAAAATATTGATATACGGACCATCTCAACTCAAAGATTTCGCCCTGGAGACGCAGTGAACAGTTTATTCTGAAGAGTCAGAAGCCGTACAGCGGATCCTGTTCGGAACGTGCAGAACTATTCCACTAAGAGGAATATTGATGAAGAATGAAAAGTCAAAGACGCCTGTTTCTAGAGCACATCACTTTCATGAAAACGATAAATTATTGTGTCATCAGAGAACATAATAGGTTTAGCATGAACACTTTGTAACAAGACTGAAGAAAATTTCTTTGCTTTTCAATCAGAAACTCAAAACAATGATCTTGCATTAAACGTTTCATCTTAAATACAAGGAAACATTAATAGTCATTGATCAGAGCTTCTCGCTTTCAATTTTGGGATTACTTGTAGGAATGTTAAAACGCAAATGATAGAAAACGTAAATGGTAACACACGCGAGAATGTCAACCCTGGTGAAAAAGTGGTAATAAGATATGGCGCACCTCTGCATCCGTGTTGTCCGTGAGCTCGGTTCTTTTGAATTCTTCTCGCTTGTCGAGGTTGAAAATATGAACTGCCATGTCGAAACGAGCCACGTTTGCACCTGAAAATTTATGTATTTTAGTATTCAACATGTGCTCAGCTCAAAGTAAGTGTCTTCTAAGTGAAAAAATTCAATTTCCTGCTCGGACAAAAGATAGTTGGCGAATCGGCATCGAAATCAGCCGTATGTCTCTTACCTAAAGTGCAAGCGCGTTACCACAACAATACCAAAGACACTTACTAATTCCTGTACTCAAATAACTGGAACGAATTGAAAATGTTTTTTTTTAAATAAACGTTAGATCTTTTATCGAATTGAAAATTTTATAGAAGTTTTCTTTTAGCTTGTAATTTATCACTTTTTACCCTTAAAACGACTTGAAAGAATATTTGTTCAATCAGGTAACTTTATTCACTATTCCACACTACTCTGAAATTATACTAGTTTTTTGTGTTATAATTCAATCATCTTTTTGCCGAAAACATCCCATCACAAGTTTTCAAAGAGGGTTCAAGACAAACCGTTGATCATTTTGATCACCAGAGACTGCTCAGAGACGGAAGTTGGCTCGAACTTGGGAACTGGCGGGGCCTTCGAAGCAACGGCGAGGCATAGTAGAAGGAAGTGAAGTAGAGAAAAAAATCTCGCGAATGCCGTGAGGGCACGTCGTCGAGGCAGAAAACTCACCAAGTACGGCATCTCACATTCTTTAGCTAAAAGTTCACGGAAAATTGAAGCTCAGTAATTTACAATTTTAGATGTACATATAAGCAGCATTTTACACAAACTCGAATTTTGGAGAAAAAAATTATAAGCTAATCTTCATATTCATATGCACTCTTTAATATTCAATTTGTTTCAAACCTTTTAGCTCAATGTCAACAAACGCAAACATTCAAACATCTACAACAGTTCGTAGTAGTAATAATGTACATAGATGTGTATTTAGAAGATGCTTAGATTCTGAAAGACGATACGGCTCCAAAGTGTTCGATTCCATAAACCGGTTTCTGGTCTTTGAGACAAAGGGTAGAATTCAGAAAGGTCATAAAAATGACGACCGTTTCAGGTTTTGTGAAATAATCTTCATATGTAAGTTTATTTTACTAAAAAAAGACTTTTGCTTTCGAGCGGATGTTTACCATTATGTTTATAAGACGATGCTGAGAGTTTTTTTGTTGTTTTGTTGTCTGTGTCAAATTTGTCGAGTAATTCAACTTTTTATATGTTGATTTTTCTGTGAGATGGTAATAAAATTTTGGTATAAAAATTTCTTTATTTTGATGCATGTGGCAGAATATACAATCAAATTTTAAACCTGTGAAGGAGTAAATAAAAAGTTCCCCGGGCGAAATTACGACGCTTTGAACTCCTCCAAGCTATTATGCTCATTGCCTGGCGAGCTTGAGATGCTTTGAACTACGCCGAGTCATGATACTCATTACTTGGCGAACTAGAGATGCTTTGAACTTTGCCAAGCTATGGTGCTCCTTACTTGGCAACCTTGAGATGCTTTGAGATATATTTGGACGAGTAAGCCGTTTTTGTCTGTGTACAATTTTCAGGTAAACTTATTTGACTTTCAAGTTAAGAGCAGAATTATATATAAGCAAAAAGAGCAACTTATACAGACCGGTTTTGCACGAAAGCTATACTATTCTCTTTTCGTGACACAGAAAGGGTAGTGAAGCCTCTCAAGAGCATCTCGCGTACAGTGAGTGACTGAACCCCATTTTACATAGGTTGCTCTATTAATACAGAATTATATATAAGAAAACATAGGTTGCTCTATTAATACAGAATTATATATAAGAAAACATCTCGCTTTCAACGACTTTGCAAGCACTCGATGCTGCATTGTTTCTGAGTTTTCCGGCGTTGCAAGACCTTAAACTTCACCAAAACTCTGTTTCGTGAGTTTGGCGGAGTTGCAAGAGATCAAACTTCGCCAAACTCACAAAGCAGAATTCTTCACAAAGAACTTCAAGGCCTTGCAATTCCGCCAAACTCAGAATGTTGGTTATGGTGAAGCCAATCGTATCGAACTTCGTCACATTGTTGAGACTTTTTTGATCCAATGTTTTCGGTGTTTACTTGAATAATCAATTGTTACTTTCTTGCCTAAACATCCTACGAGATAGTATCAGGTTTCTTGTGCCATTTACGAATAAAACCATTGTTTATTTCACCACGTTCAAAAACATGCCTCAAACACATAATAAACATAATTTGCCAGAAAAAAATTACTAGCATCATCTTATATATTTTTTTTACAAAAGTTCTTTTCCGTCCTATACTCAGCAGTGGAAATAAAGAAATAAAGTTGTTCGTAAATCACGGATTCGGTCGTCTCCAAATATATCGGATAATAAAAAAGTTCATTGATGTGATTCGCATTTTCAGTGTTATAACTTTTGATTTCACGGAAAACATTTAGGAAAGAAAAGATGGAAGCTGATGTTCAGGAGAAACATGATGAGAGACATTCATGCAGGACTGAACCACAGAAACAACTAGTCTCTTTTGGAAAGTAAGTGTGAAGATTAATTCTAACGAAAAACGCGACAAAATAAACGTGTTATTTGATGCCGTTCTTTGCTGAAAAAATCTGCCAAAGAGAGAAATTTTTTGTATCCAACCGAGAGCTGGCAAAATACATGCGAAAATGTTTAATTAATGAAAGTGAACTTGTATTCAAAGTTTTAGTCAATCGGAGAATTAAAAGGCAGAAATATAAAAAGTCTTGGGATAAAAAACTAATAACATAGTTTACTTCCGGATGCATTCTTCTCTCAAGTTATAGTTGACAAGTCGAGAAGATGTTAGTTGTCCAAGTTCTCAAGGAGCTAAAACGGGTATGTAGTATTTGAACAAGGAGAAGAAAAAGAGGAGAGAGAAACAGTGGAAGTCAGAAGGGTGGACAAGAAGCTGCGAGAAAAGATAGAGATATGAATAATTATGCCTTTAAAAGTGAAAAAATTATAAGTTTTAACTTAGGGACTTAATCGTGAACTGAAAAAAGGGACAGAAGACCGAGAAACTTAAAGGGGTTCGTTAAAAGAAGATTAAGGGGACTGAGGAGACGGGTGGAAAATGTAAGGTTCCGGTAGACAACTTACTTTAGTTTCAAGTTTTCTCACATTATTTGTGCCTAGAATTGTTATAAGTTCTCTCCTGCTCAACTGCGAAATTCTCAGCAGCTTACTACATATTTCTCACCTTCTTTTGCTGTCTGCGATCATCTCCTTTTAGTCACGCTTTCAATGTTTTCTTCTCGAACAAAAACGAGTACAAACCTTTGCATCACTCGCTCTCTTCTGTTTCTCACACAAATATTTCTCTCACTTACTCTCTCTCTCTCTTTCTCTTTCTCTTTTTACTTTCTCTACTCTTCTTCTTTCTCTACTCTAATTCTTCTAATCTTTCCCTCTCTCTATGTATCTCTCTCTTTTTACCCCCCCCCCTTCTGTTTCTTTCTCTCTTTATCCTTCTCTTCATCTCTCTTTTTTTCATATTTCCCTCAAAAGTTTCCTTTATCTCACAAGGAGTTCATCTACATACAAGTCTATTTCTCGCTTCACACCCTTTCTTCTTCTTTGTGAAAACATATCCTCTTCTACTATGGCCACATGCGTATTCATCTCATCATTGCTGAACACGGCGAGCAGAATTCAAAGGCCTCTCTCCCGATTCATTCTTCCACTCGCTCAAAAACCTCTTCTGAGCTCTTCTTGGCAGTAAAAATGACCTTTTTTACCTATTTAAACAAAGCAACAAAAGAACATAGGTAAAAGTTGAGAATTTTCCACTAAGCAGCACCCAACATACTCAATTAGTGATTTTTCAACAACCACAAACACACAAGAACGAAGGAAAAAACTCAAGCAGATAAAAGTTGAACTCTCCGCAGTTTTTTGGCTTGTGAAAGCAGAAAAAGTAAAAAAGTGAGTTTGAAAAGATAAAGTTAATTGAAAGAAGAAAATAAACCAAATGATCAATCACACTATCTCTCGTAAAAAATCTAGTCCACCGTGATCGAACCCAGCCATTGTTCTTATCTTTAACCGGGAGTGCATACATTTCTAAGAGCTCAATGTGATTGGTTAGGCAAAGAGCCACGACGGGCTTCTTCTTCTTCTTAGCGTTGTCCCGCGCCGGCCGAGGTCGGAGTAGGGTCAGCTGTACGGCTTCTAGCTCTCCAGAAACATCTGTCCCTTGCGTCTTCCAAGTGGAGTCTTGCAAGGCGCAGGTCTTGGTTGAGCGTGTCCATATATCTTGTCTTCAGTTTGCCTCGCGGGCGTTTGCCTGGTACTTCCATGTCAAGAGCGTGTCTTGCGATCTTGGTCGCGCCTCTTTGCATCACGTGTCAATACAATCTAACTTTCCCTTCTCGCATCTTGTCTTGTATTGGAGCCACGCCGAGTCTCCCTCTCACAATCGTGTTACGCACACAATCTAGGCGAGTCAGTCCTAGTGTAAAGCGTAACATTTTGCTCTCATTCGTGTGGATAATGTTTTCGGTTACAGGAGTTGTAGGCCAGGTCACCGTCAAATAGAGAAGCACAAGACGGATCGCTGTTTTATACATCTTTCCGCGTATGCCAGCTGAGATATTCCTATCACAGAGAACACCTGTAGCTTCTCTCCATTTCATCCAAGCTGCATTTTCTCTTAGGCGTGCCGCTGCATTCGTTGACGTGTCTGAGGAGATGAGAGAACCATGGTACTTGAATTCGGCGGTCTGCGGGAGTGGTTCACCACTGATGTGAACAATTCCAGTCGTTTGCACTCCGGTTCCCTGGTACTCGGTCTTCTTGATGTTGAGACGTAAGCCATGCCTACTAAGAGCGTCATTCCATTCTTGGGTGTGTTTCTCGATTTCAGCACGTGTAGGAGCAGCAAGGAGAATGTCGTCGGCGTATGCGATGGTTGACGGAGCCGGAGTCAGTAAAGGACGCGTGACGGTATCCATAACCAAAATGAAGAGAAGGGGAGACAAAGCACTCCCTTGGTGCACTCCTACGTTGACTTCGAATGGCTCTGTGATGCCGACCGGAGTTCTGATAGTACTCTTCGAATCATCGTACATCGCCATTCTCCATCGAATGTACTCTTCAGGAACCTGATGATCGCGCAATGCATATTTATTTATTTTATCGACATTTTACAATGCAAGGTTATGGTGAGACACATTGTAAATGATACATAAGTGTGGCGACAGGTAAGGCAAATTTCTAAATGCTACTGATTATTCTCCAGTTCACTTAGCACATTTTCGTTACGGAGACGACTTATGAACTGCTCTACTGTACCTGAATTCAATAAATGAAATATGATCATGAGGGACTCTGTCGGCAACAAAAAAAATTCTCCTTTTTTCTTTAGGATAATCACTTATCAACTTTTCAACAAAATAACGTCAAACTTGGTTTTATCGAGTTGAACAACTCGTTATTGAAGTGTACTTCAGAAGAATTCTTCATAAGAAAGCACAGAATCTACAAAAAGAACTTGGGTTTTTCAAGAACTAACATTCAGAAGTAATTATATCTGAAGAAGCAGCTCACTTCAGATAAGCTTCTCTCTGGAAGTCGCGAGCTTTTTTCTTCCTTTTCTTTCTCCATCTTCCAAGAAAATTCATATATATATATATATATATATATATATATATATATATATATATATATATATATATATATATATATATATATATATTTCTCTCTTTCTCTTTCTCTCTTTCTCTCTTTCTCTCTTTCTCTCTCTTTCTCTTTCTCTCTTTCTCGCTTTCTCTTTATCTCCTTCTTCGTCCCTTTCTCTCTGTTTATCTTTCCTTCTCTCTCTCTCATCAAATTCGCCTTTTCCCTTTGTAGTTCTGAATCCCATAATTAAACGAGATACATATGCTAATCGAGGGCTTTCCGTTGTTATAATTATTGAACAAATTTTGAACAAAACAGAGGAAAAAACTTGAAGGAAACAGAGCAAACTGAGAGGTTTGAATAATATGTACATATGTGTATCCGCACTGCTCTTCATAGAAGAACTTAGTTTTGAATACTGTTTTCCCATAAAGAGCAGGAAGACCATTTGTGTGAAATTTTCATACTTTTTTTGAAATGAAGCTTTAAGTTTATTACAAGCAAAAACTATACTGTATCAGAGCTTAAGAATTCGAACTTGCCATTTAAAAACTAAAAATGTTCCAAACTAATTATTGAAAATTAAAAGTAAACCAACAGTAAAATTGAGAAACTTTATCGTTTTTGATTCTCGAAGCGAATTCAAAAACTCCCATCTATAGTTTACCGTTTCATGAAAAATTGGGATTTTAGGAGGTACTTTTATTTCTCTGCGCGAGCCGAGTTCTCCGAAGGTTTTCATAATCTCAATGTTGCAATTCGGTTCGAAACAATCTACTTGCCCATGATAGCGTGAACAACTAGGAACGGAACAGCTTAATTGAGGGATGTTCGTCTGAGTTTCCATTAGCAATGACTGTTTCTCTTTCTTTCTCTTTTCTCTATCTGTCTGTTTTTTTCGGTCTGTCTGTCTCAATCTTTATCTTTGTATCTCTCCCTTCCCTTTTCTCTCGTTTTCTCTGCCTTTGCCTGCTTTTTTCTGTTTCTCTAACTTTTTCTCTTACTATCTCTCTTTCTTAGTCCAATGCTTCTCAATTTATGTCTTTCAGTGCATCTTTACTGACAGAGCCCAAATGAAATATGTAATGTAGCTAATTGCAAAAGGGAAAAATGCGCTCGATTTAGAAGCTATGAAAAAATTACATAGCGTTTTGTAAGTGCGAGAAAACCTGTGCTTACGTAGCTCAGTGCTAACCTCCCCCCATGTAAATAAGCAAATTTTTGCTAGGATGGGCTTCTGATTTAAAATTTTTTTTTTGAAATTTGAATATCTCACACTCGTTATTCACCAATGCGTCATGAATTTGAACGATCAAACGCTAAAAACCAAAAAAAACTTTACAAAGAATATGAACTAACTTTCTCGGGAGTAATAATATTCAAGATAGTCTAACTGTAACGCTTTTGGAATGAAAAATCGTTAAGAAAAATTGGTCTATGAATCACCAATTTCTGAAAGTAATTCGAAACAAACCGAGATCCTGTAAAGTTCGTAAAAAACTGGAGACCGAAAAATACTTACTTCTATAATCAGACTTCGTCTTTTGAACCAACAAGCATGAACGTGAAACTAGAAAAAAAGTGTGTGAACAATCGACTACACTCGACCTTCAGTAATGGAACACAAACGTTTTACGTGAAGTAAAGATAAATATGTATGTACCAGGCTCTTTCATGCTAAAGCGCATTCTAGTAATCGTTCCAAGTGTCCGAGATTGTCTAGGAAATGTGTGCATTTTTGATCAGAATAATAGCAGAAAGAGAGAGAGTCAAAATGAGAGAGACGAATAGCGGATACGAGTAAGTAAAAGAGAGAGAAGGTGAAGAGTTAAAGAGAGCGTGTGGGAGAGAGAGTAAGGACTAAAGTAAGAGAGAGAAGAGAGAGGCAGAAAGAATGAGATTGAGATTGAGTAAAGAAGAGATAAATAAATTTGCGAGAGAGAGAATTAAAAGAATGTAATGGGAAATATTTGGCTTTAAGTGGTCACTCTTTCCCAAATAACAACTTATGTTCTCATTTGAAGGTTCAGTGATCGGGGTTGGTATACAGTTCATAGAAGTGCAGGTTACAAGCGAAGCGAGTAAATTTTATAACTAAAAGAAGTTCAACTTGTGGGCAAAGCTGTGAGACTCACGAGATCGAATGTAATCCAACCATATAAGTATGATAACAATTATGCGATGCAATGTCAACTTGGAGAGCAAAAACGTTAATTATTAGCTTCCTCAACTTCATCAGTCAATATACCTAAGACCAGTTTCCTGCTCATCGGAAGTGTAAATCGTGCGACTAAATAGGAAAGAATTACGTGCGATCAGCATCAAAACAGATTAGTTCGTTTCACTCAAAAGAACAAAAAACCAAAATCTGTAAATGTAAATACTTCGTTGGAACGATTATCTGCGGGATGCAAGAAACATTATTTGTTCATAATATTTTCAAAAAACCATTAATTTGCAATGTAAACATCAAACATTTTCTACAACTTCAAAATTTTTAGTAGAATTCACTAGTACAGTGCACTCTAAATGTTTGATGACTATGCTTAGAATAATAAGAATAGTAAAAACTAGCCTGTACATTTTCTCTAAAACACTACTTCACTTTATTTCTGTCTTCCTTTCGCCTTTTTCTCTCATATTTCTAAAATATCCCTACATTCGCTTTGCTCTTCATCTTCGCCATCGCTCTTCCTTTTCTCTCTTCTTCACTCTATCTTTTTCCTATTTGAATTTTCACCTCTTTTCATCTTTTTTTCATACTCTTCACTCGCGTTGTTCTTATTCTCGAATGAATTGTATCTACTCACGCTTCAAGAATTCGCAAGACTCTAAGCTTAATTTTAAAGACAACAAATGACGCGTGCTCGCAGTGCAGAGGCTATTGAAAAGCTGCCTAGTCCATTCTATACCAGACCCCCTACACTCCTTATGCCCCTATGGTGTCAATCTGTATTTCCAACCCCTCTCCGTACTTCCCCTCACCCACATGTCGCCTCCAGCCCCTATTTCTAACCCTAGAGCAATAGTGAATATATATTCTTCCGCAGCAAAAAATTATTATTATTTTCTCTCTGCCGGACCTCTTACCTCTCTCCTTGAGGGTTCATTTTCTTCTTTTATATCTCTCACAATGCTTGCTCTTCAAACCATCCTACCCTTTCTTTATTCATCTACAAGTTCAGGTCACAAGAACAAACCGTGGGTGAAATAAATTACAGCTTCAGAAAACTTTTGCGAAAACGTTAACATAAGCTCCAGATGATTCTATATTCGCTTAACTACGGCTACCTCTACCACAGTGCTTTTGTAGTTCTTCCGTCCTACAATAACCCAGAGTCTGGATGGGCACTTGTTATAAAATCTCAATTTATCTCGAAGACGATGTTCTGATAATGCCTATTTACAGCGTAATTGAGGCATTGATATCATCTACTATGTACAAAGTGTGCAGAAATTCCAGGTGGATGACTTTGTCATTTTGTATCTTTTTTGTTTGGGGTAGTGGTCAGGTGATTTTTTATCTGTATTTATTTTTATTCATAATTTTGCTAACATACCCTGGAAAAATCAGAATGAATCTTTTCGTTAACTCTTTTCGTTTTCCGGTAATGCTCTCTGATATGGGCCGAGGCTACATTCTGCGCTTGAACCGATCCGGGCACACTTAAAAGCACATCGCCAGAACCACTGAATTTTCCACAGGACCATTGAAAACACAATACGTCGCTTTCGTGAGACTGGTACGACGAATGACCGTTCCAGGAATGACAGATCAGTGACCGCTACAACTTGCGTCAACGTAAGAAGCATCCGAGACAAGATTCGTTATAACCCTAAGCGAAGTCTCAGAAAACTCACGAAAGAGTTGAATATATCGGCTAGTTCTGTTCAGACGATTGTCAAATTCTGCATGGGACTTTGCACCATGAAGCTGCAGATGACTCACGCATTGACGGACCACATGACGGCGACCCATCTTCGGAGATGTCTTGAACTGTCAAAGCGGTTAAAGCCGGTGGACTGTTCCAGAACGATAGGATTTGGTAGAAATCGGTCAACGAGGCCAATAAGAGTGGTCGTCACGTCTCGAGAAAGGGCCATCCCGCTTCTGTCATGGTTTGGGCCGGGATTTGCGAGACTGGAAAAACTCCACTCTTTTTCGTCGAGCAGTGAATCAAAGTGAATGCCAATAACTACCTGAACGACATTCTCATGAAGGAAGTACTTCCCTGGAGCCAGGCTCACTTTGCGGGGCGCAACTGGACGTTCCAGCAGTACTCTGCGCCCGACAAGAAGGCTAAAGGGTTGCAAGACTGGTGCAAGACCAATTTCCCCTGCATGATCACCTCCACCGAATGGTCTCCGTACTCACCTGATTTGAATCCCCTGGAATTCTCTATGTGGTCGATCCTTGAGAGCAAGGCCTGTGCTTCCCCACACAAGAATCTGGAAAGTCTGAAGCGCGCCCTACAGATGGTGTGGGATGATCTTGACGTCGCTTACCTGTCCACCACGGTGAGTGCCTTCCACAAAAGACTCCGCGCCTGTGTTAAGGATAAGGGAGGGCTGTCCGAAATTTGAAATTGTAGATATATTTAAAACTATTTGAATAAACTTTGACGCACATTTTGTTTATTTGCTCAATCCGTTAAGTTTTTTTCGGAAAAAATATTGTCCACCTGGACTTTCTGTAAACTGGTTCCGCGATGCCACGCTGGATTGACCATCCACTCAACAGGCCGATCACATTAATACCCTTGTTGTAAACCATGGCTTCAAGTTCTTCAAGTTATATCACCAAATTAGGGCGTCCCCCGGAAGCGACGCGGTCTTACCTTGTCCGCTAGGACCGTCAAATATGCGAGGACAGGCAGCTACCCATGGGCGGGGTATGTCTGCGCGGCGTACAGCCCAAATTCGCCTCGTCACATTGAATGTTGGAACACTGACGGGACGCAGTAGAGAGCTGGCCGCAATGCTAGAAGTCTCGATCTCACGGACTCACATACGAGAGCGGAAGAAATCAGAGTCAAATTGACTTTTGGTTAATCCTGAGAGCAAAGCTGCGGAGCGCGAAAGCTGCAAAGGTCATTCCATCAGACCATGTTGCATCTCAGCACCACCCTCTCTTTATGGACTACAGCGTATTGAAGTCGAAGAAACAGCCTTCTCGTAATTCTGAATGCACACGTGTCAAATGGTGGCGCTCGACTGGGGAAGCAGAACGTCTCTCTCTCATGCACATCATCAATCGCATTCTACTCCCTCGTGCACTCTAACCAGGAGGCGATAAAGCCATCTATCGGCTTGTCAAGGCTCGTTACACCGCAACACCTTGGACATCCAGAGAGCAGCCACGATTAGGGACAAACAAGGAAAGCTCGTCACTGACCCTTCAAAAGTCAGAAACAGGTGACGCGAACATTTCGAAGAAATGAGTGGCCAAGAGTTTGAGCACCCTCCCATCCCGACTTCCCACGCCGAACAAGGAAGGACCCGTGCCAACCAACCAGGAGTCTAACCAGGAGGCGATAAAGCCATCTATCGGCTTGCCAAGGCTCGTTACACCGCAACACCTTGGACATCCAGAGAGCAGCCACGATAAGGGACAAACAAGGAAAGCTCGTCACTGACCCTTCAAAAGTCAGAAACAGGTGGCGCGAACATTTCGAAGAAATGAGCGGCCAAGAGTTTGAGCACCCTCCCATCCCGACTTCCCACGCCGAACAAGGACCCGTGCCAACCATCACGGCCGAGGAAGTGAAGAAGGCACTCTCTAAGACGAAGACTGGGAAAGCGGCTGGACCGGACGACATAGCCACCGAAGCCTGGAAACTTGCGGGTGATGTTGGACTAGCACTTCTCGTGCACCTGTTCAACACCATCGTAAAGCAAGGCCAAATCCCACATAACTGGCGCTACTCCACGACCGTTCCAGTCTTCAAAGGAAAAGCGATGCCAGAGTGTGCAGCAACTACCGTCCAATACGTCTTCTCAACCACACTATGAAGATATTTGAGAGGATACTGGAAGATATTTGAGAGGATACCAGCTCAGCAATGCGGGTTCGTGAACGGAAGAGGCACAACAGATGCAATATTTGCACTCCGTTTACTCGTCGAGAAGCACGCAGAGAAAAGATCACATCTCCATCTGACCTACCACGATTTGGAAAAGGCGTTCAACAGAGTCCCTCATGATCTTATTTCATATGCATTGCGTGAACATCAGGTTCCTGAAGAGTACATTCGATGGACAATGGCGATGTAAGATGATTCAAAGAGTACTGTCAGAACTCCGGTCGGCATCACAGAGCCATTCGCAGTAAACGTTGGAGTGCACCAAGGGAGTTCATTGTCTCCCCTTCTCTTCATTTTGGTTATGGATACCGTCACGCGTCCTCTACTGACTCCGGCTCCGTCAACCATCGCATACGCCGACGACATTCTCCTTGCTGCTCCTACACGTGCCGAAATCGAGAAACGCACCCAAGAATGGAATGACGCTCTTAGTAGACATGGCTTACGCCTCAACATCAAGAAGACCGAGTACCAGGAAATCGGAGTGCAAACAACGGGAACTGTTCACATCAGCGGTGAACCGCTCCCAAAGCCCTCCGAATTCAAGTACCTTGGTTCTGTCATTTCCTCAGACACGTCAGCAAATGCAGCGGCATGCCAAAGAGTAAATGCAGCTTGGATGAAATGGAGAGAAGCTACAGGTGTCCTCTGTGATAGGAATATCACAGCTGGCATACGCGGAAAGATGTATAAAACAGCGATCCGTCCCGTGCTTCTCTATTCGACGGAGACCTGACCTACAACGCGTGTAACCGAGAACATTATCCACACGAATGATATGAAAGTGTTACGCTGGACACTAGGACTGACTCGCCTATATTGTGTGCGTAACACGATTGTGAGAGGGAGACTCGGCGTGGCCCAAATACAAGACAAGGTGCGAGAAGGGAGAGTTAGATGGTATGGACACGTGATGCGAAGAGACGCGACCAACATCGCAAGACACGTCCTTGACATGGAAGTACCAGGCAAACGCCCGCGAGGCAAACCGAAGACAAGATATATGGATAAGCTCAACCAAGACCTGCGCCTTGCAAGACTCCACTCGGAAGACGCAACGGACAGATGTTTCTGGAGAGCTAGAAGCCGTACAGCGGACCCTACTCCGACCTCGGTCGGCGCGGGACAACGCTAAGAAGAAGAAGAAGGACTTTCTGTACACTCTGTATATTATGTAAGTAATATTGTAGAATAGCTTTAGAAGAGAAAAGGAAATGAGAAAGGTTTTTATGAACAAAAGTGCATTTTTAAAACCAGCAATTTGATCTTACACGAAGCAGGTAATATTTTCCGGCTGGAAATGAAAGATAAAAGTACGAGATTAGTTCGAAAGAAAAAATAGTTAAGATGAGTTAAGAGTTAAGATAAACTCGGGCGGAGTTAAGATGAAGGACAGGTTTATTTGTAAAGGACAAGTTTTATTCTCGAACTGTTTATCATTTCAACTCTACACCTATTGTAGTAAGTAGAATAACTGAAGATCATGGTGAAATAATATCTGATTATTCTCTACCAAGACCTGCTTCTGGCAAGAATCCTCATGAAAAACGCAGTTGACACATTTTTTTACGCCGAGCTCTGATGCCTTAGAACGGAATCTATTCCAACATCGCCTAGCGCGGATAGCACTGCGAAGAAGAGAAAAAAATAAGAAAGAGATGAAGAACAGGGGGGGGTACATATACAAGAGTTTTAAGATGAGAAGTGAAGTAAAACAACAGAAGAAACTACAAAGGTCGACTTAGCGGAAGTTACTTGTTGTTTCTGTGAAGCAACACTCAGTTGGCGTTGTTTTGTTGCGTCTTCATCAACAGCGAGAAAAATGTGGTACTTCTAAATGCTTCCTCTTACTCATTTTATGTTACTGCTCTTTCCTTATCTTTTCTTACTCTTCTTTCTCTTTCTTCTCCCAAGAAATTCTCTTTCTTCATTCCTTTCTCTTGCTCTCTTCACCTGTTTCTGTCTTTCTCTTTCTCTCTCCCTTTTTTCTCCATTCTCTTATCATTCCTTTTCTCTTTTCTTACTTTCCCTATTTTTTCTTTCTCTCTTCTTACTTTTCGCTTCGACCCTTTTCGCTTCGCTCTCTCTCTCTTTTTCTATCCTTTCTTCTCGCCCTCATTTTATGCCGCCCGCTCTCTTTCTTTTCCTGTCGACTGCCAAGGGACATTGGAATCATTGTCCAGTTGAAAACAGAGTAGACCCTTTCTGAAAGGAAGGCCTCTGATGCTCTCTACATCATGTGAGATGTCCACTTGCCCTGAACGACCCCCCGGGGACATATAAGTGAGTCGTCCGCATTCAATATTCATTCCGAGAATACGGCTAGTACTATGGTTGAGAATCCTTTCTTCTCTCAGAGACTTTGATAGAAGCTTACTGATCACTCAAAGTTTTACTTTTTACAAGTGAACATCCACAACAAAACTTGAAAATAAAACCGCTTAGCAGCTAACCGATTGGAGTAGCTACGCGACATTACTCTTTAACACAGTTTAAGCTCATAATTAAGAGCACACAAATGAGAACAGGCCTTTGAGAATGGAGCAAAAATGAATGAGTTGGTAGCTTAGTGGGTAATAAGATCGCCAAGAACTCGAAGGTCGCTGGTTTAGTTCCCGCAATTCACGATTTTGCTAGAGTTTTTTAGGCATGATTATTAATTGAACCATCGAACCAAAATCTTGTCCACTGGGCGGGGTCGTAAATAAGCATCTCTCCTCTAACCGGAGATTAAACGACGGTTTCACATTGCTACAATATCGAAGGTTCAATTGCCTGTGGTGTAATAGTGACGCGCTCAATCTCGGTTATATGTAGCATAGATGGCAAGGTCCGAGCTCGCCCGTTGAACTACCTTTTTGGGCGATGGTATGTATAATCAAAAAATCTTAAACTCAGTAAGTGAGCATTTGATGACTCGGCATGAGTATGAACATACATATGATATCACTGAATCTGAATGTTTAGCCGCGACATTGACAGCTTCATTAGTATGTTTCCCCTTTGCTTCGTTTTCTAGTGTTTTTTTTGGTTCTCCGAACACTTCATCGTAGAAGAAAAAGTTTTTGAGGTTTCCACTGTTTTTTTTCTATTCCCGCGGGTAAACAAGCAACTTTTTCAAGTTTTCTCAGTCCGAAACTACATTTTTATAGTTATTCCATTTTTTAGTTATTTGGAATCCCTAAGCTTGTGAGACTTCCTTCGTTAGTGGTTTATTTTTGCTCACCTAACTCAAAACCTCCAAGTTCTCTCAAAACGGCCTTTTAAGTGCTTTCTTGCTGTGGTGTAGTGAATCAAATTTCGGCGCTACGAGAGAAAACAAACGGAAGACATTGTTGGTGAACGGCATTGCAAAAGGATATAGAGAGGGGCGGAAGAATCGAGATGGGGTTGGAGAGGGACTTCGGGGAGGAATTCAAGATGAGGTTGAGAGAAACGAAGAAGCAAGTTGAGAAGGAATTTAGCTTTTTCTTTTGGGTATTTGCTGTCAAGCGATATACTTAGTAAAACATAGGATGTAGTATTAGAAAAATAATACAGTGAGAAAGGGAGGGAAGAAGTCATTATATGTGCATATCTTTTAAGACAGTATATGTCTTTCTCTTTCAAACTGGAAAGCATGCAAAGCATGCACTTGCAGAATATCATTCACTAAAACAAAGCAAAGGATTTTTAAAAACCAACGAAACAATAAACTTTAAAGTAATTTTTTAACTAATAGATCTTTCTCTGTGCGTATGGGTGATGTCACTTCTGATATAATGAATGCCACATCGAATGCCCAGTCTGTCCTGGGGCCACTTCTTTTTACTCTGTATATATCCGATATAAATGAGGTACTAGAGAACTTTCCTAATATTCGTTATCAAGCATACGCAGACGATCTCAAGATTCATGTTTCTTATGATAAAAACTCATACGGCGAACGAACTCGAGAGCTGCATTCAGTATTAGATACTGTATTTGATTGGTGTTTAGTAAACCTCTTTCTCCATCCAAGTCTCTCCATATTCACATTGGAGGCCGATCTCTCTATTCCTCATACAGTATAAATAAGGTCTCCATTTCATGTGTGTCTCAGACACGTGACCTAGGCATACAAAATTTGACGCGTAGGAAAGAGGCTGTAGCAGACCGAGTTAAAAGGGCATCCAAAGCAATGTATGCTATGCTCCGTGCGGTAACTGTTAATGATCCTGGCATACTGGTCAAGTGCTTCAAAACTTACGTAATGCCGCACTTGGACTATGCTTCGAATATATGGAATCCATACTATGCAAGAGATTGTGATAACATGAAGAAAGTTTTGAGGAAATTCACTCGCATAGTTTACCATCGATGTTTCACAATTGAAGTTAATAAGAGGTCTCTTCCTTCTTACCCCAATCGACTTGCGCAATTTGGATTCGTTTCTCTTTCCGAGAGGAGAGTATTTTCTGACTTAGTTATGGGTTTCAAGATCTTCCATGGAGTGTCGATAATAGATAAACAGCGAATTTTCAAAGAGACTATTTCAACGCGAACTAATATAAATGGCTTTTTAGTTCATGGTAGTAAGAATACAGCTAGAAATAACTCTTACGGAATGCAAATATCCCGCCTTTTCAGCAAGCTACCTCGAAACTTGCTTAATAGTATGAACCTGAAATATTTTAAGTCCCAACTGAAAAGTGGTGTTCTATCTACTCTTCTCTCCTCACGAATTCATAACTAAACTTCTTTTTTTGTCGTTCAAATTGCTGGATAATTGTGACATTGCTGTATCGCTTTTTAATCGAGTTTATTCACTTATTTGACATTTGTTAAGCTAATCTAATCTTTCCTCGTTTTCAATTGTAATTAAATTTATGCATTTTTGCATCGAAAGATGTAGATAAAATATAAATATATATATAATTTTTCCTAAAATTATACAGAATGTTTTAAAGAAGAAGACTAATTATGAACTTTATGAGACCTCCTGAACAGTTAATTCTCACCTGAGTCAATAATTAATCAATTCCCTTCTTCTGGAAATACTGCAACAAAAAAGATCCTCAAACTTTTTTCCCTCTCATTTTTAGCCTTTTCGTCTGATCCTCTCATTCTCTTTTTCGACTTTTTCATGATTGCCACGCGGTGTTTTATAATCAGTACCAGGGATGGTTTTTTTCGTTTAAGACCTTCTCGTTTTTTTTGAATTTTTCGACTGATCAGTACTGCGATTAAGAAGAAAGATTTATCACTAAGCGCTCAGTTACACAGTTCGAAGGCAATACATATAGTTATGAAGAAATTTGGTCAACCACCAAACATGTGCAAAAGTGAAGTCTTTGATGACAAACCGGTTTTTTGATTTAAGTAAAAGGTTTGAAGCTGCAAAGTTTTGATAGAGGCGAGATTGAATGAAGCGATCTCTCTTTCTCTTACCCAAATCCTGAACGCGTTGCCAGTTACAACTTCTCAGCATCAATTCTTTTTTCACCAGCCATCGGTTTGTTGTCAGTGAAATAAGAAAAGAGCAAGCATATGCACATTCATTTCTTGTGATGGATATCTCGTCGAGGAGCATGCTCGAGGGATTTGGGATTCAGGAACTCTTCTTTGTTCCAGAACTTGTTCATGTTTCCTCACTATGCTCTATTATTAGCTCTTCGTTTTGCAAAAAATTCTTCTTATCATTGCGGGCATGCTCTCGTCGTGTAATTTTTTGTGGCGAAAACTCTATTCCTGTGTTTTATTTGAATTATCTTGTCAACTCGGGTGGAAAATTAGAAAGGTATTGAGCCATCAGTGTTTTCGGAAAGCATCATTTAGAGGTAGCCAAGTATGAGGAGAAAAACAAGAGACCAAAGAGGCGAAAAGTAAGGAGTGGAAAATAGATCAGCCACCGAATTCACGACATGAAAGCTGGTTGATTGAAAGTCTGCTTTTCTAAGGATTCAGCCAGGCAAGCACTAGAAAACCTAACCCCGATGAATCGAGTGTTGAAGCTTCTATGGAAAAACTGTTGAGTGGGAGCATTCACGTCAATAACACTAATAAAAGTTATTCCAGACTAAAACTGCTCCATGATTCCAACTACCGGAGAATCAAGTGCGACGAGCTCATCTTATTGTGGGGCATGTGGTAGAGATAAAACCGAAGAATTTAAGGACCAAGCATTCCGAAAACCAAAAAAACCAATGGATTATGCATTTTCCTATTTGTTTAACGAAACACTATGAATAAATATCATATTTCAAAAGCTCGGAGAAGAGTCTTCCGAAAAACCTGTGGAACGTGAAAAATGCCTTTTCAGAGGGAAAACCGAAAGACAAGACTGGCTAAGAATAAAAAGCAATCTGGAGAAGTGGTGGTTCTTGAAAACATCTTAAAAGGAAATGAACAAAAAGAATAAGAGAGTGATATCATATTGACTCATCAAACAAATACGTGAATATTTATTTATTCATACATCAAGAAGATGTTACATTAATGTCGGAGAGAAAAAAAATGCGTGAATAATATTATTTATAAAAAGCAACAGTAAAATATGACTAGATGATTCATTCTTCTTACAAGTAACAATTGGTTGTCCACTTTGCGGTAGTAATTGCAAACGAGAATAGAGTCACAGTGATAATAATATGCCGAATAAGACATTCATCCAGTCATTCAGTCGAGGAAGGGATTAGTACAACAATATAATACACGTTAAATTGAGATCATTTCATACAAAGGGCTTCTTTGATTCAATTGCTTCTTTGATTTCGGAATTCTAGTGAGGCTCTGAATGAAAAACGAATAAAATTAGAGGGAGAGCAAAAGAGAAGAGGAGATCAAAAGAAAGAAAGGTCGGAAGATGAGAAAGAGAGACTTACAGATAGAGTGAGGGAGAGAAAGGAAGAGAAATAAATTCTCAAAGAATCAGTGATAGTGATAAAGAAAGAGAGAGAAAGCGAGATAGAAAGAGAGAGAGAATCTTATAAAGTGAGTAGAGTGATTGGGGAATTAGAAGGCAGAGACAATTAAAAGCATGTTTTGATAGAAGAACTTGAATCAGGGTGAAGCGATAGCCATGCTCTTCCAGAGAGAGAGATAGAGAGAGAGCATGCTGTACAAACAGGCACTAATTGCAGCCAAGATCCTGCCTGGTATTACAAACGATGTTCTGTTAAATGGAAGGAGGGAGAGAAACAGCTTGAGATAAAAAGAGAGAGTGCTAGAGAGAAAAGAAACGGAAGAGAGATCTCGATAGGCGAAGAGGAAGGAAGAGAAAGAAAGAAAGGGGGAGAGTAAGAAGGTTGAATATAGAGATGAAGCTAGAGAAGAAGAAGAAGGCTTGCATTAGATGAAGAGAGCCAAATAGCGCTAGAGAAAAAATGAGGTATTGGAAGAGAGAGAGAGTTAGACAGAGAATAAGACAGACATAGAGAGAGACTTAGAAGCAGTGAGATTAAGAAAGAAGAGAGAGAGAGAGAGAGAGAGAGAGAGAGAGAGAGAGGAATAGAGAAAGATAAAGGGAACATATATGTAGAGAAGGGAGTAAGCTTTGACAAGGTTAAATTACGAGATTAACGGAAACATACTCAACAAAGGATTTGTGCGACCAAAACAGTAAATTGTTACCGGGTCTTCTATAGACGAAGGGTGGCTAAGTAAGGGTCAAGGAGCGGAAAGCAAAGGACTCGCAGTGGAGGAGCTAAGACATATGGAAGATGGGGGTGCCGTGGAGTAGAGAAAGGGAGAGCGAGAGAGGGAGAAAGAAGGAGAGAAAGAAAAAGAAAGAGAGAGAGAAAGACATAAAGAGAGCAAGAAAGAGAGAGAGAGAGAAATAGAAAGAGAGAAAAAGAGAAAGTGGGAGAAAGAGAAAGACAGAGAGAGAAAAAAATAAAGACAGAGAGAGAAGAAAAAAGAGAGGGGGGAGAGATACAAAGGGTCTAGTGGAGACTAAGAAAGCTTTGATTCAAAAGCAAGAACCTGCGAAGAATAAAGTGTTGGAGATAATTAACAGCCGCAAGTTCAAACTCTGTTTTAACTTGGTGACCGATCGTGGACCGGCCACCTAGCTTGTTGTCTTGCACATGAATTTTCGTTTTTCCAGTGTAAATAACACAGAAGAAATCAAAAGGTCGTACAGGAGAGCGTGAGCTCGTTGTTTCGTTTACGAACTCAGTCTAAAACTACGACGTAAACAACGAGCGGCGCGAGAGTCCGAAAAATATTGCACAAAGTTGGAAAAGTAGAGATTTTATATGCCACTCTACTTTTGTTACGAATAGTCTGCGATTTGTTAACAGTCCGTAATCAGTAGCATTCCTGCATCGGCATACAGCAAATGTGCTGGAAAAAAAGCGAAAATTTGCCTTTCGAAGTGAATCGAGCTTGACAACGCATGAAAATAACCTGAGGTCAAATTCTAAGTCACTAATTAGGAACCAAAATTCACCCGAATTTCATTGCTGCTCCCTCCAGTCTTAAAAAGAGCTATCCATGAGGTATGTATCACCCGAATTTCATTGCTGCTCCCTCCAGTCTTAAAAAGAGCTATCCATGAGGTATGTATCACCCGAATTTCATTGCTGCTCCCTCCAGTCAGCTATCCATGAGGTATGTATCACCCGAATTTCATTGCTGCTCCCTCCAGTCTTAAAAAGAGCTATCCATGAGGTATGTATCACCCGAATTTCATTGCTGCTCCCTCCAGTCTTAAAAAGAGCTATCCATGAGGTATGTATCACCCGAATTTCATTGCTGCTCCCTCCAGTCTTGAAAAGAGCTATCTATGAGGTATGTATCACCCGAATTTCATTGCTGCTCCCTCCAGTCTTAAAAGAGCTATCCATGAGGTATGTATCACCCGAATTTCATTGCTGCTCCCTCCAGTCTTAAAAAGAGCTATCCATGAGGTATGTATCACCCGAATTTCATTGCTGCTCCCTGCAGTCAGCTATCCATGAGGTATGTATCACTCGGATTTCATTGCTGCTCCCTCCAGTCAGCTATCCATGAGGTATGTATCACCCGAATTTCATTGCTGCTCTCTGCAGTCAGCTATCCATGAGGTATGTATCACCCGAATTTCATTGCTGCTCCCTCCAGTCAGCTATCCATGAGGTATGTATCACCCGAATTATATTGCTGCTCCCTCCAGTCTTAAAAAGAGCTATTCATGAGGTATGTATCACCCGAATTTCATTGCTGCTCCCTCCAGTCAGCTATCCATGAGGTATGTATCACCCGAATTTCATTGCTGCTCCCTCCAGTCAGCTATCCATGAGGTATGTATCACCCGAATTTCATTGCTGCTCTCTGCAGTCAGCTATCCATGAGGTATGTATCACCCGAATTTCATTGCTGCTCCCTCCAGTCAGCTATCCATGAGGTATGTATCACCCGAATTATATTGCTGCTCCCTCCAGTCTTAAAAAGAGCTATTCATGAGGTATGTATCACCCGAATTTCATTGCTGCTCCCTCCAGTCAGCTATCCATGAGGTATGTATCACCCGAATTTCATTGCTGCTCCCTCCAGTCAGCTATCCATGAGGTATGTATCACCCGAATTTCATTGCTGCTTCCTCCAGTCAGCTATCCATGAGGTATGTATCACCCGAATTTCATTGCTGCTCCCTCCAGTCTTAAAAAGAGCTATCCATGAGGTATGAATCACCCGAATTTCATTGCTGCTCCCTCCAGTCTTAAAAAGAGCTATCCATGAGGTATGTATCACCCGAATTTCATTGCTGCTCTCTCCAGTCTTAAAAAGAGCTATCCATGAGGTATGTATCACCCGAAATTCATTGCTGCTCCCTCCAGTCTTAAAAAGAGCTATCCATGAGGTATGTATCACCCGAATTTCATTGCTGCTCCCTCCAGTCAGCTATCCATGAGGTATGTATCACCCGAATTTCATTGCTGCTCCCTCCAGTCTTAAAAAGAGCTATCCATGAGGTATGTAACACCCGAATTTCATTGCTGCTCCCTCCAGTCTTAAAAAGAGCTATCCATGAGGTATGTATCACCCGAATTTCATTGCTGCTCCCTCCAGTCAGCTATCCATGAGGTATGTATCACCCGAATTTCATTGCTGCTCCCTCCAGTCAGCTATCTATGAGGTATGTATCACCCGAATTTCATTGCTGCTCCCTGCATTCAGCTATCCATGAGGTATGTATCACCCGAATTTCATTGCTGCTCACTCCAGTCAGCTATCCATGAGGTATGTATCACCCGAATTTCATTGCTGCTCCCTCCAGTCTTAAAAAGAGCTATCCATGAGGTATGTATCACCCGAATTTCATTGCTGCTCCCTCCAGTCTTAAAAAGAGCTATCCATGAGGTA
The DNA here is from genome assembly GCA_964056735.1 of Allodiplogaster pararmata. Lineage (NCBI taxonomy): Eukaryota > Metazoa > Nematoda > Chromadorea > Rhabditida > Diplogasteridae > Allodiplogaster > Allodiplogaster pararmata. The sequence goes on from OZ057405.1 coordinate 44,321,450, forward strand.
TGCATCACCCGAATTTTATTGCTGCTCCCTCCAGTCTTAAAAAGACCTATCCATGAGGTATGTATCACCCGAATTTCATTGCTGCTCCCTCCAGTCTTAAAAGAGCTATCCATGAGGTATGTATCACCCGAATTTCATTGCTGCTCCCTCCAGTCTTAAAAAGAGCTATCCATGAGGTATGTATCACCCGAATTTCATTGCTGCTCCCTCCAGTCTTAAAAAGAGCTATCCATGAGGTATGTATCACCCGAATTTCATTGCTGCTCCCTCCAGTCTTAAAAAGAGCTATCCATGAGGTACGTATCACCCGAATTTCATTGCTGCTCCCTCCAGTCTTAAAAGAGCTATCCATGAGGTATGTATCACCCGAATTTCATTGCTGCTCCCTCCAGTCTTAAAAAGAGCTATCCATGAGGTATGTATCACCCGAATTTCATTGCTGCTCCCTGCAGTCAGCTATCCATGAGGTATGTATCACTCGGATTTCATTGCTGCTCCCTCCAGTCAGCTATCCATGAGGTATGTATCACCCGAATTTCATTGCTGCTCTCTGCAGTCAGCTATCCATGAGGTATGTATCACCCGAATTTCATTGCTGCTCCCTCCAGTCAGCTATCCATGAGGTATGTATCACCCGAATTATATTGCTGCACCCTCCAGTCTTAAAAAGAGCTATTCATGAGGTATGTATCACCCGAATTTCATTGCTGCTCCCTCCAGTCAGCTATCCATGAGGTATGTATCACCCGAATTTCATTGCTGCTCCCTCCAGTCTTAAAAAGAGCTATCCATGAGGTATGTATCACCCGAATTTCATTGCTGCTCCCTCCAGTCTTAAAAAGAGCTATCCCTGAGGTATGTATCACCCGAATTTCATTGCTGCTCCCTCCAGTCAGCTATCCATGAGGTATGTATCACCCGAATTTCATTGCTGCTTCCTCCAGCCTTAAAAAGAGCTATCCATGAGGTATGTATCACCCGAATTTCATTGCTGCTCCCTCCAGTCTTAAAAAGAGCTATCCATGAGGTATGTATCACCCGAATTTCATTGCTGCTCCCTGCAGTCAGCTATCCATGAGGTATGTATCACCCGAATTTCATTGCTGCTCCCTGAAGTCAGCTATCCATGAGGTATGTATCACCCGAATTTCATTGCTGCTCCCTCCAGTCAGCTATCCATGAGGTATGTATCACCCGAATTTCATTGCTGCTCCCTGCAGTCAGCTATCCATGAGGTATGTATCAACCGAATTTCATTGCTGCTTCCTCCAGTCAGCTATCCATGAGGTATGTATCACCCGAATTTCATTGCTGCTCCCTCCAGTCTTAAAAAGAGCTATCCATGAGGTATGTATCACCCGAATTTCATTGCTGCTCCCTGCAGTCAGCTATCCATGAGGTATGTATCACCCGAATTTCATTGCTGCTCCCTCCAGTCAGCTATCCTTGAGGTATGTATCACCCGAATTTCATTGCTGCTCCCTCCAGTCTTAAAAAGAGCTATCCATGAGGTATGTATCACCCGAATTTCATTGCTGCTCCCTCCAGTCTTAAAAAGAGCTATCCATGAGGTATGTATTACCCGAATTTCATTGCTGCTCCCTCCAGTCTTAAAAAGAGCTATCCATAAGGTGTGTATCACCCGAATTTCATTGCTGCTCCCTCCAGTCTTAAAAAGAGCTATCCATGAGGTATGTATCACCCGAATTTCATTGCTGCTCCCTCCAGTCTTAAAAAGAGCTATCCATGAGGTATGTATCACCCGAATTTCATTGCTGCTCCCTCCAGTCTTAAAAGAGCTATCCATGAGGTATGTATCACCCGAATTTCATTGCTGCTCCCTCGAGTCTTAAAAAGAGCTATCCATGAGGTATGTATCACCCGAATTTCATTGCTGCTCCCTGCAGTCAGCTATCCATGAGGTATGTATCACTCGGATTTCATTGCTGCTCCCTCCAGTCAGCTATCCATGAGGTATGTATCACCCGAATTTCATTGCTGCTCTCTGCAGTCAGCTATCCATGAGGTATGTATCACCCGAATTTCATTGCTGCTCCCTCCAGTCAGCTATCCATGAGGTATGTATCACCCGAATTATATTGCTGCTCCCTCCAGTCTTAAAAAGAGCTATTCATGAGGTATGTATCACCCGAATTTCATTGCTGCTCCCTGCAGTCAGCTATCCATGAGGTATGTATCACCCGAATTTCATTGCTGCTCCCTCCAGTCAGCTATCCATGAGGTATGTATCACCCGAATTTCATTGCTGCTCCCTCCAGTCAGCTATCCATGAGGTATGTATCACCCGAATTTCATTGCTGCTCCCTGCAGTCAGCTATCCATGAGGTATGTATCACCCGAATTTCATTGCTGCTCCCTCCAGTCAGCTATCCATGAGGTATGTATCACCCGAATTTCATTGCTGCTCCCTCCAGTCAGCTATCCATGAGGTATGTATCACCCGAATTTCATTGCTGCTCCCTCCAGTCAGCTATATATGAGATATGTATCACCCGAATTTCATTGCTGCTCCCTGCAGTCAGCTATCCATGAGGTATGTATCACCCGAATTTCATTGCTGCTCCCTGAAGTCAGCTATCCATGAGGTATGTATCACCCGAATTTCATTGCTGCTCCCTCCAGTCAGCTATCCATGAGGTATGTATCACCCGAATTTCATTGCTGCTCCCTGCAGTCAGCTATCCATGAGGTATGTATCACCCGAATTTCATTGCTGCTCCCTCCAGTCAGCTATCCATGAGGTATGTATCACCCGAATTTCATTGCTGCTCCCTCCAGTCTTAAAAAGAGCTATCCCTGAGGTATGTATCACCCGAATTTCATTGCTGCTCCCTGCAGTCAGCTATCCATGAGGTATGTATCACCCGAATTTCATTGCTGCTCCCTCCAGTCAGCTATCCATGAGGTATGTATCACCCGAATTTCATTGCTGCTCCCTCCGGTCTTAAAAAGAGCTATCCATGAGGTATGTATCACCCGAATTTCATTGCTGCTCCCTCCAGTCTTAAAAAGAGCTATCCATGAGGTATGTATTACCCGAATTTCATTGCTGCTCCCTCCAGTCTTAAAAAGAGCTATCCATAAGGTGTGTATCACCCGAATTTCATTGCTGCTCCCTCCAGTCTTAAAAAGAGCTATCCATGAGGTATGTATCACCCGAATTTCATTGCTGCTCCCTCCAGTCTTAAAAAGAGCTATCCATGAGGTATGTATCACCCGAATTTCATTGCTGCTCCCTCCAGTCTTAAAAGAGCTATCCATGAGGTATGTATCACCCGAATTTCATTGCTGCTCCCTCGAGTCTTAAAAAGAGCTATCCATGAGGTATGTATCACCCGAATTTCATTGCTGCTCCCTGCAGTCAGCTATCCATGAGGTATGTATCACTCGGATTTCATTGCTGCTCCCTCCAGTCAGCTATCCATGAGGTATGTATCACCCGAATTTCATTGCTGCTCTCTGCAGTCAGCTATCCATGAGGTATGTATCACCCGAATTTCATTGCTGCTCCCTCCAGTCAGCTATCCATGAGGTATGTATCACCCGAATTATATTGCTGCTCCCTCCAGTCTTAAAAAGAGCTATTCATGAGGTATGTATCACCCGAATTTCATTGCTGCTCCCTCCAGTCAGCTATCCATGAGGTATGTATCACCCGAATTTCATTGCTGCTCCCTCCAGTCAGCTATCCATGAGGTATGTATCACCCGAATTTCATTGCTGCTCCCTGCAGTCAGCTATCCATGAGGTATGTATCACCCGAATTTCATTGCTGCTCCCTCCAGTCAGCTATCCATGAGGTATGTATCACCCGAATTTCATTGCTGCTCCCTCCAGTCTTAAAAAGAGCTATCCATGAGGTATGAATCACCCGAATTTCATTGCTGCTCCCTCCAGTCTTAAAAAGAGCTATCCATGAGGTATGTATCACCCGAATTTCATTGCTGCTCTCTCCAGTCTTAAAAAGAGCTATCCATGAGGTATGTATCACCCGAAATTCATTGCTGCTCCCTCCAGTCTTAAAAAGAGCTATCCATGAGGTATGTATCACCCGAATTTCATTGCTGCTCCCTCCAGTCAGCTATCCATGAGGTATGTATCACCCGAATTTCATTGCTGCTCCCTCCAGTCTTAAAAAGAGCTATCCATGAGGTATGTAACACCCGAATTTCATTGCTGCTCCCTCCAGTCAGCTATCCATGAGGTATGTATCACCCGAATTTCATTGCTGCTCCCTGCAGTCAGCTATCCATGAGGTATGTATCACCCGAATTTCATTGCTGCTCCCTCCAGTCAGCTATCCATGAGGTATGTATCACCCGAATTTCATTGCTGCTCCCTCCAGTCAGCTATCCATGAGGTATGTATCACCCGAATTTCATTGCTGCTCCCTGCAGTCAGCTATCCATGAGGTATGTATCACCCGAATTTCATTGCTGCTCCCTCCAGTCAGCTATCCATGAGGTATGTATCACCCGAATTTCATTGCTGCTCCCTCCAGTCTTAAAAAGAGCTATCCATGAGGTATGAATCACCCGAATTTCATTGCTGCTCCCTCCAGTCTTAAAAAGAGCTATCCATGAGGTATGTATCACCCGATTTTCATTGCTGCTCTCTCCAGTCTTAAAAAGAGCTATCCATGAGGTATGTATCACCCGAAATTCATTGCTGCTCCCTCCAGTCTTAAAAAGAGCTATCCATGAGGTATGTATCACCCGAATTTCATTGCTGCTCCCTCCAGTCAGCTATCCATGAGGTATGTATCACCCGAATTTCATTGCTGCTCCCTCCAGTCTTAAAAAGAGCTATCCATGAGGTATGTAACACCCGAATTTCATTGCTGCTCCCTCCAGTCAGCTATCCATGAGGTATGTATCACCCGAATTTCATTGCTGCTCCCTCCAGTCAGCTATCCATGAGGTATGTATCACCCGAATTTCATTGCTGCTCCCTGCAGTCAGCTATCCATGAGGTATGTATCACCCGAATTTCATTGCTGCTCCCTCCAGTCAGCTATCCATGAGGTATGTATCACCCGAATTTCATTGCTGCTCCCTCCAGTCTTAAAAAGAGCTATCCATGAGGTATGAATCACCCGAATTTCATTGCTGCTCCCTCCAGTCTTAAAAAGAGCTATCCATGAGGTATGTATTACCCGAATTTCATTGCTGCTCCCTCCAGTCAGCTATCCATGAGGTATGTATCACCCGAATTTCATTGCTGCTCCCTCCAGTCTTAAAAAGAGCTATCCATGAGGTATGAATCACCCGAATTTCATTGCTGCTCCCTCCAGTCTTAAAAAGAGCTATCCATGAGGTATGTATCACCCGAATTTCATTTCTGCTCTCTCCAGTCTTAAAAAGAGCTATCCATGAGGTATGTATCACCCGAAATTCATTGCTGCTCCCTCCAGTCTTAAAAAGAGCTATCCATGAGGTATGTATCACCCGAATTTCATTGCTGCTCCCTCCAGTCAGCTATCCATGAGGTATGTATCACCCGAATTTCATTGCTGCTCCCTCCAGTCTTAAAAAGAGCTATCCATGAGGTATGTAACACCCGAATTTCATTGCTGCTCCCTCCAGTCAGCTATCCATGAGGTATGTATTTCATTTTCATTTCATTTCATTTATTGTATCACCCGAATTTCATTGTATCACCCGAATTTCATTGCTGCTCCCTCCAGTCAGCTATCCATGAGGTATGTATCACCCGAATTTCATTGCTGCTCCCTGCATTCAGCTATCCATGAGGTATGTATCACCCGAATTTTATTGCTGCTCCCTCCAGTCTTAAAAAGACCTATCCATGAGGTATGTATCACCCGAATTTCATTGCTGCTCCCTCCAGTCTTAAAAGAGCTATCCATGAGGTATGTATCACCCGAATTTCATTGCTGCTCCCTCCAGTCTTAAAAAGAGCTATCCATAAGGTATGTATCACCCGAATTTCTTTGCTGCTCCCTCCAGTCTTAAAAAGAGCTATCCATGAGGTATGTATCACCCGAATTTCATTGCTGCTCCCTACAGTCTTAAAAAGAGCTATCCATGAGGTATTTATCACCCGAATTTCATTGCTGCTCCCTCCAGTCTTAAAAGAGCTATCCATGAGGTATGTATCACCCGAATTTCATTGCTGCTCCCTCCAGTCTTAAAAAGAGCTATCCATGAGGTATGTATCACCCGAATTTCATTGCTGCTCCCTGCAGTCAGCTATCCATGAGGTATGTATCACTCGGATTTCATTGCTGCTCCCTCCAGTCAGCTATCCATGAGGTATGTATCACCCGAATTTCATTGCTGCTCTCTGCAGTCAGCTATCCATGAGGTATCTATCACCCGAATTTCATTGCTGCTCCCTCCAGTCAGCTATCCATGAGGTATGTATCACCCGAATTATATTGCTGCTCCCTCCAGTCTTAAAAAGAGCTATTCATGAGGTATGTATCACCCGAATTTCATTGCTGCTCCCTCCAGTCAGCTATCCATGAGGTATGTATCACCCGAATTTCATTGCTGCTCCCTCCAGTCAGCTATCCATGAGGTATGTATCACCCGAATTTCATTGCTGCTCCCTCCAGTCTTAAAAAGAGCTATCCATGAGGTATGAATCACCCGAATTTCATTGCTGCTCCCTCCAGTCTTAAAAAGAGCTATCCATGAGGTATGTATCACCCGAATTTCATTGCTGCTCCCTCCAGTCAGCTATCCATGAGGTATGTATCACCCGAATTTCATTGCTGCTCCCTCCAGTCTTAAAAAGAGCTATCCATGAGGTATGAATCACCCGAATTTCATTGCTGCTCCCTCCAGTCTTAAAAAGAGCTATCCATGAGGTATGTATCACCCGAATTTCATTGCTGCTCTCTCCAGTCTTAAAAAGAGCTATCCATGAGGTATGTATCACCCGAAATTCATTGCTGCTCCCTCCAGTCTTAAAAAGAGCTATCCATGAGGTATGTATCACCCGAATTTCATTGCTGCTCCCTCCAGTCAGCTATCCATGAGGTATGTATCACCCGAATTTCATTGCTGCTCCCTCAAGTCTTAAAAAGAGCTATCCATGAGGTATGTAACACCCGAATTTCATTGCTGCTCCCTCCAGTCAGCTATCCATGAGGTATGTATCACCCGAATTTCATTGCTGCTCCCTCCAGTCAGCTATCCATGAGGTATGTATCACCCGAATTTCATTGCTGCTCCCTGCATTCAGCTATCCATGAGGTATGTATCACCCGAATTTTATTGCTGCTCCCTCCAGTCTTAAAAAGACCTATCCATGAGGTATGTATCACCCGAATTATATTGCTGCTCCCTCCAGTCTTAAAAAGAGCTATTCATGAGGTATGTATCACCCGAATTTCATTGCTGCTCCCTCCAGTCAGCTATCCATGAGGTATGTATCACCCGAATTTCATTGCTGCTCCCTCCAGTCAGCTATCCATGAGGTATGTATCACCCGAATTTCATTGCTGCTCCCTCCAGTCTTAAAAAGAGCTATCCATGAGGTATGAATCACCCGAATTTCATTGCTGCTCCCTCCAGTCTTAAAAAGAGCTATCCATGAGGTATGTATCACCCGAATTTCATTGCTGCTCCCTCCAGTCAGCTATCCATGAGGTATGTATCACCCGAATTTCATTGCTGCTCCCTCCAGTCTTAAAAAGAGCTATCCATGAGGTATGAATCACCCGAATTTCATTGCTGCTCCCTCCAGTCTTAAAAAGAGCTATCCATGAGGTATGTATCACCCGAATTTCATTGCTGCTCTCTCCAGTCTTAAAAAGAGCTATCCATGAGGTATGTATCACCCGAAATTCATTGCTGCTCCCTCCAGTCTTAAAAAGAGCTATCCATGAGGTATGTATCACCCGAATTTCATTGCTGCTCCCTCCAGTCAGCTATCCATGAGGTATGTATCACCCGAATTTCATTGCTGCTCCCTCCAGTCTTAAAAAGAGCTATCCATGAGGTATGTAACACCCGAATTTCATTGCTGCTCCCTCCAGTCAGCTATCCATGAGGTATGTATCACCCGAATTTCATTGCTGCTCCCTCCAGTCAGCTATCCATGAGGTATGTATCACCCGAATTTCATTGCTGCTCCCTGCATTCAGCTATCCATGAGGTATGTATCACCCGAATTTTATTGCTGCTCCCTCCAGTCTTAAAAAGACCTATCCATGAGGTATGTATCACCCGAATTTCATTGCTGCTCCCTCCAGTCTTAAAAGAGCTATCCATGAGGTATGTATCACCCGAATTTCATTGCTGCTCCCTCCAGTCTTAAAAAGAGCTATCCATAAGGTATGTATCACCCGAATTTCTTTGCTGCTCCCTCCAGTCTTAAAAAGAGCTATCCATGAGGTGTGTATCACCCGAATTTCATTGCTGCTCCCTACAGTCTTAAAAAGAGCTATCCATGAGGTATTTATCACCCGAATTTCATTGCTGCTCCCTCCAGTCTTAAAAGAGCTATCCATGAGGTATGTATCACCCGAATTTCATTGCTGCTCCCTCCAGTCTTAAAAAGAGCTATCCATGAGGTATGTATCACCCGAATTTCATTGCTGCTCCCTGCAGTCAGCTATCCATGAGGTATGTATCACTCGGATTTCATTGCTGCTCCCTCCAGTCAGCTATCCATGAGGTATGTATCACCCGAATTTCATTGCTGCTCTCTGCAGTCAGCTATCCATGAGGTATCTATCACCCGAATTTCATTGCTGCTCCCTCCAGTCAGCTATCCATGAGGTATGTATCACCCGAATTATATTGCTGCTCCCTCCAGTCTTAAAAAGAGCTATTCATGAGGTATGTATCACCCGAATTTCATTGCTGCTCCCTCCAGTCAGCTATCCATGAGGTATGTATCACCCGAATTTCATTGCTGCTCCCTCCAGTCTTAAAAAGAGCTATCCATGAGGTATGTATCACCCGAATTTCATTGCTGCTCCCTCCAGTCTTAAAAAGAGCTATCCCTGAGGTATGTATCACCCGAATTTCATTGCTGCTCCCTCCAGTCAGCTATCCATGAGGTATGTATCACCCGAATTTCATTGCTGCTCCCTCCAGCCTTAAAAAGAGCTATCCATGAGGTATGTATCACCCGAATTTCATTGCTGCTCCCTCCAGTCTTAAAAAGAGCTATCCATGAGGTATGTATCACCCAAATTTCATTGCTGCTCCCTGCAGTCAGCTATCCATGAGGTATGTATCACCCGAATTTCATTGCTGCTCCCTGAAGTCAGCTATCCATGAGGTATGTATCACCCGAATTTCATTGCTGCTCCCTGCAGTCAGCTATCCATGAGGTATGTATCACCCGAATTTCATTGCTGCTCCCTCCAGTCTTAAAAAGAGCTATCCCTGAGGTATGTATCACCCGAATTTCATTGCTGCTCCCTGCAGTCAGCTATCCATGAGGTATGTATCACCCGAATTTCATTGCTGCTCCCTCCAGTCAGCTATCCATGAGGTATGTATCACCCAAATTTCATTGCTGCTCCCTGCAGTCAGCTATCCATGAGGTATGTATCACCCGAATTTCATTGCTGCTCCCTCCAGTCAGCTATCCATGAGGTATGTATCACCCAAATTTCATTGCTGCTCCCTCCAGTCTTAAAAAGAGCTATCCATGAGGTATGTATCACCCGAATTTCATTGCTGATCCCTCCAGTCTTAAAAAGAGCTATCCATGAGGTATGTATCACCCGAATTTTATTGCTGCTCCCTCCAGTCTTAAAAAGAGCTATCCATGAGGTATGTATCACCCGAATTTCATTGCTGCTCCCTCCAGTCTTAAAAGAGCTATCCATGAGGTATGTATCACCCGAATTTCATTGCTGCTCCCTCCAGTCTTAAAAAGAGCTATCCATGAGGTATGTATCACCCGAATTTCATTGCTGCTCCCTCCAGTCTTAAAAAGAGCTATCCATGAGGTATGTATCACCCGAATTTCATTGCTGCTCCCTCCAGTCTTAAAAGAGCTATCCATGAGGTATGTATCACCCGAATTTCATTGCTGCTCCCTCCAGTCTTAAAAAGAGCTATCCATGAGGTATGTATCACCCGAAATTCATTGCTGCTCCCTCCAGTCTTAAAAAGAGCTATCCCTGAGTTATGTATCACCCGAATTTCATTGCTGCTTCCTCCAGTCAGCTATCCATGAGGTATGTATCACCCGAATTTCATTGCTGCTCCCTCCAGCCTTAAAAAGAGCTATCCATGAGGTATGTATCACCCGAATTTCATTGCTGCTCCCTCCAGTCTTAAAAAGAGCTATCCATGAGGTATGTATCACCCGAAATTCATTGCTGCTCCCTCCAGTCTTAAAAAGAGCTATCCATGAGGTATATATCACCCGAATTTCATTGCTGCTCCCTCCAGTCTTAAAAAGAGCTATCCATGAGGTATGTATCACCCGAATTTCATTGCTGCTCCCTCCAGTCTTAAAAGAGCTATCCATGAGGTATGTGTCACCCGAATTTCATTACTGCTCCCTCCAGTCTTAAAAAGAGCTATCCATGAGGTATGTATCACCCGAATTTCATTGCTGCTCCCTCCAGTCTTAAAAAGAGCTATCCATGAGGTATGTATCACCCGAATTTCATTGCTGCTCCCTCCAGTCTTAAAAAGAGCTATCCATGAGGTATGTATCACCCGAATTTCATTGCTGCTCCCTCCAGTCTTAAAAGAGCTATCCATGAGGTATGTATCACCCGAATTTCATTGCTGCTCTCTCCAGTCTTAAAAAGAGCTATCCATGAGGTATGTATCACCCGAAATTCATTGCTGCTCCCTCCAGTCTTAAAAAGAGCTATCCATGAGGTATGTATCACCCGAATTTCATTGCTGCTCCCTCCAGTCAGCTATCCATGAGGTATGTATCACCCGAATTTCATTGCTGCTCCCTCCAGTCTTAAAAAGAGCTATCCATGAGGTATGTATCACCCGAATTTCATTGCTGCTCCCTCCAGTCTTAAAAAGAGCTATCCATGAGGTATGTATCACCCGAATTTCATTGCTGCTCCCTCCAGTCAGCTATCCATGAGGTATGTATCACCCGAATTTCATTGCTGCTCCCTCCAGTCTTAAAAAGAGCTATCCATGAGGTATGTATCACCCGAATTTCATTGCTGCTCCCTCCAGTCTTAAAAAGAGCTATCCATGAGGTATGTATCACCCGAATTTCATTGCTGCTCCCTTCAGTCTTAAAAAGAGCTATCCAAGAGGTATGTATCACCCGAATTTCATTGCTGCTCCCTCCAGTCTTAAAAAGAGCTATCCCTGAGGTATGTATCACCCGAATTTCATTGCTGCTCCCTCCAGTCAGCTATCCATGAGGTATGTATCACCCGAATTTCTTTGCTGCTCCCTCCAGCCTTAAAAAGAGCTATCCATGAGGTATGTATCACCCGAATTTCATTGCTGCTCCCTCCAGTCTTAAAAAGAGCTATCCATGAGGTATGTATCACCCGAATTTCATTGCTGCTCCCTCCAGTCTTAAAAAGAGCTATCCATGAGGTATGTATCACCCGAATTTCATTGCTGCTCCCTCCAGTCTTAAAAGAGCTATCCATGAGGTATGTATCACCCGAATTTCATTGCTGCTCTCTCCAGTCTTAAAAAGAGCTATCCATGAGGTATGTATCACCCGAAATTCATTGCTGCTCCCTCCAGTCTTAAAAAGAGCTATCCATGAGGTATGTATCACCCGAATTTCATTGCTGCTCCCTCCAGTCAGCTATCCATGAGGTATGTATCACCCGAATTTCATTGCTGCTCCCTCCAGTCTTAAAAAGAGCTATCCATGAGGTATGTATCACCCGAATTTCATTGCTGCTCCCTCCAGTCTTAAAAAGAGCTATCCATGAGGTATGTATCACCCGAATTTCATTGCTGCTCCCTCCAGTCAGCTATCCATGAGGTATGTATCACCCGAATTTCATTGCTGCTCCCTCCAGTCTTAAAAAGAGCTATCCATGAGGTATGTATCACCCGAATTTCATTGCTGCTCCCTCCAGTCTTAAAAAGAGCTATCCATGAGGTATGTATCACCCGAATTTCATTGCTGCTCCCTCCAGTCTTAAAAAGAGCTATCCAAGAGGTATGTATCACCCGAATTTCATTGCTGCTCCCTCCAGTCTTAAAAGAGCTATCCATGAGGTATGTATCACCCGAATTTCATTGCTGCTCTCTCCAGTCTTAAAAAGAGCTATCCATGAGGTATGTATCACCCGAAATTCATTGCTGCTCCCTCCAGTCTTAAAAAGAGCTATCCATGAGGTATGTATCACCCGAATTTCATTGCTGCTCCCTCCAGTCTTAAAAAGAGCTATCCATGAGGTATGTATCACCCGAATTTCATTGCTGCTCCCTCCAGTCAGCTATCCATGAGGTATGTATCACCCGAATTTCATTGCTGCTCCCTCCAGTCCTAAAAAGAGCTATCCATGAGGTATGTATCACCCGAATTTCATTGCTGCTCCCTCCAGTCTTAAAAAGAGCTATCCATGAGGTATGTATCACCCGAATTTCATTGCTGCTCCCTCCAGTCTTAAAAAGAGCTATCCAAGAGGTATGTATCACCCGAATTTCATTGCTGCTCCTTCCAGTCTTAAAAGAGCTATCCATGAGGTATGTATCACCCGAATTTCATTGCTGCTCTCTCCAGTCTTAAAAAGAGCTATCCATGAGGTATGTATCACCCGAAATTCATTGCTGCTCCCTCCAGTCTTAAAAAGAGCTATCCATGAGGTATGTATCACCCGAATTTCATTGCTGCTCCCTCCAGTCTTAAAAAGAGCTATCCATGAGGTATGTATCACCCGAATTTCATTGCTGCTCCCTCCAGTCTTAAAAAGAGCTATCCATGAGGTGTGTATCACCCGAATTTCATTGCTGCTCCCTCCAGTCAGCTATCCATGAGGTATGTATCACCCGAATTTCATTGCTGCTCCCTCCAGTCTTAAAAAGAGCTATCCATGAGGTATGTATCACCCGAATTTCATTGCTGCTCCCTCCAGTCTTAAAAAGAGCTATCCATGAGGTATGTATCACCCGAATTTCATTGCTGCTCCCTCCAGTCTTAAAAAGAGCTATCCATGAGGTATGTATCACCCGAAATTCATTGCTGCTCTCTCCAGTCTTAAAAAGAGCTATCCATGAGGTATGTATCACCCGAATTTCATTGCTGCTCCCTCCAGTCAGCTATCCATGAGGTATGTATCACCCGAATTTCATTGCTGCTCCCTCCAGTCTTAAAAAGAGCTATCCATGAGGTATGTATCACCCGAATTTCATTGCTGCTCCCTCCAGTCTTAAAAAGACATAAGCAAGTGCCTTGTCTTTTTATTTTTTTCATGAAGTTTTCTAACTTCTTGTTCTTTTTCTTTGTTAACATAACTTCTCAATTATTCTTATATTTTCGTTTCAATCAAAATAATCATCTTACAAACTTCATCTAACCTCTAAGCGACTCTTTTCCAAAATTCAGGGCGTTATGACCTTGCCATTGAGAGGATTAAAAAAAATACTTGAGTTAACATGGATACAATTTTCGGAACAGCTTATGGAAAGATCAGCAAGTAAAATTATAATAAAACATTGCAGTCTTAGAACATCAAAAAAAAACACAAAAAGTATAACAGTTAACATCGATAGTGTGAGAATGGCTCACCCTAGTCATTTCTCTACACTACGCTCGACACGATCGGCCGTAAGATCGCCTAAGAGAAACAAGAGGAATATAGTTGCTGCATGGAAAGACTACTTCGCGGACTCGGGATTGGTCGTGACCTTGTGAGCTCAGCTCAAATGAGGATATTCTAGGCTCAAACTTATGGCACTGTTTGCGTTTAACCACCCCTCCCTACCAGAGGTTCAACTGGGTAAGATGAGAGTTGCATTTTTGTGATACGGTCTCGTTAGCCTAAGCCGTAATGCCTCGTTAGCGTAAACTTTTTTCTAAGCCTAAGCGTTTTTTAATGTAAATTTTTTTTGTAAAAATAGTTTTTTTAATGTAAAAATAATTTTTGTCAATGTAAATAAGTCAGACGTATGACTCATGGAAGCTCTGGTTGGGAGAATGGTTAAACGCAAACAGTGCCAAACTTTTATCAGGTAGATAGAAGATCTTAGAACTTGGCATGCTTGAAGAGGCCGAAAAGTGTACGCAAGAGTAATCAAGCATTTCTGGAATCGAGAATATTGTCGAATAACAACAAACGCTCAGTTAGTTCGAAGTAACAGACGCCTGATCAGTGAAATATTTATAAGAAAAAAAACTTGTATACTCAACGAAATGGAACCCAGTCGTCTCTGTTTTTCTTCGACTGGGAGTAAGGAGTGATATAACAAAACAACCGTGGACACACTGTTAGATCTACGTGATGTTGGTATGAAATATAATCTAGGAATGAAAAATTAAAAACACTTACATTTTACCTGAAACTATCAAATGAGAGTCTCCAATACTTAAACATTTTGTTGAACCCGTTCTGATGCAAGGAGCCGCAAAAAGCGGTCACTGACTCCCTCACAAAAGCGGACACTTCGGAAACTGTGAAAATCTCAGCCTTGGCGCTCCTCAAGATGCTGCGTCATGCAAGAAGCGGAGTTCCCCTGGAGGTTCACTTAAATTTTAAACTGACATTTGTTACCTTTACAGTAGAAGTTGCACCAGGGTAATATTCTTACCCACATTGTGGGTAAAATATTCGCGCAATACTATGCGCTTTTGCTATGTAGCTAGGGATAGCTAATCTCTGTTTGTAAGAGATTCTTTATTTTTCTTCGCACTCTCTCTCTCTCTTTCTTCAGAGCCTGCAGTCTCATATTTTGTTTTGTTCCGATCGAAATTCTTTTTTTTTGTCGTATAGTTGAGAAGGGCCTGATTTTATACTTGTAAGAGTTACGATGCCATCTTTTTCATGCGATGTCCTAATTGAAGGAGGGAAAGTCCTCTATTACTTCATTTAAGTGATCATAGGTCATCGAAGACAAGTAAATTACCACCAGCTTGCCTATAAATCTTTTCTCGATGTTGCTCTCATATTTCTAAAACTCTCGCCTCAACTACATTTTATATTCTCGCTGGTCTTTTTGATTTGCTAGGCCCCTCACCGTCTTGAGCTACTTTTCTGTTCAAATACCCACGTTGCTCATTTCTGAAGAAGTTTTCTTTTCAAGTCTCTGAATAAAATTACAGGTGATGGGTTTGCTGTTGGGCTCTTTCGTTGACGAATACACCGTGACGGTGGTGGATGTGTTCGCGATGCCTCAGAGCGGAACTTCGGTCTCCATTGAATCGATTGACCCCGCATACCAGGTGCTTATTATTGAAACAATCTTTTTTGATTTACTATGTGAGAACGTGTAGGTGTAATAAGCAGGGAATAGCAAGGCGTCATGAATAGTACAGATGTGAAGCGCTCCTTTCGGATGTAAGAAAAGTGACTGAGCTCGGTTTCACCCATGCGAAATTCCAAAAAAATGTTTGAAAATATTTTCCTCTTTCTTGGATGAAACCAAAAACTTGTGGGAGAGTAAAGATCGGTAGTGCAGGGAAACATGTTCGAGATGTAAGCTGCTCGGAGAATGATTGGGAACAGGCAAATCTCCAAGCTCGAAACCATTGGTACATGACCCGTTATAAGGATATGAAAAAAGTTTTAACATTCGGCAGTTGAGAAACTTTTTTTGAAGATAAACTTCTTCGCGATGCGCGTCACATAGCACTCTCAATTCTATTTTTTAAGGCTTCCATGATGAGTTTACTGAAAGAAGCTGGCCGTCCAGAAATGGTAGTTGGATGGTAAGGTGAATTTAGAAGCTAACATCATTTCCTCGCTATCCACATCGTCGGAAAACAATTGAATGATTGTTTTTTTTTTGTTACTTGAAAGCATAAAGACTTAAAAATTTGTTTTTTGAAGTTTCTCCCTTTGTGACGGGATAGTTAAAAGCCTGTATGTATCTTAAGTGAAAGCGTACCATTTTTGATACATGACTATGTGTTCTGTGGTTTGATCAATATGTGTTCTGTGTTTATTCGGAATAAATAATAACCTTCCCTAGCCCCAATACCTCAAAGTCGGTGGGAAGGTGTAAACTCACTCAGCCCTACTACCGTGATTGCCGGAATCACGACGTTCTGAGTGAGGCTAAAATTGGGCCCCCTTTGGACGAGTCCACTTCCGGCAGTGGTTCTATCCGCCAGTTGGCCAGGCGGAGAGGGGTTAGTCCAGGCCACACGAGTCGAGGCGTCTTTTCGATTAATCTTCTGCTTTTCTACGGTCAAGGATTAGCAGGAACTCCCGACAAACACGTTCCGCGATGCCAGGCTGGATTGACCATCCACTCAACAGGCCGATCGCATGAATACCCTTGTTGTAAACCATGGCTTCAAGTTCTTCAAGATATATCACCAAAGCTAGGGCGTCCCCCGGAAGCGACGCGGTCTTACCTTGTCCGCTAGGACCGTCAAATATGCGAGGACAGGCAGCTACCCATGGGCGGGGTATGTCTGCGCGGCGTACAGCCCAAATTCGCCTTGTCACATTGAATGTTGGAACACTGACGGGACGCAGTAGAGAGCTGGCCGCAATGCTAGAAGCAAGAAGGGTTGACATTGCTGCTGTACAAGAAACGAAATGGAGAGGAAGCAAGTCGAAGCCGATAGGAGACGGATACAAGCTGATATACCATGGCACGTCATCAACAAGAAATGGTGTTGGCATTATCCTCTCCTCGAAAATTGCTGATGATGTAACCGAAGTCATTCGCTCTACAGATCGAGTCATGGCCGTCCGAATTTCTTCGTCCAACAATCACTTCCTTGTCGTCTCAGCATATGCACCCCAACAAGGATGTAGCGACGCTGATAAGGAGGACTTCTACGACTCTCTAGAGGAAGTTATCAAACTCCGAGAGTCTCATGAAGACATCTTAATCGGCGGAGATTTTAACGCTCACATCGGTTCAGATCGACAAGGTCGGGAGAGAGAACATGGAGGACATGGAATCGGAACGATCAATGCTGAGGGTCAACGGCTACTTGACTTCTGTGCTCGATGCGATCTAGCAGTCGTGAACTCCTTTTTCAAAAAGAGACGATCTCACGGACTCACATACGAGAGCGGAAGAAATCAGAGTCAAATTGACTTTTGGTTAATCCTGAGAGCAAAGCTGCGGAACGCGAAAGATGCAAAGGTCATTCCATCAGACCATGTTGCATCTCAGCACCACCCTCTCTTTATGGACTACAGCGTATTGAAGTCGAAGAAACAGCCTTCTCGTAATCCTGAATGCACACGTGTCAAATGGTGGCGCTCGACTGGGAAAGCAGAACGTCTCTCTCTCATGCACATCATCCATCGCAATCTACTCCCTCCCGCACTCTACAAGCAGTTTCCAGAGGACATAAATGAACATTGGAAGCTTCTTGAAGACAGCATCAGAGCACCCGCCGCAAGCATCCTCGGAAAGACGAAACCCGGAAAGCCAAGAATCGAGAAAGACACCTGGTTTTTCACCTCCGAAGTTCAGGATGCGATCAAGGCGAAAAAGAATGCCTACAAGAGATGGAGGACGTCAAATGAGGCTGACGACCGCGCTGCATACAGCTCAGCCAAGAAAGCCGCCAAAAGAGCTGTCGCAGTTTCAAAAGCCTCCTACTTCCGCGATCTCTATGAGAAGATGAACCAACCAGGAGGCGATAAAGCCATCTATCGGCTTGCCAAGGCTCGACACCGCAACACCTTGGACATCCAGAGAGCAGCCACGATAAGGGACAAACAAGGGAAGCTCGTCACTGACCCTTTAAAAGTCAGAAACAGGTGGCGCGAACATTTCGAAGAAATGAGCGGCCAAGAGTTTGAGCACCCTCCCATCCCTACTTCCCACGCCATACAAGGACCCGTGCCAACCATCACGGCCGAGGAAGTGAAGAAGGCACTCTCTAAGATGAAGACTGGGAAAGCGGCTGGACCGGACGACATAGCCACCGAAGCCTGGAAACTTGCGGGTGATGTTGGACTAGCACATCTCGTGCACCTGTTCAACACCATCGTAAAGCAAGGCCAAATTCCACATATCTGGCGCTACTCCACGACCGTTCCAGTCTTCAAAGGAAAAGGCGATGCCAGAGTGTGCAGCAACTACCGTCCAATACGCCTTCTCAACCACACTATGAAGATATTTGAGAGGATACTGGATTCACGCATACGAGATATCGTCGATATTCCAGCTCAGCAATGCGGGTTTGTGAACGGAAGAGGCACAACAGATGCAATATTTGCACTCCGTTTACTCGTCGAGAAGCACGCAGAGAAAAGATCACCTCTCCATCTGACCTACCTCGATTTGGAAAAGGCGTTCGACAGAGTCCCCCATGATCTTATTTCATATGCATTGCGCGATCATCAGGTTCCTGAAGAGTACATTCGATGGACAATGGCGATGTACGATGATTCAAAGAGTACTGTCAGAACTCCGGTCGGCATCACAGAGCCATTCGCAGTAAACGTTGGAGTGCACCAAGGGAGTGCTTTGTCTCCCCTTCTCTTCATTTTGGTTATGGATACCGTCACGCGTCCTCTACTGACTCCGGCTCCGTCAACCATCGCATACGCCGACGACATTCTCCTTGCTGCTCCTACACGTGCCGAAATCGAGAAACGCACCCAAGAATGGAATGACGCTCTTAGTAGGCATGGCTTACGCCTCAACATCAAGAAGACCGAGTACCAGGAAATCGGAGTGCAAACGACGGGAACTGTTCACATCAGCGGTGAACCGCTCCCGAAGACCTCCGAATTCAAGTACCTTGGTTCTGTCATCTCCTCAGACACGTCAACAAATGCAGCGGCACGCCAAAGAGTAAATGCAGCTTGGATGAAATGGAGAGAAGCTGCAGGTGTCCTCTGTGATAGGAATATCACAGCTGGCATACGCGGAAAGATGTATAAAACAGCAATCCGTCCCGTGCTTCTCTATTCGACGGAGACCTGGCCTACAACGCGTATAACCGAGAACATTATCCACACGAATGAGATGAAAATGTTACGCTGGACACTAGGACTGACTCGCCTAGATTGTGTGCGTAACACGATTGTGAGAGGGAGACTCGGCGTTGCCCCAATACAAGACAAGATGCGAGAAGGGAGAGTTAGATGGTATGGACACGTGATGCGAAGAGACGCGACCAACATCGCAAGACACGCCCTTGACATGGAAGTACCAGGCAAACGCCCTCGAGGCAAACCGAAGACAAGATATATGGATACGCTCAACCAAGACCTGCGCCTTGCAAGACTCCACTCGGAAGACGCAACGGACAGATGTTTCTGGAGAGCTAGAAGCCGTACAGCGGACCCTACTCCGACCTCGGCCGGCGCGGGACAACGCTAAGAAGAAGAAGTTTATTCGGAATAAGAGAACGAATGAATGAGTGGATTAATGAATGAATGAATGGATATATGTATGAATGAGTAAAAAAGAGCCTTTTTTCATGTACCATTCTCACCCTGGCTTCGGCTGCTGGCTTTCAAGCGTGGACCAACAGACGCAGAAAAGCTTCGAATCCCTTCACAGCAGAGCCATTGCCGTTGTGCTAGACCCAATACAATCCGTCAAGGGTAATGTTAGTAAACACTGTTAGATCGTTTTTCAATTCTGGTAAAACTTATAATTCAAAAAAACCTTGTCATTTTCATCAAATTTTCAATGTACATGCTTAAATGCTTGTCTCGTACCTAGAAACTTTCCCTTCCTTGAAGTAATGTAATAATGCTTACCAGATTGTTTTCAAAGATTTATCTTCTCTATCTATAATTTTAATCTACAATACCTATCATTTTAATCTTCATTTTAGTCAGCATTCTAATTAAGATTAATATGTAGGTACTATTTTCAGAGCGTAGTAAATTACTTGCCTAAGTGAAAAAAGAAAAGAACGGAATTTCTTTCCATTACCTTTTCTAAAAATTACAACATACTGCTCGTTGATTCCGTTTAACTTGTTATTTACACATTTTTTGAGAACAGGCTCGGTTAAGGTTGTCTTAGAAGCTTTCCGCAGAGTGGATACCAACTTTATTTACGAATCCGTTGATTTTTCGTCGCTGATAGGTTAGTTTACTGCTTTTTCATTTGTAAGACTAGAAAAATTCTCTGATAAGGCGAGGACGAAAAAAAATCAGCTAGAGATATGTAGTAGGTCCGTGTCTTATTGGCTCATCATGGAATTTTACTCAAATTTGAACATTATTATTTTTTCGTCCTTCTTCTATGCAATAAATTAACACTAAAACAATATAGAGAAAAATCAGTATTGACTATTTCAGATTAATAGGCTAATCTTTATATTTACTATGTGCTGGTTGGTTAATTTTTTTAAAAGAAGGTTTTGAAAAATCGGAAAACAAAGTATTTTACATACATATGTGATAATTTTTACGTGGTATGAACTACCGTATGAACCAATCAATAACGCCTTTGTCAGAATGCATTCAAATGAAGTTGTTGGATAGATTAAATAGAGTTCTACATATTTTTTATTAAAAAACTGCCTAACAATTGGTGGTTTTCGTTGCTTACTATAAATTTTAAATATAATAGATACATGGCTTCAATAGTCAATTTTTTATACAAACAAATTTTTTGAAATATTTTTTACTCCAGGCGACTTTTCTCATTGCAGCTAGAATCAGTGTTAAACGGTTTTCTATTGAAGAATAGATACATTTCAGATATTTGTCAGAGTTCTCGCTTGCTTTTTGGCTTTTTTGCAATCTCCTCTCTCTCTCTCTCTTTTGTTTTTTTATTAATCTCTATTCTTGTTTTAATTTTTTCTTTCTATTTTTCTCCCTGACCCTACTCTTTTTCTCTTCAACCCTCTCTTCCTCGTTTACATTAAACAGACCATCTTTCAGAATACCAACACATCGATTACAAGTGAAAACTCTTGCAGGTCTCCGCCAGATAACCTCTTGCATTCAGCCTTCTCAGAATGCAACCCGCGTCGCGGTGATGCATGGACTCGGCATGAAGTTCGCTCTAGCTTTCTTATTTTGCTAACTCATTCGTAACAAGTGTAACTGGTAACGTTTCGCACTCCCGGACCGAGATAAGAGAGATGGATGGTTTCATTCCCGCCCGTTAGAGTCGATTTTTCCAATGATAATTTTTACATCAATTTTTGTTTCTTTACCAGGATTAAATGCTTTCATATAATGTTACTGAGCACTTATAGAGATAAGTTAACTGATCGACCAAGTTCTGTTACGTTTAAGTTCATATGAGTGTTCATTTCAGAAAATCATCAGTTTCTTTTCCAATTTTTTAGTGCATGTAATTGTTATGTATTGGTCACAAATTTTGAGTTATTTCTTGTAACTCTTTAGATGTAGTCCACCTTCGGCCGACCATTACTAGTGTAACTCTTTAGATGTAGTCCACCTTCGGCCGACCATTACTAGTGTAACTCTTTAGATGTAGTCCACCTTCGGCCGACCATTACTAGTGTAACTCTTTAGATGTAGTCCACCTTCGGCCGACCATTACTAGTGTAACTCTTTAGATGTAGTCCACCTTCGGCCGACCATTACTAGGCTAACTCTTTAGATGTAGTCCACCTTCGGCCGACCATTACTAGTGTAACTCTTTAGATGTAGTCCACCTTCGGCCGACCATTACTAGGCTAACTCTTTAGATGTAGTCCACCTTCGGCCGACCATTACTAGTGTAACTCTTTAGATGTAGTCCACCTTCGGCCGACCATTACTAGTGTAACTCTTCAGATGTAGTCCACCTTCGGCCGACCATTACTAGTGTAACTCTTTAGATGTAGTCCACCTTCGGCCGACCATTACTAGTGTAACTCTTCAGATGTAGTCCACCTTCGGCCGACCATTACTAGTGTAACTCTTTAGATGTAGTCCACCTTCGGCCGACCATTACTAGGCTAACTCTTTAGATGTAGTCCACCTTCGGCCGACCATTACTAGTGTAACTCTTTAGATGTAGTCCACCTTCGGCCGACCATTACTAGTGTAACTCTTCAGATGTAGTCCACCTTCGGCCGACCATTACTAGTGTAACTCTTTAGATGTAGTCCACCTTCGGCCGACCATTACTAGTGTAACTCTTCAGATGTAGTCCACCTTCGGCCGACCATTACTAGTGTAACTCTTTAGATGTAGTCCACCTTCGGCCGACCATTACTAGGCTAACTCTTTAGATGTAGTCCACCTTCGGCCGACCATTACTAGTGTAACTCTTTAGATGTAGTCCACCTTCGGCCGACCATTACTAGTGTAACTCTTCAGATGTAGTCCACCTTCGGCCGACCATTACTAGTGTAACTCTTTAGATGTAGTCCACCTTCGGCCGACCATTACTAGTGTAACTCTTCAGATGTAGTCCACCTTCGGCCGACCATTACTAGTGTAACTCTTTAGATGTAGTCCACCTTCGGCCGACCATTACTAGGCTAACTCTTTAGATGTAGTCCACCTTCGGCCGACCATTACTAGTGTAACTCTTTAGATGTAGTCCACCTTCGGCCGACCATTACTAGTGTAACTCTTCAGATGTAGTCCACCTTCGGCCGACCATTACTAGTGTAACTCTTTAGATGTAGTCCACCTTCGGCCGACCATTACTAGTGTAACTCTTCAGATGTAGTCCACCTTCGGCCGACCATTACTAGTGTAACTCTTTAGATGTAGTCCACCTTCGGCCGACCATTACTAGTGTAACTCTTTAGATGTAGTCCACCTTCGGCCGACCATTACTAGTGTAACTCTTTAGATGTAGTCCACCTTCGGCCGACCTTTACTAGTGTAACTCTTTAGATGTAGTCCACCTTCGGCCGACCATTACTAGTGTAACTCTTTAGATGTAGTCCACCTTCGGCCGACCTTTACTAGTGTAACTCTTTAGATGTAGTCCACCTTCGGCCGACCATTACTAGTGTAACTCTTTAGATGTAGTCCACCTTCGGCCGACCTTTACTAGTGTAACTCTTTAGATGTAGTCCACCTTCGGCCGACCATTACTAGTGTAACTCTTTAGATGTAGTCCACCTTCGGCCGACCATTACTAGTGTAACTCTTTAGATGTAGTCCACCTTCGGCCGACCATTACTAGTGTAACTCTTTAGATGTAGTCCACCTTCGGCCGACCATTACTAGGCTAACTCTTTAGATGTAGTCCACCTTCGGCCGACCAGTACTAGTGTAACTCTTTAGATGTAGTCCACCTTCGGCCGACCATTACTAGTGTAACTCTTTAGATGTAGTCCACCTTCGGCCGACCATTACTAGTGTAACTCTTTAGATGTAGTCCACCTTCGGCCGACCATTACTAGTGTAACTCTTTAGATGTAGTCCACCTTCGGCCGACCATTACTAGTGTAACTCTTTAGATGTAGTCCACCTTCGGCCGACCATTACTAGTGTAACTCTTTAGATGTAGTCCACCTTCGGCCGACCATTACTAGTGTAACTCTTTAGATGTAGTCCACCTTCGGCCGACCATTACTAGTGTAACTCTTTAGATGTAGTCCACCTTCGGCCGACCATTACTAGTGTAACTCTTTAGATGTAGTCCACCTTCGGCCGACCATTACTAGGCTAACTCTTTAGATGTAGTCCACCTTCGGCCGACCAGTACTAGTGTAACTCTTTAGATGTAGTCCACCTTCGGCCGACCATTACTAGTGTAACTCTTTAGATGTAGTCCACCTTCGGCCGACCATTACTAGTGTAACTCTTTAGATGTAGTCCACCTTCGGCCGACCATTACTAGTGTAACTCTTTAGATGTAGTCCACCTTCGGCCGACCATTACTAGTGTAACTCTTTAGATGTAGTCCACCTTCGGCCGACCATTACTAGTGTAACTCTTTAGATGTAGTCCACCTTCGGCCGACCATTACTAGTGTAACTCTTTAGATGTAGTCCAACTTCGGCCGACCATTACTAGTGTAACTCTTTAGATGTAGTCCACCTTCGGCCGACCATTACTAGGCTAACTCTTTAGATGTAGTCCACCTTCGGCCGACCAGTACTAGTGTAACTCTTTAGATGTAGTCCACCTTCGGCCGACCATTACTAGTGTAACTCTTTAGATGTAGTCCACCTTCGGCCGACCATTACTAGTGTAACTCTTTAGATGTAGTCCACCTTCGGCCGACCATTACTAGTGTAACTCTTTAGATGTAGTCCACCTTCGGCCGACCATTACTAGTGTAACTCTTTAGATGTAGTCCACCTTCGGCCGACCATTACTAGTGTAACTCTTTAGATGTAGTCCACCTTCGGCCGACCATTACTAGTGTAACTCTTTAGATGTAGTCCACCTTCGGCCGACCATTACTAGTGTAACTCTTTAGATGTAGTCCACCTTCGGCCGACCATTACTAGGCTAACTCTTTAGATGTAGTCCACCTTCGGCCGACCAGTACTAGTGTAACTCTTTAGATGTAGTCCACCTTCGGCCGACCATTACTAGTGTAACTCTTTAGATGTAGTCCACCTTCGGCCGACCATTACTAGTGTAACTCTTTAGATGTAGTCCACCTTCGGCCGACCATTACTAGTGTAACTCTTTAGATGTAGTCCACCTTCGGCCGACCATTACTAGTGTAACTCTTTAGATGTAGTCCACCTTCGGCCGACCATTACTAGTGTAGCTCTTTAGATGTAGTCCACCTTCGGCCGACCTTTACTAGTGTAACTCTTTAGATGTAGTCCACCTTCGGCCGACCATCACTAGTGTAACTCTTTAGATGTAGTCCAGCTTCGGCCGACCATTACTAGTGTAACTCTTTAGATGTAGTCCACCTTCGGCCGACCATTACTAGTGTAACTCTTTAGATGTAGTCCACCTTCGGCCGACCATTACTAGTGTAACTCTTTAGATGTAGTCCACCTTCGGCCGACCATTACTAGTGTAGCTCTTTAGATGTAGTCCACCTTCGGCCGACCATTACTAGTGTAACTCTTTAGATGTAGTCCACCTTCGGCCGACCATTACTAGTGTAACTCTTTAGATGTAGTCCACCTTCGGCCGACCATTACTAGTGTAACTCTTTAGATGTAGTCCACCTTCGGCCGACCATTACTAGTGTAACTCTTTAGATGTAGTCCACCTTCGGCCGACCATTACTAGTGTAACTCTTTAGATGTAGTCCACCTTCGGCCGACCATTACTAGTGTAACTCTTTAGATGTAGTCCACCTTCGGCCGACCATTACTAGTGTAACTCTTTAGATGTAGTCCACCTTCGGCCGACCATTACTAGTGTAACTCTCTAGATGTAGTCCACCTTCGGCCGACCATTACTAGTGTAACTCTTTAGATGTAGTCCACCTTCGGCCGACCATTACTAGTGTAACTCTTTAGATGTAGTCCACCTTCGGCCGACCATTACTAGTGTAACTCTTTAGATGTAGTCCACCTTCGGCCGATCATTACTAGTGTAACTCTTTAGATGTAGTCCACCTCCGGCCGACCATTACTAGTGTAACTCTTTAGATGTAGTCCACCTTCGGCCGACCATTACTAGTGTAACTCTCCAGATGTAGACCACCTTCGGCCGACCATTACTAGTGTAACTCTTTAGATGTAGTCCACCTTCGGCCGACCATTACTAGTGTAACTCTCTAGATGTAGTCCACCTTCGGCCGACCATTACTAGTGTAACTCTTTAGATGTAGTCCACCTTCGGCCGACCATTACTAGTGTAACTCTTTAGATGTAGTCCACCTTCGGCCGACCATTACTAGTGTAGCTCTTTAGATGAAATCCACCTTCGGCCGACCGTTACTAGTGTAACTCTTTAGATGTAGTCCACTTTCGGCCGACCATTACTAGTGTAACTCTTTAGATGTAGTCCACTTTCGGCCGACCATTACTAGTGTAACTCTTTAGATGTAGTTCACCTTCGGCCGACCATTACTAGTGTAACTCTTTAGATGTAGTTCACCTTCGGCCGACCAATACTAGTGCGCTTACTTTGGTCAAGAAGTTCACTCACTTTTTGCGACCGCTAGTATTAGCGCAGCATTCAAGAAAATCAAGTATGAGCTTGTGAGTCATGAAACTGATGCACGAACTCAGTTCAAAAGTCTCCAGTTCCCCATTAAAAATCAGCCTTCTCTCTCTTTCTCTCTCTCTCTCTCTCTCTCTCTCTCTCTCTCTCTCTCTCTCTCACTCTTTCTCTCTCTGTCCGTTTACGATTGAGTCCGTAAGCGCATTTCAACTCAGATAAGTTACGGTATTTGAAAACATGAAGGTTTTAAATTTACAGGGTGACCAACAATTATTGCGACACCGAAAAACGGAATAACTGCTCAGTAACTCAAAATTTTATTAAATAATCTTCAAACATTAACAATCGTAATCGCATACTCAAATCTCGCTTCTTGATTGGGATCTGATCTGCTTGAGTCTCTTGGGGTAGATATCCACGACCGCCCGCAGGTAGTCAGCAGCATTCATATTATTTTATTTATTTATTTTTTATTCAGATAGATTTTTGAAACAAAAATGCGACAACACTCGGAACATGGTGAACACATGATAAATTCTCTACAGGTTAGGTAACTGCAGATTGAGTAGTTCTAATACATCGAGAGAACTCAATCTTGCTTTCAGAGCAAGTACAGTGGGAGCAGAAACAATATCGTAGGCAAGCTTACAATAATATCTAGTGGAACGAAAGGCGAAAGAATGAAATAATGGTAGTATACGCGTACGGGAAATGTAAAATGAATACTTAGAAGTACGACCATTACAAGGCTTAAGCCTATACATTTTACTAATTGGAATATCAATTAATCCATTCAGTATTTTTTAAAGAGAAGATGATATCTGTCTTAGTTCTACGCGACAATAAAGTATCTAATTGGAAGCTTTTAAGTCTATACTTGTAGGAAGGTCGGGTTTGCAGAGATTCTCGATTGTAAGAGCATCGAGTGCATATTAATTACTCGTGTGAAAATATGCTGGACATGCTCAATTTTTCTGATGAGATTCTTTTTGTACGGAGACCAAATGACAGAGCCGAAGTCTAGTAAAGGAACAATGAAAGGTTTGTAGCAACGAATATATGCTAATGGACTTTTGATGCATAATGACCGAAATAACGCGTAGACTAATCTCATTGCTCGTCGTGTAACATGTTCAATATGATATTCGTAAGACAAATCAACATCAATGAAAACTCCCAAGTCTCTTATATCCCAAGACCACTGATATTAGCGCAGCATTCAAGAAAATCAAGTATGAGCTTGTGAATCATGAAACTGATGCACGAACTCAGTTCAAAAGTCTCCAGTTCCCCATTAAAAACCAGCCTTCTCTCTCTTTCTCTGTCTCTCTCTCTCACTCTCTTTCTTTTTTTTTATTATACAGATACATTTTTGAAACAAAAATATCTCTATCTCATTCCTTGACGAGGGTTTTTTTTTCAGAGACTCCAAATTTCTATGGGGATTAGCACAGGCCTTGGCCTCCAAAAAAGCCCAGATGGAGTAGTCGAGATGATTGAGGTCGGTGCTGCTGGCAGGCCATTCACCTCGGGTTATGAACATAGGAAGGTTGCTCTTGCACCACTCCTGGACGACTTTTGCTGTGTGTGCGGGTGCTCCACCCTTCTGGAGGGTCCAGTTAGTGTTTGGGAAGTGGGAATGGGACCAGAGAAAAACCACGTCTTTCAGGATGTAGTTGAGGTAGTAGTCTTTATTGACTTTGACTCCAGGATCGGAGAAAACTAGAGGGGTCTTGCAGGTGCTGCAGATTCCACCCCACACCATGATCTGGGCCGGATCGGCAGCTTTGTTGATCACCTTTCCCTTGTCCCGAGCATCTACATAGTCCGTAGCAAGCACACGATTGTTCTGGGGATTGTATGCCTGCTATACGGTGAAGAGCTTCTCGTCAGAGAAGAGGGTGGTCAGATGCTCTCCTTTTCGTGTCCGAGCGCACAGACCTTGGCACCTTATCAGCCGTTGATCAATGATGCGTTGACTGAGGATCGCCGCCTTTTGCATACGATAGGGAGTAAGTCCTAGCTTGGTCTTCATAATTCTCCTCAACGATTCTCTTTTCATCCCGCTCTCTCTAGCCATCTTGCTCATGCTGCGGTGGGGGTTCCGGCTGATCTTTTTCTGGACGTTTCTGATGTTTGTGGGAGTGACCACCGTGAACTTTCGTCCTCTCCCTGGGTGACCCAATAGTCCTCCTGTCTCCTTGAACCTTTGGAAAGTTCGATAGACAGTACTCCGAGCGACGCCAAGGGCTCTTGCGATGTTGCTCATACTTGATCCGCGGAGTTTCATGTTGATGATCGACTGAAGGTGTGGATTCGCTTTCATAACTACCTTGAGAATGAACCGATTTGCACCAAAATTTCAGATGAGAATGACAAATAGATAATGATGAAGTCTCTAAATGCGCGCTACACGAAATGTGTGCCAACAGGCTGTCACATGGCGTGGTTTCGGAGTCGCAATAATTGTTGGTTACCCTGTAGATGAAGTAAAATAATGAAAATTCAGGATACAGTATAATAGAAAATGGAGTCTGGAATGAATAACTTCAACAAAAAGAAAGAATGTTATGGGAGATCCGTACGAATAAGTTGAAGCATCTCATAGGAGTAGAAGGCGATAAAACTTCATTAAGAAAGTCCTTAGTCAGTCGGTATCATTTATTTTAGGTCAGCCTTCTGCTGCTCAATAAATACAAAATCTCCTTGAGGTACTACTCATTGGTTTGCGAGTACATCATGTCTGAAGCAGAGCAGAAGATGCTCTCCTCGCTCAAGTTCTCCTACTGGTACAACTCGTTCAAACTCGAATCCTTCCAAGCAACTGAGAGGCGTAATCAATTAAATTTAGAGAAGATGCTCAATTACACAAAAATCTGCGTCCAGGCTCGTTTAATTTTCTTCAATAAAGGAGTCCAGCTCGATAAGGGTGTTCAAAAAAGAATTTCGGGCAGTGAGAGTGTTATTAGTATGATTATTGCCCAGTCAGGGTGTTTCCAGAAGTAATTCATCCCGAAAAGTATTTCCTTCATTATTCTGCGTTTCGTTTACTTAGAAGAAATATTGAATGATCTCAATCAGATTATTCCACGAGAAAGCATCATCCCATAACAATGTTCCCAGCTAAGATTAGCTAAACTAAAAGCGATTACAAAACTAATCATAGTTTTGAACTTAAAACTTATAATGCAGGCAGGACAAAGAGAATGTGCAAGTCATAGTTGAAAGCCTTTTTGTAGAACAAGAACTTTCGAAATTTATTTAAAAAATTAGTTTTTCTCTGCTTTGCACTGAATTTTACCGAAGTCTCCAACAACAAATTGTATAAAAACTATTGTTGAAAATTAGAAATGTCAGAACAAAAAAAATTCTCAGACAAATTTTTTTGAAGCTGAATGCTTTGCCTGAAAAAAAAAGATATTCATGTACGCAGGAGCTCCGTATCAAATCATCAGGCAACTCAAGTACATTGCAAGAAACTTCCCGCGAAGAACTTAAAGAGTATGATAGAGTGAATGCGAAGCAGAGACTAAAGCAGGTTAGACATTGAAGACCTCCAGAGAACATTTTAGAATTTAGAGACCTCCGTAGAAGGTTTTAGAATTTCTAAGTAAACAGGCTTCAGAGTTTTTATTTTTAAATTATATTCTAGAGGAAATTGAAATTTTTATGTATTACACATGGAAGTAAGGCTTTGAATCGGAGTTAAGGAAAAAAATTCAACTAAAAAAATAAACACTCAAGAGTTTCAGAAATGAAGAATTTGTCCTGAGTTAAACGCATTGGATTGAGAATCCAGTAGCCGATCCACTTTGAACTGTGTCTTTCCTTGTTGATGCGTTGTTAAGAAGAATTAGACTTCGAACGTTTCGTTTTATAAAAGCATCGTCAGCGAATGGAATCACCTAAACTCAATGGTGAGCACGGCAGAAATATGTATCAAAAGGGATAATAATAACAAAGACAAAGCAAAACAACGAACCAAGTAATGGTGATACAGCCAGAAGAGGTGGCTGTGATATAGAACACAATTGAAAAACCACCGAAGATACGAGGGAAAAAACCAGAAATACAATATGGATCAAAACAAGCGAGATGACCTGAGGAAGAGGCAGTAGGGAGAGATGAGAGAGCTCTTCCGCCATTTCGCTCTTGTTGTTAAGGTCAGGTTTGTGAGTATCAATCAGCAAGCCTCAATAATTCTACGGAGAACAGTATTAGTTTCAACATGAAGAACAGAACCGGTGAGTACAACTGTTTCACTCGGATGAGAAACAATAACGTGCTGGGGAAAGGCATTAGTTGCGTAGGAAAGGGTTATTAGTAGATATTAGTAGTTATTAGTAGCCTTTGGGTTGTTAGTAGCACGTATATGTATCGTTCCATGGCCCTGGCATGAACTGTAAGGCCTGTGTGTCCGATATAAAACAACCCACAAGACCATGATATCTCATATATTGCACCAACTAAACAACATACACCAAATCTCGCAGAAGGGCAGAAAATGCATGTTTCTGTATTGTAGCAAAGACGGTCATTATTGCGATTTCTACATAACAAGGTCTGAAGGGAGGCCGACGACCTCTCTAAAACATTAACATCGTCTAACCCTACTTCACGAACAGCACAGCGAATATCTCTAGTGAAGGCATCAGAGATGAATGGTTTAGAAAAGATAGCTCTGCTGTTTTGTTCTGTCGGTAAGATTGTCCTTCGGCTGTGAGGCTTCTTGGAACAATTGTACCCATTTTGGTTTAGAATGCTTTTAGCTTTGGCTATAGAGGCAGGACGAAACTCAGCAGAGCTAACCTTTGAGGGTGTTAGGATAGTGTTTTTTTTCACGATTGCACGTTTGACGTGAAGAGGATGGTTAGAGGTGTTATGTAAGAAAATGTTTTGTTAGCAGCCTTCCTATACCATTTGGTAAGTACACGTTCTCCTGATGAAGTTAATGTTCATTGAGAAATGGTAGCAGTTGTTAACAACAGCCTCTCTGGTGAAATGAATCTGGGCGGCCTGAGTGTTGAGATATTCGAAGAGACCCTGCTTATAACGATGAATTCGTCGATGTACCACTTCAGAAGCACAATATTGCGACGAGGAGCAAACGACTCGCCCTAGTAGTGGGGCGAGTCGTTTGTTCTTTTGTTCCAAGTTCCAAGAAGCTGTTCCAAGAAACAATTGTTCCAAGAAGCCTCACAGCCGAAGGGCATTCCTACCCACAGAACGAAACAACAGAGCTATCTTTTCTACTATACCATTCATCTCTGATGCCTTCACTAGAGATATTCGCTGTGCTGTTCGTGAAGTATGGTTAGACGATGTTGATGTTTTAGAGAGGTCGCCAGCCTCCCTTCAGACCTTGTTATGTAGAAATCGCAAAAATGACCGTCTTTGCTACAATACAGAAACATGCATATTCTGCCCTTCTGCACGATCCGGTGTATGTTGTACAGTAGGTGCAATATATAAGATATCATGCTTTTGTGGGATGTTTCATATCGGAAACACAGGCCTTCCAGTTCATACCAGGGCCATGGAACCATGGAGCTACTAAGAACCCAAACGCCCCTTCCTACGCAACTAATGCCTTTTCCCAGCACGTTCTTGTTCCTCATCCGAATGAAACAGTTGTACTCACCGGTTCTATTCTTCATGTTGAAACTAATATTGTTCGCCGTCGAATTATTGAGGCCTTGCTGATTGATACTCACAAACCTGACCTTAACAACAAGAGCGAAATGGCAGAAGAGCTCTCTCATCTCTCCCTACTGCCTCTTCCTCAGTTCATATCACTTGTTTTTATCCATATTGTATTTCTTTTTTTTCGTGTTTTTTTTTCGGTGGTTTCTCAATGTGTTCTATATCACAGCCACCTCTTCTGGCTGTATCACTATTACTTGGTTCGTTGTTTTGCTTTGTATTTGTTATTCTTATCATTTTGATACATACTTATGTTGTGCTTTTAGGTGATTTCATTCGCTGACGATGCTTTTATAAAGCGAAACGTTCAAAGTTTCATCCTTCTTAACAACGCATCAACAAGGCAAGATACAGATCAAAGTGTTTCAGAAACAGTTTTGTGCCTTCCAAAATCCTTTAATTATGTGCTTTGTTCATAAAATTTTTCTACGTTTTATTTGCAAAACCAGATAAATGTTGCGCGAAGGTAATCACTACTAAGAATTAACTACTATGGAAGTAGAAACGGAACGGAATCCTGGAGCATATGCATGACAGCTAGAGGTATGGTGCGCAAGAAAATAACCTCGGTTTTTAATCTTTTTTATTAATTAGTTATTAAGTCAAACAAGAACCTCAATGAACAAAGTATGATTCATCATGGTTGAGTATGTGTTGCCATCGCGTTGGCAGATCGTGGATGCCCTTTGGTAGAACGACGGAGAGAGCGAGTCGAAGAAGTCTTGCAACCATGATGTTACCTCAGCTTCGTTCTCAATTTTTTTTTCTCTGCGAGGTGGTTCTGCATGGAGCGGAATAGGTGGTAGTCAGAAGGTGCCATGTTGGGCAATTGCGGTGGATGAGGCATCAACTCCCATCCCAGCTCCAACAGCTTCTCAACCGTTTTTCTCGCCATGTGTGGTTGTGCGTTGTCATGTAGGAATCGAATCTTGGCGCTCTCTTCGCCGCACCCGGTCGAGTTGTGCACAGTAGACATCTGCTATAACAGTTATACCGTTGAGTAGTAGCTCCCAGTAGACGACACCGCGTGAGTTCCACCAAACACACACCATCACCTTCATCGGGTGCCGTCCGGGTTTCGGAATCGCTTCTGACTGCACGCCCTTGCTGAGCCACAGGAGCTTGCGTTTAACATTGCAGTAGGTCACCCACTTCTCGTCTCCAGTTAGCAATGTGTCCAGCTAGTCGTCTTTTCTTTTGTAAGAGAGAAGATGTGAGGCGGCCCCGACTTGTCGGTTCCTATCGAGTGGCCTCAGGTCGTGTGTCACCCATTGCCCGAGTTTGTGTACTTTACCGAGCTCGTGAAGCCCGTTCTCGATAGTGGTGTGAGAGACTGCGAAGTGCTCTGCAACCTCGTAACAAGTTCGTTTGGGATCGGCTTCGACAAGGGACCTCAAGATCGAGCTGGCGAGGCCGTCCTGGACGGTCCATGTCTTCCAGCGTGTTGTCGCCTTGCTTGAACAGACTGAACCAAGCCTGGCACTGTCGTTCACTGAGGCATCCCCGTATGCCTGAAAAAATTTTTGATGTGCTGCGGCAGCGCTTTTGCCCAGCTTGAAGCAGAAGAGAAGAGGGGCCCGTAGTATCATTTTTTCGAGCTCGCACCGTTCAGCCAGCCATTTGAAAAGCTAATAAAATGAGATGACTGATAAAAAAACATGAAAGTGAGAACTTCATATACCTTTACTAAAGAAAGTTCTAGAAAACTACGGAAAAAATATTCGATTTTTTTGTAAAACGAGATTATTTTCTTGCGCACCCAATATAAAATTGTGTGCGACCTTTGCGCGGAAATCATTTTCTTTATGGACAAGCTGGATGTCTCTCTTTCTCACGTTCTATAATCCTTTATTTCTCTCTCTCTCTCGCTTTTGCTAACTCTGTATTCATCTCTCTCTCTCTCTATCTATCAGGCAGCTGATGAGATTCTGCACGACAACATTTCTACGCAGCTACTTGCGGCGGTCACGGCTCACTCTTTGTAGAATCTCAAATCGCTTTACTTCCCTCTTGGTTTAAGCCAATGTCCCTCCCTCACCCATTATTCGTCTTCGATTCCCCTAAGTCTATTAGAAGTTGTTCATTTCAACTTGCACTAACTTCATTCGTTCGATACTCGCTTCTTTACTTCACTCGAACTTATCAGCTGCTGCCCTGACTCAGGTATTACCTTTTCTACTCACCTTTCTCCCTAGTATTACCATTTACCATCAACTTATTCTCATAAATTACCGTTCCACTATGAAGTTTTTCTAAAAGAACTCTGATGAAACACATTGCATGCATCTTGCCTGAATATTTACAGCCCTCTTTTTATACCATCACTCAAGCCTTCATCAGCAATACTGAGCTCTTCTTCAATGATTAATTAATTCTTGTGAAACTTTCAAGTAAAATATGCATGCTTTTGAAAGAATAACTTGTTAAAAAAGAGATCAAGCTTTTTGTTATTTTTTATTGATGATATTGTTAATTGAATTTTTTTTCGAGTTTTGAAATTTTTTCAAAAACCTCATTGATACAGCATCAATGAGCTGACACTTTTAATCGTTTCTGAAATACTAATATCAGAATAGTTATGCCAGACGATCTTTGAAGTCTTTCCGTTTCGACCGTCGGAAAGACTCCTTTTCACATGTTTACTGTCTTCTATGGAGGGAAGGGTGGACTTTCTTATATGCAAAAAACCCATTTATCTTGGTATCTGCAGATCAGTCTCGAAAAAAACACGCTTATTTCGTCTTCACTTTCGAGCGCAAAAACGTATGACTTATGGCATGTAATCCTTTCCATTTATTGAATTTTCAGTCTTCGTCACAAATGCTTTTTGCAGTAGAATCGCAGATTCCTAGACATTTTTTCAGGCGGTAGGGTACGCGGTCTCTGAAATTGAAACTGGACTTATCCTGGTAGAACAAGTGGCTGATATCTCAGTTACTGCTAGTGTGAATAAGAGCAGGGCGGTAGTCAGACTGATGAATTTATTGAGTTCTGCAGGAAATTTTTTAAAACTAAATTTTCTCATTTATTTGTAATGCACCGAAATTTTTTTATCAAAGCCAAAATTTAGCGACAAAGTGAAGAATGAGCTCGTAACCCAAATATCGGCTAAAACCTAATATTTATCAAGCTGGGATCTACACAATTACAGAAAACCTACAAAATTATGAATAATGTATAACAGAAGACTCCATCACGAGTTATCACATTTACATTTGATGAAAGAAAAAACAATTTGGCAAGATGAATATCATGATTATTTACAACTCAAACAGAAACTTGTAAAAAGGATTTCACTATCTTAATCTTGAAATTTTTTCAAACGATCTTCTGGAGCGTTAGAATTTAACTTTCTCAATGTAATCTCTTCGAAGTGTTTTCATTAAACGCTCCAATGTCTCACCACGAATTGCCGTGAGAATGAAAATGGACTACGGTACTTTTTATATTATAGCTTTTACTGTTGGACGTAAGTATAAA
Source organism: Allodiplogaster pararmata (assembly GCA_964056735.1). NCBI lineage: Eukaryota > Metazoa > Nematoda > Chromadorea > Rhabditida > Diplogasteridae > Allodiplogaster > Allodiplogaster pararmata. Next base: position 44,356,713 of record OZ057405.1, read on the forward strand.
AATACCGTAGTCCATTTTCATGGTGAGATAACGAGAACACTTAGCAGAGATTACGTTGCGAAAGTTAAAATTTGAATTTGAAAATACATCACGGGAAAAACAGATTTCAACGATTAGATTGATTGTTAAGCACCTTATCAGCTCAAAATTTTTTTCGTAACCTATGGAATATTGCATTGAGACCGGTCAGAACACCGCCCGGTGATAAAAAAACCGAAAGGACACTATACATACCAAAGATAAGACCAGCTAAATCGAAGATTTGATTAATGACTGACCTTTAAAAATGAAGAAAAAACCAAGAGTCATATCTATATTTCTCTTAAAAGAGTACCGCTTGAATAATGTATTCATTTTATTAATTATAAACTAGTCTATCTAAACACTTAACTCACATCGTGGCAGTATTCTTGTCATGCAAACTTCTTTGTTAAATGTTTGACAGGAATAAATAATTGAATTGAATTATTATAATAAATATATTCAGCACTCTACTTCGAGCTGATGCTTTCATGCAAAACAGAGAAACCGCAAAACTACCTATTTTTTATTTGCACATAGATTACAGGGTGGGCCATAAACAGTGTAACAAATGTTTGAGAACATTTCCTGAGGAAGTTACCGCACGTAGCGGTCACTTTTCTTGTTTTTCCGATTCCCCGTAAATTTTAATACTTGTCAAGTGAGTTGCGATTGAATCCATCGATATTTAGGGTAATGACAGCGTCGAATCGCTTGCGAACTGCGATCATTCGCCTACACACTCTTGGCCACGCCCCTGCTCGCATTGCTGAAACGCTTCGCCTGCCTCGCATGACAGTGTATCGAGCAATCAAACGATTCGAGGAGCTTGGCACATCTTTGGACCGTCCAAGGCGAGGTCATCCTCGCACTGTTCGCACGACACCACTCATCGAAACCGTTCGGAGTCGGATCAACCGAAATGCACGACGAAGCATCAGAAAGATGGCGCAGCAGCTCCCGATGAGCCGAACTTCATTGAAACGAATAGTCACGGAGGAGCTTGGACTCAGGTCGTATCGTACACGGAAGGCCGCTTTTCTGTCGGCTCGCAACAAATCGGAAAGAGTCAAAAGATGTCGCGACCTTCTTCGTCGTACGCAGCAAGGCGAACATTTCAATATGGTGTTCTCTGACAAAAGCTGTTCACCGTGGAAGAAGTTCACAACTCCCAAAACGTCAGAGTGCTTGCGAAGGACGCAGAGCAAGCCGATAGCAAGGGTAGTACGGTCCAACGCAGTGCACATCCAACTCAAGTCATGGTCTGGGCGGGGATCTGCGCGACAGGAAAAACACCGCTTGTTTTCGTCGAGAAAGGCGTCAAGATCGACACGGAATACTACCTGAAACATGTTCTGCAAGACGTGCTCCATCCATGGTCTCAATCGCATTTCAATCATAGGACATGGATCTTTCAACAAGACTCAGCACCAGCCCACAAAGCTGAAAAGGTCCAAACGTGGTGCAAGGAAAATTTTCCGGCTTCATCTCAACATCAAATTGGTCGGCCTCATCACCCGACCTGAACCCGCTCGATTATTCCGTTTGGGCCTACTTGGAGTCCAAGGTCAACTCTCGCTCCCAGCCAAATATTGATTCCCTGAAGAATGCCCTTCAGGCAGAATGGGACAACATCGGAGTCGAATACCTCCGTACAGTGGTGGAGGCGTTCCCAAAGAGACTTCGAGCTGTAGTTCGGGCAAAAGGAGATCGTTTGAGCTGAACTTTTGCGTGAATGTTGTCGTTTATGTTGTTGATAAAATATGTTAATTTGAGATCATTTTCTCTGTTTTGAAAAAAGGTATAACAATTCCAATTTGTTACACTATTTATGGCCCACCCTGTACAACCCCGAATACGGGTGATATAAATGAAGACCTCGGTCTTCATTTCTCTAAATTGTCTTTTTTCTCAGTCGTAGTTTTTTGCACTGGACATGAAAACTTCAGGAATTGACGGTTGAGGATGAGTTTGTATATTTTTTTCCAGATCGATAATTGTTGCGACGTCTTCCTCAATTATCTCCCTCGCAGCTAAACACACTACATTTACATTCCATGAAAGTCTCATGGGCTGGATAACCAAATAAAAAAGTAGTTTTTTTCTTTCTAATCACTAACCTTTTTTACCCAAAATTCTACTTTACTTATCATTAAATCTTTCACTTTTTAACAAATGGAAAACCTATCATTAACGTACACACTCTCAACCATATCAAAACTCCTATAGGGTTTGAGTTATTGATACCTTCAATTCTTTCCATTTTTCGCTGTGCCTAGGATTTTTTACCGAGTGGTAAGAGTTTCCTACAGGTCTCCTCAACCCATAACATGATCACTCTTTTGTGAAGAACTTCTGCGTTCCCTTTTGGAAGTTCAGCGCATTCGAGCGTGGGTTTGAGGTTACCCACGCGTGTTCTTTTTTTGCTTTTTAAAAGCGAGAACGATTTCAACCATTCTTCACCTGAGTTATGTGACCGCCTACTGGTTTCTGCTCTTGGTCAATTGTTCCTTTTCTCTCTGGGCTCTTTTCAAGGCAACCCTGACTCCTATGACATCCTCTTCCTTTCCTTCTGCTCTTCTTCCATCCAACAAAACCTCCAGAGCTCGCTCTTCGAAGTTTTCCAGTACTCGAGTTCTGCAAATCGGTTGCAGTCATCAAAATAGTTGTTTTTTTCGTTTATTCATTTATTTGCTCCAAGACCGATCCATATCAGAAACACAAAGCGATTTAGTGTCAGGAGTTTTTTAGTGTGCGAGAAAACGGTACAGACGCCCGCCGAATACGGAAAAAATTTTCACCTAAGGGTCCCCCTTATGATGAAAAAACAGAGGCCCACGAGAAAAGTTTTTATAAGAGTCCACCCTTATGATTTGGAAAAACCGAGGCCCGCCGACAGAAGTACTGATATGACTATTTAACCCCTGTTTACTGTTAGAAATAGATCAACTTCACTTGTAAACATTTGCAATAGGCGCGGGTGCGGCTGGCTGTTACTTTCATGAATACTATTTTGTCCATTTCTACAATAAGGCATTTAGTGCAGGGTGAACATGCTCGACTGTTGGTAGCTCGGTGATGTGATGAGTAAGTTTTGCAAATTTTTATTTTTACATCAAAACATTATTTTTACATTAAAAACGCTTAAGCTTACGAAAAAAGTTTACGCTAACGAGGCCGTACGGCTTAGCTAACGAAAAAAAATGTTTTTACATGAAAAACTTTTTACGTTAAAAAACGCTTAGGCTTAAGAAAACGTTTACGCTAACGAGGTCCTAAGGCTTAGCTAACGAGGCCGTACGGCTTAATTGAGCCAGGCTGTGTTTTAGGCCAGGCGAGCCCGCGCATACGCAAAATTTCACAAGTATCAACTTCTTTACACAACTTTCTCTGCAAAATATCAACAGTTCTATGCGTTTTTATATACAACAATAGATAGGTTTTATTAACTCAAGAAGTCCAATTCCCCCCATATTCAGTCAGTTAAAAACACATTTTGCAGAAAAAAAGGCTAATTTTTCATGAAACACACGCAAAACAACTAGATTACGGAGCGGAACCGAAACCAGTCATCTCTTTCTTACCGGAGCCAGCGCGTCACGACTACACTACCTAAGACGTGATGCTGATTCGTACAATCATCCTGTTCATTTTTAAACAGATGAACCTGTAATCTGCTCGAGCGCAGATTGGATTTCCTTCCAGCACCAGTTTCTCCAGACATGGCAATCTTGCGAGATCTTCTAGCACTTCCAAATCCACGATTTTGTTATCAGACAATATCAGAACCTCTAAAGAGTAGACGCGGCTGATACCTGCACATCAACTCCTCAATTTTTTTGCTGAAAATTCTTGTTTTCTATTCTTTTTCTACATATTTATAATAATTTAAATGAAGTAAGTTTTTTCTTATCAAATATTTCGTGGACTCTCGGACCAAGTAATTCTAATTGGACTAACCACTGTTTTTTTAAACTCTGCTTTCATAGTTTCACGTTTTTTATTACTTCTTCTATTAATTTTTTGCCTATAAACTTAAAACTTTTGGTGATAAAGATATCAATCATAAAGATAAACATCAACGAAATTTAACCCTAACATGAAACCCAATTAACCAACCCCTTTTTAACAAGTTATTTTTTCCTAAGCTTTATTAACACATTTGAGAATATCGTCAACATTGCCCTTCTACTTTCATAGATCCTTAGATTAATTTTTCTGATTTTTGTGAATGAAAAATATCTGAAAAAAATCTCACCAGACAGGCATGCGATTTTATTATTGCTCAGGTCCAACTTCTTCACATTTCCGAGTCTGTGATGCCACTTTTCCGGCTTGCAAAACTCATTCCCAGACAGATCCAACTCCGTCAAATTCGGCAGGAATGTGAGCCATCTTCAACAAACATAATTTTTCATCAAAATAATTCAATTGAACTTGAACTACTTACTTCCAATACCTTTCACAGAAACGTTCAGCCTACGTCTACGACCAGAAATTGAATTGTCACGTCCGACCCTCCGTTGGCGGCTTTTTTCATCGTGAGAGAAATTTTTTCTCGTGAGACTCTGTTTTTTTATCATGAGGGTACTCTTATGTAAAAAAAAAGAGTTTTATATTGTGTAAATAGCTTCTTTCTACATTGCTTCATCCAACAAAAACTTTTTGAAGCAGAGCTCACAGTTTTCATTACTAAAAATGTTAAGAAAACATTGAATCTAAAAATTTCATGAGGGGCCAAAAAATCGAGATAAATTTCTTATAAAATAGCTAGAAATAAAGGAATAAAGAAGTTTCAAAACAACTTCGTCAACATTATGCACCTTAAAAGTATTCACACAGTGAGGACGGGGGAGTTCAATGTTAAAACATGCCTATATAAAAATTTGCCTATAGACTGCACCACGCCACAAAAAAAAACTGATGAGCATTCCGAATGGACAGAGAAATCAACAAAAAAAAAAAACCAATCGAAATTCAAAAAGTGGCCCATGAAATTTGAAATATCGTTTATTAAAATTCAATAATTGTTTTCTGACTCATCAGAGTGTTTTCGAACTTTTTTTTTTTAGATTCGAGTCGGTTTTCCTGTTTTTTTTAAATGTAAATTCTTGACATTGGTAAGTTTTTTTGAAATTCTGTGAAACTTGTATTTTAACTTTTGAATGCAAAAGTTATTGAAGGTAAGTGGTTCCATGACATCTTGCAGAGCGACACCTTGCACCGGACACTTTGCAGAGCGACACCTTGCAGAGCGACTTTCTTGGCCTTTAACAAAGTGTCCACCCTACGGTTTGGCTTTAAAAAAGTGTACACCCTACGGCCTGGCTCAATTAATTAGTATTCTTTTTTCTTTCTCTTTTTTATTTTTTCTCTTTCTTTGTTCTTACTTGTTCTCTTTCTTTCTTTTTTCTCTCTCTTTTTTCTTTCTCTTTCTTTTCTTTTCCTTTTTAAAAAAATTATCTTTATAAATTTTGGGGAAAGGAAAGAAGGAGGGGAGGGGGGGGGGGTTTACCTAAGCAGGGAAGGGAGGGGGGCCCTAAAAAAAGGAAGGGGGAGGAAGAGGGCCCTACCTAAGAAAAGGGGGGTAGGGGCCCTAGGGGGGAGGGGGGGGGAGGGGGCCCTAAAGGGGGGAAAGGGGGCCCTAAGGACAAAGGGGGGGGGAAGGGAGTTTTCATAAATAAAATCTCTTCCTGATAAAAAATCTTTGGATGGCTAAAGTACTAAGCCTAAGCGTTTTTTAATGTAAAAATAATTTTCTGATGTGAAAATAAAAATTTATAGAGATAATTTTTTTTAAAAAGGAAAATAAAAGTGAGAGAAAAAAAAAAGAAAGAGAACAAGTAAGAAAAAAGAAATAGAAAAAAATAATAAAAAAAGAGAAAGAAAAAAGAATACTAATTAATTGAGCCAGGCCGTAGGGTGTACACTTTGTTAAAGGCTCTGCAAGGTTTCGCTCTGCAAGGTGTCGTTCTGCAAAGTGTCCGGTGCCAGGTGTCGCTCTGCAAGGTGTCCGGTGCAAGGTGTCGCTCTGCAAGGTGTCGTGTTACCAAGGTAAGTACACCATTGGTGTGCAAAGGTAAGTGATAATGACAGCATTTTTGAAAGGCAGCTACTTCTGAACTCATGTTAAAAATTTGTATCAACATATTCAAATCTTTGTTCATTTTTTCTCATTTATATAGTTCTAAGTTTATACGATTCAGGATTTGTTTTCTACTTCAAGGTAAAATGGTAAAAAGGATTGTCATGTTAAAATGAAAACAAAGATCGGTCAACTGTGTCGCGCAGAAAAGCGCGTTAAAAATTTGTCCAGGTAATTTATGGTCATTCTGTATATTGTTTTCTTTCCATTAGTAATATTAATCGTAGCATGTAACTCTCTCAGTACCATTTATTGCGCTTTTTTACAAACTCTTTTTTTCAATTCATCTCCAAATTCCATTCAAAAATTTCAAAACCGTTTCGTGTGCTCTTCCATTAACTTTTGAGTCATTTAAAATTCAAGTATATATTTTTAAAAAAAAACTAATTAGAGTAATTTGAATTTTGTCAGAGGAATTTTTTATCTTACCAACATTTGTTAAAAAACTTTTTTTCTCCACCCGCAGAGGTCTGTTTGTGAAAATTTGCGCTTCCGGCGGGTGTCTGTGCCATTATCGGACCTACTAAAGAAACCTTGTCAATGACAGTGTGACGGGAACGCCTTTGAACACCGAGCAAGCTGTTCCTTAACACCCGAGAAAAAAGTATATCAAACTGAAAACTAAGCCTAAAGAACGGCTTTATTTTAAGATTGAACCGAGTAAGTGCAATTGAAATTTAAAGAAAATGAAATACAAACGGATTCTTTGACTAGCTTCCTGGCAGGGTACATAGATTTAACCAAGAGCGGGTTCAGATCCCCTGTTCGGTATTCCCATTAGACAAAAAACCAAGCGCTTTTGGAAATCATAGTGGTACTGATTTTAATTTAACGAATCCGAAATTTTCGAATTCCATGCGACCAATCCTTCTGAGTGAGAGCTTTCACAGACCAACTCATCGCTAATATAATTCCTGAAACCCAAATTAGGCGGAGTAAAATACGAACCTTCCAATGCAGGTCATTCGATTGTTAGACAGGTTCAGGACGGACACTTTCGGCAGCAACCGCTCAAGAGAAAACTTTTTCCAAAAAAAAATTGTTTTCACGTTTAAAAAATTAGAACTGCATCGTTTAATTTCTCTGAGGCCTCAATAGGAATCTTCTGCAGACTTTCTCAAAACCTCTTTCTAACGAACATGTCAGAAGGGGTCACGAAGAGCGGGGAAACATATGGATAAAATTCACTATTTCAGAGTCCTAACCTCGAACATATTCTCCGACCTCTCATTACGGACTTCTATCCCTCGAGACTCAAAAGGATTCTCATCAAACTATTTCACAAGACTCACTTTGTTCTGCGCAAACAACAACCCGAGATCTTTGAATTATTTTTTGACGCTTCATAACCTTGACATGGGAACAAAGTTTTCGTAGTTGAGAGTCTTGAGTTAAAATCATTTCACACAAATATACAAACTATTTAGCGTGTGTCATTTTTGATTTTTTTCACCGATCTTCTTGGACTGTTCTTTGCACATAAACACAAGGAGAGCAAGGCTTGTGATTCGCTATTCGGATTTTCTATAGATATTGAAGACCATAGGTCCCAATCAGGGGTTAAATGGTCATGTAAGACCCTATGTCGGCGGGCCTCTGTTATTTTTCATCATAAGGGGGGGCTTAGAAAACTTTTTCTGATGATTTACACTGCTTAAAGAAGTCGGACTCACAGTACTCACCAGGGTGTTTCTTAGCACCCACACAATTTTTTGCAAGCGCTTAGATTTTTAAAATTTCAGAGTTTAACTTTCAATTTTTCCAATAATTTGGACTTTCCCTACAAGAAATCCGAAAAAAATTTTCCAGGCGCATATATTTCAATGTTTTTCGGGGTTTTTGGAGAGCGCATAGATTATTTTTACCCGCAGTGCGGGTCAGAGAAACACCCTGGTACTCACTACTGAAACAGATCAAAAAAATTTACCTTCGGTGGGCCCCTGTACCTTTTTCTTGCACACTAAAAAAACCCTGGTCTCAATAATCGTTTTTTTTACAGAAAAAAACTTTCATTTTAACGGGCCTCTATTATTTTAACCAGGGGTTAAATAGTCATGTCAGAACTTCTGTCGGCGGGCCTCTGTTTTTCGAGATCATAAAGTTGGAACGACCCTTATGTAAAACAAAAAATTGTTTTAGCGGGCCTCTGTTTTTTTATCATAAGGGGGACCCTTATATGAAGAAACTTTTTTCCGCCTTTGGCGGGCGTCTGTAACTTTTTCTGGCACTTTTAAAAACCCCTACCTCTAACCTTGAGAAACGATCAAAAGGGCAGATAATATTGGGTAACTTAAGAGGTTAAGAAGACCTTAGCTCAGCGGCTTTTTATATATTTTTTTAAAAAACCGTTCTTTGCGAGGTGGAGTCTAGAATGATGAATAACTCTCCCTTCTCCGCACTTTACCTTAAGCTCGCTTGTCATTAATATATTTTGGTCGTTCTTTTCGCATATTTAGCACTAGACCTTGGGTATACTATCGTTAAGACTGTGAAAAATCGCTCGCTTTTTTGATAATCTAGGTTATCTGCTCGATAGAACAGTCGTTTCGAACTTCTGACCATAGCTCACCAGGATGTGCTACAAAAAATATTTTGGAGCGGACGACCCGGAGGGGTAAGGTAGGGGTCACTAAAGAAGTTTTTTGTTGTTGTCATTAACTCATTAAAACCGGCCCGAAAAAAAGTTTTTGCACTTTTTGGTGGTTAAAAGACGTTTTTAAACATTTCAAAAAGGCGGCAAGCATTCACGCGAAGTTCAAACCTAGCCTTTATGAAGCATTTTGTAAGAATGACACAGACGCGAAGAGAGTTTTTAGTAACTTGAGTTGATATTTCTTCCTCGGAGATTACGCGGGCGACCGGGAGAAATTTCACAGGTTTGGTGAGCTATGCTCCTGACTGAAGCAGGTGACCTAATAAGGAAACACAGGGTCTCATACTCGACTCCTTCCTCTGCGAAAATTTTTTAGTATTTTCTATACCATGATTGTATGTATATGCGCTACACACCTTCCATATTACTGAGAATATCGAAAAAGTAGCAGGGCAATACTTAGTGGTCCAGCAAATGATAACCACTGATAACATTCGCTGAACTCTCACAACAGGTATTGTATGCCAAGTCCGATTAAGACACAGAGACCCAGAGAAAGCGAGATTAGGCCAGTATTGAAAGATCCGCCGTAGGCGAGATTATTTAGTTTAATCGAGAGAGAGAGGAGGGTGTTTCGATGTAAGAGTCGTGAGAACAAATACTCTCTGAATTTCAAAGAAGTCCTTCAACAGACGGTAGGACTCGACCATTTAACCTCTGTTCCCCCCCCCCATCCCCGCTCTCCTAGCCTCTATGCCTTGGAGGCAGAAACCTATTTATTTACCTCTTCTTTCTAAGCCTTCCCTCGCTCACTTTCAACCACTAAAGGCATACCTCATTACACAAAATGAGCAGGGAAAAGAGTGGAAACTAGAGAGTGAAAGATATTGGATAGGAACAGGGAACAGAGAAAAAGAGGAATGAAATAGAGATTGAGAAGACACAATGAAGGTAGAATAGGGATGAAGCCTTCTTCTGACTCTCTTTTCATTTCTTTACTTTCCTTGTTCTCTCTCTTTCTCTCTCTCTCTCCCTTTCTGCTCTTAGCCAGGTCACGTAAGATAATTGCATGCTATCAGATGTAGGAGTATAAACCACACGCTCGTCGAGAGTCTATGCGAGCTGGAGAGAAAAGGAAACATCGACACCAAGGAGAAAACAACAATGAAGATGAGAGAAGCCACAAAGATATAACAGGAGAGAGAGAGAGATACAGAGAGCAAGAAAGAGCATTACTTCCGAGACAAAACTGAGTGAGGAAAAATTATATTACACTATTTATAGAAATAACGCCTGATGTCGAGCAATTATCTTGGCGAGAGCCTAAGATGGATAAACCGAATGTTATGAGCTGAACTACAGACAACAACAATGTTCATTTTGTTGAACTCATTTTCTTACATCACATCCACAACCTCTTATCCTTCAAGCAACAAACGCCAAGATGATGGTAGCCCGTAGGGTTGCCTTCATTGTTATAAAATATCCCCTATTAATGGCTCCAACTGGCCGACTGTAGAACACACTTTGCAAAGAGAGAAGGAGAGAAAGGTGTATGTGTGGAATATTAGTTTGCGCTGACTACCGCGCAATGGGTCTCAAGTTCTACCCCATCCCGTCATGTGTTGAATATCATTGTAGGGGATGGGTCAACAATAATCACTAAACTCTCACCAATGACTCGTCGAGAAATTCGAGTTGGTTAAAGGAGAAGTCGACCTTCTTGAGTGACGACCATGGAGACATTTCTTCGACGCGGATCGGGGTTGTACCAGGTTCTGGAGAGGCTGTCGAGCCGAGAGCAAGCAGATCCTAATACATTCAAAGTTCAATAACTCTAAGATTTCCTATTATAGAAATGAAAACATAAAACTGGACTTTAAAAAAAATGCTCACAAAGCAATATGTACAACACAAACAACACAGAAAATCTTACTTACTGCACATTGTTTCATGGAGTAATGAACTGTTAGGATTCGCAAGTTGCTCTTCAAATTCTCCACATCTCTCAGAGCTTTCACGTTACCGTCGGTCAACTTAAAAAGTCATGGAAGAGTCTCGTGTTTTTCAGTTATCGAAATTGTTCGTTCTTTCTATAAGAAGCGTGTTAATGATTCAGTATTTAGATGAATAAGGATCTTTGTGGACACATCGTCTTAAGCCCAAATATAACAGCTCTTCGTGCGTAATAACAGCTCTGCGTAATAATATGACCCCTCTCAAAATTCCGAGCCGGATCCAATGGCGCCCTTTTCATCTTTGTAAGTTGAATATTCGCAGAGATATAAGATCCGATAGACTGTATTTATAGACGCTCGGATTCATTGTTCAGTTTCATCTGTGTTCACCCATGTTTTATCTAGAAATTGTCTATAACATTATGTATCATGTATGTACTATTATCTACCACGTGATTATTTTCGTGTAATAAAAAGTTCAAAGCTCCAAAAATCTCTTTTTCATCTAAGAAGACAAACATTCCTATTGAACAAAAGAGCAAAAGAGGTAGAACATTCATCAAAGTGTGTGTGAAAATAACGGACCAAATTCACGCAAAGGTTGTTCATGGACAAGCACCGAACTTCCAAAGTTTGCTTTCCGGGTTACGCTTTTTCCGATGAACCCATTAATGCATACAATCACTCACTCTTCAGAGGCTTTTTGACACTCTGCCTTTCTCCTGAACCTTCCCCCCTTAACCCTTCTTATGACACTTCGCCTATCTCCTGAACCCTTCCCCCCCCTTCACCCTTCTTATGACACTGCCTCTCTCCTGAACCCTTCCCCCTTCACCCTTCTTATGACACTTTGCCTTTCTCCTGAACCCTCCCCCCTTAACCCTTCTTATGACACTTTGCCTCTCTCCTTGTTGTTGTTGTTGTTGCCGGTTGTAGCCGTCATCGAAGAGCGAGGCCCACGTTGTTGTTGTTGTTGCCGGATGTAGCCGGCTTCGAAGAACGTCTGTGTACTTCGTTTCTTGTTCTTCTTCTTTTTTTTTTCTTATATCTTCAAGAACGCTGCGACATCCAGCGGCTTGGTCCAGAGGTCGATTGGAGACAGCGCGGTCGGGTGGTATGGGCAGTTGAAGAGATGCGCAACGTCGTGAGGTCCGGAAGAGCAATCGGGACACACGTCGGGGATGGATTCGTCAATGCGGTGGAGGTAGTTGTTGATGAATCTGCTGAATCCCGAGCGGAGCTGGCTGAGCGTGCATCTAGTCTTGCGGGGTAACTCCTTCTCTTCTTCCTGGATAAGGGGCGGAGGTCTGCCTCCCAGGATGACGGCACCCTTCAACGATTGGAGTTCGTTCGAGACCATCATCGAGTGTACGGTGTTTGCGACTGATTTCCCATTGTTCGGATCCTTTGACATCTGTTTCGCGGCTTCGACAGTCTTCTTGCTGCTCAACACGAGGTTGTTCTTCATTGCGCGAGGGGGCGCCGGGTAGTCGAGGAGGCCGTGGTGGATGTGTTCTGGGTCCAACGATCTCGCGAGGTACTGCGCGGCGAGCATGTTCAGATGGGATTTGGTGCGCATGACCTTTGATTCGCGATGAATATGGTCAGTGTCGGCCATTTGATGATTCCCTGTCACGACGCGGAGTCCGGAGTTCTGAGAACGTTGGATTTTGGCGTGAGCGGAGTCCGAGAGGAAGGTGGACCAGGCGGGTGCGGCGTAGTTGCAGATCGCTTGCGAGATGGCTTTGAACGTGAGGCGGAGGGTTTCTTTTTGGTTGCCCCAGGTGCTTCCGGCTAAGGCTTTCAGTACGTTATTGCGCTGCGACATCCGTCTCGCGATGTCTTTGGCATGATGGCTGAATGTGAACATCGAGTCGTACGTGACGCCGAGTAGCTTGGCCTGGTTGACGGTGGGGACGGGTGATCCGCAGATTGATATGTCCAGAGTAGACTTGAATTCACGACTGAACGGGGTGAAACGCATGAGCTGGCTCTTGGTCGGGGAAATGATGAGTGACCGTTCTTTGAGGAAGGTTTCAATTTTCGTGATGGCCCTGCGTAGATTTTCGGAGGCGACGTTGATGTCGGGATCTGACGCCCAGATCGTGATGTCATCAGCATACGAGATGACGTTCGTGTGGGCATCGTCTGTGGGAAGATCGCGGAGGTAAAGGTTGAAAAGCATGGGCGAGAGGGCGCTGCCTTGTGGGACTCCGTTTCTGAAGAGTCTGGAACTTGATACCGAGTCGCGGAAGCTTGTGCGTCCTGTTCTTCCTCTAAGGTAAGAGGCGAGCCATTTTTTAATGTAGTTCGGCGCGGTTGTTGTCTCAATGAGGTCGATGAGCTTGACGATGTCGATACTTTCGAATGCCTTGGACATATCAATTGCCATGAGGACCGTTCGACTAGCGGGACGTTTCTGGTTAAAACCGTCTGCGATGCTCTTCGAGAGAGTTACGAGGGCCGAGGTTGTAGAGCGTCTTGCCGTGAAGCCATGTTGGTGGTCTGCCGGGGGAATGTGCCTCTGTAGGGAGCCGAGTAATAGCCGTTCAATCACTTTGGCGACGGGCGAGAGTAGAGATATCGGACGGTAGCTGGAGCCTTCGGATGCTGGTTTGCCTGCTTTCAGGAGGGGTAGTATGATCGACGATTTCCATATCATGGGGATCCTGCCTGTGCGTAGGGAGCTGTTGACCAGGGAAGTCAGGGCGCTGATTCCTTTCGGACCTAAATGATGGAGAATTATAGGAGCGATGCCATCTGGACCAAGCGCGGTGGACTTCTTCGTGGATCTGATGGCGGCTGCTACGTCTGTGGTAGTGAAGTCATCTGCGGACAGCCGGTGTATTTTCCTCATAGTCTTCCTGTTTTCCTTCGAAGTTATATACTGGACTGGACAAGTGTAGGCTTTGTTGAAGCGGTTCGCGATATCGGAGGCGGTCGTGATCGTCTCATTTCTGAAGGATATGGCGCAGTTCGGCGGTGGTCTTCCTTTGTTGTTGAGGATTTTGATGGTCTTCCAGAGCTTGTTGACATCTTTCTTTGGAACGAAGGACTCCATCAGTGCGCGCCAGATATCCCGTTTGTTTTTGTCGGTAGCTCTCCTTATGTTCGTGTTGAGATCGTTCAAAAGGTCGCTTGTCGGATTCGATTCTCTGAGTGTGTCGCGATGATGCATCCATTCTCGTATCTCTGTCGTTAGGGCGACTTCTCTCTTCTTGATCCGGCCGCGTGGGATTGTTTTTGCTGCAGCTGATACAAGTATTCTTCGGAAGAGAGGTTCTGCTTGAACGGCTGGTAGATTGGGAAGAGGATTTTTGGACAGGCTTTCTTCGACGTGTTGCTGGAACGCTTCCCAGTCCGCTTTCCGGTAATTTGTGAAGGTTGCGTCTCTGTGAGTGTGGTTGAAATTGCTGCCTTCTAGTTCGATGATTATCGGAAGATGATCGGAGCTGCCTTCAGTGATAGTTTTCCATGACGCTTTTTGAAGGAGATCCTGAGAGCAGATGGAAATGTCTGGCGAGGAAGGGCGACCGTTTGAGGGAACTCGTGTGGGCATGTCGCGGTTGAGAGTGGCGTGACGGAGGTCACCTACACGCGGTGCGACTGTGGACGACGCTACATGGCGTCGGACCCAATGGACCTCCAAACAAAACTTCCCAATGGAATCTCCCGCAAGGGACAACGAGGACGGCTTCCCCCGAAACCTCATTTTTTCTAACACGGATCAGAAAGACCCAGCGTCTCTGATCCGAACACTCCTCCAAATCGCTGGTATCGAGACTAACCAAGGCCCAAGATGGCCTTGTTCTGTATGCTCTCTTAACGCGCCTTCGAATTGTGTTAATTGTAGCAAATGTAAGAAATGGGTACATTTCCGCTGTTCCAACCTTAACAATCTTAATGATTGGAACCCCCAATGGAGATGTAGAATTTGTGAGAGAGCCCCGATCCAGCAGACTGCCTCCCAGACGGTAGCTAACCTGAGGATAATCCAATGGAACGCTAATGGACTGAGAGCCCGACTAACCGAGCTAGAGGACCTTTTACATGAGTTGAATGTTCACGTAGCACTCATCCAAGAAACCAAAATGGATGCTAATATTCCATCTCCGAATATCGTAGGTTACACGATCATAAGAAAAGACCGCTCCAACTTTGGAGGCGGACTTGCGATACTAGTCAAAGAGAATATTCGCTATGCTAACGTGACCTCCCCAACAACGGACCAGACAGCCGAAACACTCAGCGTGGACGTGCCAACCGACCAAGGAACCATAAGAATCTGCAACATTTACATCCCACCTCGATCGTCATGCCCCAACACATACGCGCCGAACTTCAACCGACTCCTAACACAGAAGAAACCATTCATTGTCGGTGGAGACTTCAACGCACACAATAAAGTTTGGAGTGAAGGTACGAAGGATAGCAGAGGAGATGAACTATGCGACTTCATTGACGACAGCGATCTTGTATGTCTCAACAACTCAAAGATGCCCACAAGACAAAAAGCATCACCAGACATCACTCTCGCCTCGAACGACATAGCCATCGACTGCAACTGGTCAACAATCAACAGAATGAACTCTGACCACCTCCCATGCCTGATTGACGTCGAAACACAGCCATCCAGCATCTCAAACGCACGTTGTTATACAAATTACAACAAAGCGAATTGGGAAGGCTTCGAAAGGGACATCAACAAGATTCTCATGGATTTCCCATTCGCCGGCAACTCAGTTCAGATGCACAAATTCCTGACCACCACCTTGACCAAAGCGGCTAAGAACAACATTCCCCGTGGAAAGGTGCCAAAATACACGCCTCACTTGAGTGAAGATGTGAAGAAGCTGATTGCAGAACGGGACCAAATGAGGAGGGACAATCCTACGGACCCCTCACTCCCCTCAATAATGGCCGAAATCTCCTTCCGCATCAACCTCGAAAAGAGGAAGGCTTGGGAAAAGTACATATCTGAAATTAGCCACAACGAACCGGGCAACAAACTCTGGAAAACGATAAAGGCTATCGACGGCAAATCAATTAAACCGACGCACTTGACCATCAGCCACGACGGGAAAAGTCTATGCCCAACATCTGCCTCAAACGCTTTTGCCAGAAAATTAGCTAAACAAGCCCCTAAAGAGGTCGACAAATCAGCAAGAAGCACAACACGACTAATTAAAGGCCTCAAACGGACAGACGCTCCCCAAATTTCCCTGGCACAGATCGAAGAAGCAATCAAGAAAACCAAAGGTTCCAAATGCCCAGACAGTGAAGGCATCTGCCCTCTACTACTCAAAATGGCCGGTGAAAACTTCAGAAAATGCCTCTGCATCCTCTTCAATAACACGCTGCAGACAGGTATTATCCCGTCCAGATGGAAAGATGCAAGAGTGATAATGTTACCTAAACCAGGAAAGGACTCCAGCAACCTGAACGGCTATAGACCAATATCAATACTATCCCCTATAGCCAAAACATTCGAACGGGTCTTATTACCATTCCTGGCGGAAGGCTTTCAAATCGCTGACTGGCAACATGGATTCCGCAAAGAGCACTCGACTACTACCGCACTCCTGGAAATAACCGGGAAAATAACAAACGGCTTCAATCGGAAACCACCCCCGGACCGCACTCTCATGGTCGCCCTTGACCTCACTGCAGCATATGACTTAGTGAACATATCCCTTCTCTGCAAGAAACTCACTGAAACGAATATGCCAAGAGCCATCGTCCGATGGATGTCCAGCTACCTAAGAGGCCGTACAATCAAGGTAGATTTCCAAGGAAAAAGCAGTCGACGTCTCACATGCAGATCTGGTGTCCCACAAGGAGCAGTGCTCAGCCCCCTCTTATTCAATCTCTACATAAACAACCTCCCGCAACCCACAGGAAACACGCAGATGACAGCCTACGCCGACGACATATCAATTCTCTCCTCAAGCCCCTGTATTGAAACCTGTGAAGATCAGATCAACCACTTCCTACCGAAACTCGTAGAAGAATTGGAACAACGTAAAATGATCATATCCAAGGAAAAGACTACGGTCACCCTTTTCACAACCCATACAGGCGAATGTAAAAAAGAACCCAAGGTAGAAATCCACGGAACCCTTCTGCCGACAACTAAAACACCCAAAATACTCGGTGTCGTCTTAGACCAACTCGGCACCTTCCGACAACATGCAGAATACCTTAAACAGAGAACGGCCAAAAGACTGAATATACTACGTGCCCTCGGAGGAAGAACATGGGGCCAACAGAAAAACACCCTTCTTGCAACCTACAAAACAATGACCAGATCCGTTCTCAACTACGCCGCACCAATTTACTCCCCTCAATTGGCCGAGACGAACTGGAAAAAACTACAGGCAAACCAAAATAGAGCAATTCGGATCGCAACAGGAAACCTAGCAATGGCCGGCACAGAGCACTTAGCTCTAGAAAGCGAAATGTTACCCATAAAGGAGCACAACACGATGCTTACCAAGCAATTCGTTGCAAGAGCAAGACTCCTCCCAAACCACCCCTCCCATCGTCGATGCATGGAACCCAAACCACCTAGAACTATTCGTAAACATGCCAAGGACTTAGAAATTATGCTAGTAGACAGTGATCAGAAAGCCGCACTTAAAAGAATACATACTGAAACTGTTAGAAATTTCATTAGATCTTGCTCACCTAACCCAGTTCTAGGTAAGAAACCTCCCAGAATCCATAAATCAACGAATCAACTTCCCAGGGAACAACAAATAACATTATCGCAACTACGTAGTGGCTATGCAAGTTCCCTTAACAGCTACCTACACAGAATAGGAGCTGCCCTATCACCTCTTTGCCCAAAATGTTTAGAAGAGCCACATACAACTAGTCATTTATTCTCGTGTCGCTGTGACCACACACTTTTAAGAAGTATAGATTTGTGGAATAGCCCGACGTCTGTTGTTAAGTTCTTATACCAGTGATTCCTTTCTCTCTCTCACAAAAAAAAAAAAAAAAAGGGGAAAAAAAAAATATAAAAAAAAAAAATAATAAAAAAAAAAAAAATTAAAAAAAAAATAAATAAATAAATAAATAAATAAACCCCGAGAGAGAAAGAGAAATAATGTAATTAGATAAATGATGTAAGTAAGGTTATTGTTTTCTGAGCCATGTCAAAGAAGACCTCGTCTACCCAGCCGGAGACCTACGGCGGGCAATCTACAACAAGAGTGGCGTGTTCCGAGTCGTCAATAGCACTGGAGATGACGTTTCCTCTGTTGTCTGTCGAGTGAGAGTGCCAGCTGGAGTCGTGGGCGTTAAGGTCGCCTAGTATGATGGAATTCTCGCGGTTGCGTAGAAGGGGGGATAGATCCGGTTGGTAGCCTGTGTTGCAGGAGGTCATCGGAGGAATGTAGACATTAGTGATGTCCAGAGAGAGGCCGTTGTCCGAGATGCGAACAGTCAGTGATTCCAGGTGAGGATCTGTGGTAGACGGGACGACGGAGTAGATTAAAGAATGGGTGATGCCTGTGATTAGGCCGCCACCTGTGTCGGTTCCGCGGTCTTTTCTAGCAATGGAGTATCCGGGGAATGAAGGAGTTTTAGCGCGATCCGTCAGCTTCGTTTCTTGTATTAGGAATATGTCGATCTTCAGGCGAGTTAGGAGGTCGAGGATCTCTGTTGTCTTGCCATTTATCCCATTACAATTGTATTGTAGCAGTCTCAGGTTCTTGTTGCCTTTGCGTCTGTTTCGAGCGATTGGAGCGAGAGCTGCGTCTGCAGATGGCGAGGGTGTGTCTTGGCGGGTCTGACATGGAGGGCATCGGTAGGTTGCAGGGACGTAGTCCTTGAGCGATGGAATACCGCTGCACTTCGCTTTGATGTGTGTCCATTCGGAGCAGAGAGAGCACTGGATGCAGTTCGTGTTCGCTGTCTTTCGGCAAGTAGAGCAGAGCCAGGTGGTGGGAGGTACTGGGTTGCGTTCGATGTCTCCGGCTTGTAGAAGTAGAGATTGAGACAGACTGGCCGGGTCAGTCTGCCTCACATTGCAAAAAACGGAAGAATTGTGTGCTCCGGAGGGAGCGTGTCTTCGTGTCTTCGGAGCTGGTCTGCTTCCGGAGAAGATTGGTGATGTCCTTTGCAGTCCTGAGACTGACGTGCTGCACCGCGAGTAGGCGGACATCGTTGTAGCACAGCGAGGCCCACGTGATAGGTTTCTTTTCGCTTAGTCTTTCGTTGTGTATAAATCGTCAATTTTAAATAGACATCTTCAAGAAGTTTGCCACTTCTCGTGGTTTCTCCCATAAGTCGGTGAGTGAGAGTGTCGTAGGGTCGCCAATGCAATCGAACAGGTGTGCGACGTCTTGAGGTGTGGATGAGCATGTTGGGCAGACGTCTGGGATGGACTCGTCGATACGGTGTAGATACGAGTTTGTGAATCTGCTGAATCCGGATCGAAGCTGGGAGAGCGTACATCTTGTGCTGCGGGGAAAGTCCTTTTCTTCCACGTTGATGTCGGGCCGGGGTTTACCTCCGAGAATGACGGCGCCTTTCATTGATTGGAGTTCGCTGGAGACCATCATTGTGTGTATGGCGTTTGCGACGAGTTTCCCGTTGAGAGGGTCTGTTGCTGTTGAGGCTGCGGACTCGACCGTGTGCTTGCAGCTCATGATGAGGTCGTTTTTCATGGTGCGTGGTATAGCATGACTTTCCAAGAGGCCGTGATGGTTGTGAACTGGAACCATTGCCCTGGCGAGGTATTGAGCGGAGAGTATGTGAAGGTGTGACTTTGTGTGCATGACCTTGGACTCTCTGTGTAAGTGATCGGTGTCTGCCATCTGATGATTGCCCGTGACTACGCGGAGACCGGCATTCTGGGCGCGTTGGATCCTTTCGAGGGCCGAAGCGGATAAGAAAGTGGACCATGCGGGGGCGGCGTAACTGGAGATCGCTTGCGAGATAGCTTTGAAGGTTGTCCGTAAGGATTCCTTCTGGTTGCCCCGGTGGCGAGGGCCTTTAGGACGTTGTTTCTCTGTGACATGCGGGCTGCGATGTCTCTGGCGTGGTGGCTGAACGTGAAAATGATGTCGAAAGTTACGCCGAGGATCTTTGCGAGCTTGACTGTTGGGACGGTGGTTCCTCCGATGGATACGTCCAGGACCGTGTTGTACATATTCTTCGCTGAAAGGCGTTAGGAGCCTGAGTTGACTTTTGGCCGGAGAGATGGTGAGGGAGCGATTGTTCAGGAAGCTTTCGATCCCAGGTATTGCCATACGTACATACTCCGAGGCGGTGTTGATGTTCGAGTTGAAGGCCCATATGGTAATATCGTCTGCGTAAGTTATTACATTGGTGTGAGCGCTATCGGAGGGAAGGTCGCGTAGATAGAGGTTGAACAGTGTGGGCGAGAGGGCGCTGCCTTGTGGGACTCCGTTTCTGATAAGCCGGTAGCTCGAAAAGGTGTTGCGGAAGAGTGTGCGTCCTGTGCGTCCTCTCAGATAGGAAGAGAGCCATTTCTTGATGTAGTTGGGCACGCTTGTGGTCATGAAGAAGTCGATTAGCTTGGTGATGTCGATGCTGTCGAAGGCTTTGGACATGTCGATCGCCATAAGGACTGTGCGCTTCGCTGGTCTTTTCTCATTGAAACCGTCTGCGATGTTCTTTGTGAGCTTCAGGAGTGCCGAAGTGGTTGAGCGGCCCGCCGTGAATCCGTGTTGGTGTTCCGCCGGTGGTATATGGGACTGGATAGTGTTGAGGAGTAGGCGTTCAACCACTTTTGTTGTTTTTGTTGTCTTGCCCAACGGGTAGATCTTCCTTCGCGAGACACTGGAGGAAGTCGTTGAAGCTCTCGACCCTCCAGCGTTATAAGCCCACACTCTCTTTCCTCTCTCTCTTATTTTTAATTTTTTTCTGTGATTACTTTTGCGACGGGGGAGAGAAGAGAGATCGGGCGGTAGCTTGAGCTGTCGGTGGCTTGTTTCCCCGGCTTCAGGAGAGGGATGATGATCGAGGAATTCCATCTCTCTCTTCTCTCTTGCCTCTCTCCTGAACACCCCCCCCCCTTTTTTCACCCTTCTTATACAATCTTATACAACTGCAACAAAAAACTCGGTCAACTCCATTCTCTCTCTATCTTCTTCTTTCTCCGAAAAACTTCAGTCTCAAGTGAGTGATAATATTTACGGACCCACAGGTTTCGGAGACTCTTGAAGTAAGCGAAGCTGATGGTGAGGGTTGAGGAGACGATGGAGGAAGCAAGTACATAGTTGCGGCTGCCTCGGATCTTCAAAGCCCGCACTCCGTGGACCAATTCCACTAGGTGAACAATGTCTGCCCTGCCCCTTGAACCTGAAAGTTCATCCAATTAGATGGTGACTACCAGGGAATTCAAGAATTCACTCACACTAAGGGCGAGACAAGAGTTATTGCTCCGGTAGGTCTACTACATCGACGTAGAACCAAGTATATCTCTATATCTAAGACTTAAAAGGTTCACCCTCGAAATGTCACAAAGATTCTTTAGAAATTAAATGAAGAATTAAAAGGGTAATCTACAACAGCAGCAGCAACTCGAAACACACTGGCAACAGTGGCCATTCGTGACTCTACAGCCTTAAGAGCCTGTCACGGATGGAGCCGGATCATCCAGTCCAGAATCGAGCGCGACCTCAGGTGGCGGATAGAGGGATGCCTCCCTACGAATTATTCGTGCTGGGAGGTAGCGGGAGAAATCCCGCCGCGGACCAAAACTGGGTAGTATAGCTCGTCAAAGGAGGGTGATGCCGGACCGGCCTGGGCATGCCACCGGACAAAACATCAGCCGATACTCCGCTATACTTTTCAATGGCGAGTCGAGGCGCCAGTCAAATAGCCTCTTGCCTATCTCCGGTCAACGACAGGCGAGACGTCTCTACTCCCACCCAAAACGATGCTAGGCCGGCTTGACCACCCACTCACAAGGCCTATAGCATGAACAGGTTGCTACAACGATGTCCGCCTTCACAAGGTGCAGCATGACAGTCTCAGGACTGCAAAGGACATCAAAACCCTTCTCCGGACGCATCTTGTCCGAAGAACACGAGAACTTCTCTCATTAAAGAGAGTGTTCATAACCAAGTCTTCGATGCGGGATGCTTGCCGGCAACAACAACAACAACAGCAGCAGCAACAACAACCAGGGTCAAAGATCCCCTTTAAAGTTATACAAAGACCCGCCGAAGTCTTCATTAAAAAAACCTTAAGCTCATCTGTTGTTGTTGTTGTCTGAAAGAACTCGCAACTATTACAAGTTTTATAATAAGAGTGACAAACAGAAAACATTACGAGATTTAAATGAAGGCTTATGGTGTAAATGATTACAGGAACGCGTCGACTTCATTCTTATCAGATTATATTAAACATATAAGGCACCAGCGCATTTTGAAAAGGAATAATAGGTATCGAACACTTTAATAAGAATCAACAAATCTATCACATGCTTTGCTGACATCTTTTTGTATATTTACAATAGTTTTTAGCCATTCTCAGTCACAATAAACCGAATGATCAATTCTTGAAGGGTCTTATGGGAAAGGAATAACAACCTTGTTCTGCTAGCTCCATTCTTAACCCGAATGAGTGTAGCTCGATGGGAGTGAACTCTATGTATGAGGGGTTGGATGTTGATGTGCGCAGCAGCTCTTCACCGTAGTGGGAAAGACGCACGCATAGGTCTTCCACCACACTACGCACTTCCTGCAACAATTTTTTTTCGACTCTTACAATCGCTACATGGGTGAATCCAACTGTGTTGAATCAAGTTTCATCTATGATAAAAGTCATTTTCTGT
Source organism: Allodiplogaster pararmata (assembly GCA_964056735.1). NCBI lineage: Eukaryota > Metazoa > Nematoda > Chromadorea > Rhabditida > Diplogasteridae > Allodiplogaster > Allodiplogaster pararmata. The sequence goes on from OZ057405.1 coordinate 44,379,245, forward strand.
CCAAAAAACCTTTTATTCCTCAATCAAGCGAAAAAAGTTACCAAAAAAACTGAATAAAATTCATCAAACTAGGTCTAAGTCCTATGAAATATTTTTCGTTTCTTGTTGAAAACATATTTGAGCCCTTTTGAAGACATAATCAATCCATATGAATTGGAAGAATCTGGTTTCTTATGTATATATTAACGATAGGAAAACATAAAAATTACTGCCCATACTTTCAAGGACTAGACACCCTTGACCTTGCATAATCGAAAAGAACCATTCAGCTGATATGAGACTTCACCTCAAGTATATTCAGGATTCAAAGTCCAAGTGGCATATGTGGAAAAATATCGCTTGTGGCTAATCTGAGAAAAGAATCACTATAAAGTATAGCTGAGAAAGAGAGAGCGAGAGAGCGAGAGAGAGAGAGAGAGAGAGAGAGAGAGAGAGAGAGAGAGAGAGAGAGAGAGAGAGAATGCAACGCACCTCCAATCTCTCCCATTTTCGTTCCTCCGCATCCCAAAAACACGCCTTTCCCAACTTTCTAGTGAGATTGAGGGATGTGTTCTAGGCGTATTTAATTTATATACTCCCCCCCCCTCTCCCTCTCCATTCCCTGTCCATATTAAAGGGACTTTCTTTACAGCACTGTCCAGGCAGAACGATTAACAGAGATGAGTATAGAGAACAAAAAGTGTACGTGGAACTGAGAGAATAAATACAGATAGATGACAAGAAAGGAGAATGACAAAAAATGAGAGAGAGAGAGAGAGAGAGAGAGAGAGAGAGAGAGAGAGAGAGGCAGATGAAGAAGGAATACTAAAGAATGGAAAAGAAAGAGCGAGAGAGAAAGTGAAATTTCATCAAGAATGTTTGCGCATATTTAGGAGCTCTTGGTTGCCTTCTTCTCATACATGGTCCCCACGGTCTTCTTATATCCGCTAGCTAACTTCTCTTCATTCGCGAAGGCTTCTCTTTTTTCATCCTTTGAGTACAGCCTAAGTATGTCTTTACTTTCCGTGCCCCCTTTCACCCTTCTCGCCTCATCCTTTCTTCTTTTTACCTTCACGATAGTTGTCCATATCAATGCTTCTCGCTTTTTCAACCACTCCTCTCTCAATCAAATTATCGAGAGAAAGCGTGCGGTTTCTCTGGCAAAGATTCCATGCTATAGCCTCTAAAAACTACTCAAGAACTCTTTATTGTCTTTCCTTATTCGGAATACCTACGACCAAAATGCTTGCGACTACAATAGTTTGAGTTTTTATTTCGTTATTATAATTGCAAGTTTAGAATAATTACAATTTCACACTTTTCAAATGAAACACTAATATTCATGTTTTCCTAGCTTTTTACTTTGACACTTTGTTTTTTAAATTTTTTTCATTCGATACTTAAATTCAATTTTTTGTTGTTGTAACTTTACTACAATATACCCATTTCATCCAGATGTTCTCTGAATGTAATAAGTATAAAAAACACTGACATTCGAATTTTCAATTGATGCAAAGTTAAGAGTATCACTTAATTTCATCGCATATTTCAAAACAAAACAGCACTTCTACATAGACTGTCTGTTGATGTGAATCTTTAGTTATGTTGCCGCTCTATAGCGGGACTTTGTTCTTCCTTTTTTAATCAAGATTTATGGCATTGTCATTTCTTCCCAATCAGCGCCTCTTTATGCTTTGCTGAGAACAATTTTCTCCAGGCTGAGGCTTAAGAACAGTTATTCTGTGATTTTGCCTTCTCTTTAAGTTCTGGCGGTACGTCTTTCTTTGAATGCCAGTTTCAACACGTATTTCTCCCACTGCAATGATATTTATGTTGTATTTCACACTTACTCCACGTCTCCCGGCCTTTCTATGCTTTACTATCTCTTAAATTTGTCTTTCTCGTTTGAAAACGATTTGTTCAAGATTGTATCTAATGCTTACTTTTTCTCCGTCCAAGAAAAATATGTTGTTTCACTGACTCAATCTACGCTGTAACTTGCTTCGCTAGATTCGACAGAAAACTCTGGCAAAGAGAGCAAAAGAACGTAGTTTCTCGTATTCTGTGATCCTTCCTGTGTGTTTCTCGCCTGACTCTGAGATAATCCGGCTTCTCTCCCATGATATATGGGACATCGGTTTGGAGCTGAAGGCAAGCGCAAGCCCCCTGGGTGCGTCTTTTTCTTGACTCAATACTATCTCCGCCCTCTCTATACTATGCTAATGGGATGACTGCTATCCGGATTCCAGTCGAGCACTGTGTACAATCATGACGATTGGGTCGCTATTGACTTTTGGACGTCAGAGAAGGCATTTTCCGACGGAAACGATGATTCCTGAACATGAATTCTTCAAATAAGACGAGTTTTAGATAGAAGATAGAACATTATCTATCAGCTAGATAGTCCCCAGTGTCGAGTTATCAATGATATATTGAGACAAACTATTTCATTTTACTATTCACAACAGAGTCCTTTTTAGTATACAACTTAGTTGCAAAAAACAAGCCAAGATCTCGATCCAATACCCCAGTGCTCTCTGACTAATGAGTAACTTGACTGCTCTATCCTTTTTTCCTCTTGCAGCAGTGTCCCATCAGCTTTTTCTCCCTCTCTCCGTCTCCCGGACAAGGCAACTTTTGGAAACTTAGTGTCGCATCAGGCAAAGCTTGCGCGAGCGAGACTGAAGAAGAGAGTGTGTTTCGCTTCTTGACTCTTACCCATCGCCTCTCTCGCTCTCTTCCATTAATTCTATCTCATTCATCGGAGAAAATTGCAGTCGCCCCTCCGCCTCTCGCAGGCTCTCTTGCTCCCTCCCGCCCATCAGCTATTCTATCACACGTGAGTGGAACCCTCTCTCTCTCGTTCTTTTTCCTCCGAGGGATTACTGAGATCAAGAAGAGTCCTGCCAGCGCCCAAAGTTGGACATCCGAACGCAGTTCACCCACCGGAAGCCCTTCCTATCTCTGACTGAATTCGCTGCTGGCCACTCTCAAAGAACCTTCCGTTAATTAGTGTCACATACACACCACCATACACTCAGAATCCGCGTGGTCGAGTTAGGGTGTTGTGTATTCTTCTCTGTCGCCCTTTCACTACTCTCTGCTTCTCTCTCATCCTTCTCTCGCCGCTCCAAGAAGTGAGAGACGAACAAGGAAAACATCACCATAACATAATATTTACTCGTCGCTTGGGAAGAAGGCTGCTCCACCATTCCACACCATCCTTCTCTATACACCACACGGAAGGGAGAGAAGATAATAAGCATCCCAACTTCCAACCCTTCCCCTCACTTGGCCACGCTCTAGTTGCCAGTCTCTCCCAACTTCTTTCACTCAGTACGATTGCTGCGAGCAGGAAATCCTCGTGAGATGGAAAGTCAGTTAATTCTTTCTATTTTATTCATTCCAATTGTAGTTGAAGCTGAGGACTCGTTTATTGGAGTGACGATGTTCTTTGACACGCCCTACTTCTCTACAGCTAACTATTCCTAGTCTCTCTCTCTCTCTCTCTCTCTTTTCAGAAGGCTTTCAGTGACCGCAACCGGAAGAATGTCATGTTCTAGCTCTTTCTCTCTTTGTCTTTCAGTTTCCTGTGCACTATATGCAGTCGGCCACTCATCCACTTCTCTAGCTGGCATTGCTCATCTCGTGACCTCCAGGAATAGTGTGTGTACGTGTAGGAGAGCCCATCTTTCTTGCTTGCACTCTCCACACGTACATTATATATGCTGCCCAGCAGTCTCTCTCTCTCTCTTTTCAACGCCCCCCCTCTAGCTGAGTGACCCAGGATGTTCTCCTTCTCAGGGACGCCTGCTGCCCCAGACTCTCGAGTGCTCATCAACCAGCCTAGCCGAATGACCAATTTCATCGATTGCCTTCTCTCAATCAAGGAGCGAAGCCGCTGGCCTATATAACACCCTCCTCTGTTCTCTCTGAATCTTGTTGAATCAGTTATACTTTATTAAATCATTCTTCGCCTTTCTCATTCGCGCGGCTGCCCATCTGTGGTTTCTATGACAAAGCGCGCATTGATGAGCTATAGAGAGTACAGTAGGGAGATGAAAGAAATGCGCGTTTTTCTAGCGTTTTATTTGAGAAGGAACAATATGCTATGCTTCTTTGCAACTGCCTCGCTTACAGAAGTTATAAGCAAAAGTACAAAAAGTTGTTTGAATGTGTGCTCTAAGACGGTCCCTAACTGTCTAACACTAGCTTCTCATCGTTTACTTTCATTTTGTAACTGCCAGCTATTTTCTGCTCACAATAATCTGTATAAGTATGATTACAAACATTCCGAGTGAAAATTTTACTTTTTCTACTTCTAATCCCTTCATCTTTTCCAGTAACTTTGCCTCTAATACGATTTCATCTTCCATTAACTATATTCATAAATAAGGTTTAACAAATAAGGTTGTATTTCTTAGACTTGCTAACAAAACATTTTTATCGCAACCACTAGTACTGAATTATATTCCATTCTACTCCAGGCGAATATTCCCATTACTCCTTGACAGACCATCAACACATTTATTGTGTCTTTACCCGACATGGCTAGTTCTTTACCTATCCGTGCTTTCAATGGTGATTGCCAGCAGACCAACACGGAACAACTGAAGCGAAAGTTAGCGACTGCTATACACTACACGCAGTGGGAAAAGAGAGAAGACCTCTTTCTTATGCAAGCAGGAATAGGAAGGAGGACCTGTGTGAACAAGGCTCGCTTGAAGGGCTAGTCCGAGCATCAAGCGTCTGCTCCAGTAACCATTTACCATCTCATCTCTTCCGGAAAACGAAGGTCAAAACAGCCTTCGCGAAAAATTAGAACTGCCGTTGATCCCCCCCCTCCCCGCTAAGCTCACGGGGATGTTGACTAGTAATGAGAAAGCGCCTAGGCTAAGCTCAACAAAGTAATTGGAATGGGGAATCGAGGCAGTGGAGCTGCGAGCGGTACAGCCTCACCATGGATGCACCCTCCGAGCAAGATATAATTATACGCCTACCTATCATTTACTATAATTGCACTCTAGTGTGTTATCTAGGAGTAGAAACTCGTTTCTTTCCTACCAAATTCAAATTTGCATTGCAACCCAACAACCAAAGAAGAGAACATCTATTACTTTGAACCGAATCCTGATTCGTCACTCTATAGAACACAAAATTTCATAACACCAATGCTTCCTGTTCTTATACTCGTGTTACTTTTCGGGTAGTAACTACATCTTTGTTTACATTTGTTTCCTGTTGAGAGAGCAACACATCAATTTATTCATATGATTTCAAACAACAAATAGTCAAAAACAAAAAATAACATGCGCACTTTGTAGAATGTGACTTCCATCATTATAACAAGGTCATTATACTTTCCACATAGCACTGTCGTGTTAATCAGAAATGTTTCCTTACGTGTGTTATGGTAACGTGGGTACATCCGGAAAGAGAAAGACGGCCGGATTTCGCCTCAAGAACTGGCTTTTTTGTTGTTGTGATGAGTCAATCAGCTTGGGATGGCTTGATTCACGAGGCATTAGATCATCAGTCTGAGAGCTCTTAAGTCACATCTTCGGATTCCAGGCAGACCGGCGAAAAAAGCGGTTGTTCCACTTGTCCACTCATTATAGATGGTGGAGCAAGATTCAGACACCTTGAGACCGTATTGTTCAAACCATATTTTACACTCACTAGCTTATCTGTTGAACGTTCTGACTCGTACTCCATCAGAAACATATATTACAGTGAAATTGTAGTATATTGGATGAATAATAGCGATTCACGTTTGTAAAATTGACTATAAAGCGAATGAAAACACAATAAATTTAATCATATTTAGTCTCAATTAGACATTACTTCTTTCAAAATAGTTTTTTAATTTCTTTTATTTTCTGACACTCTCTTCCTTCATTTCCTCATCTTGAAATGGGAAGTTATGCTTATTGAATAATTTGAGCATTCGTGTTCATCCAAACTAAGTCATACAGCCTTCCCCAACACTCAATCTTATGGAACACCATTCGACCCTCTGCATTGTTGAGGTGATGTGCTCTTCAAGATAAAAAAATGCATATTTTGATCCCGTCCGTTAACATCCTTTTAACTTACAATAACTTGAATTATCTAATAAATTGGAAAATTTCGATATAAAAAAGCTCTTGTTGATCATAGGTGACGCACAAAACCATCACTGCGAGGAAGTGATCGAGGAAAACGGCGACGAGCGGTTGCCGCACGAGGACTTTTACGCGGGCGTCAACGACTACTCCGTGAAGCAGCCGTTTGTACCGCAGGCGCAGCCTGCTCTCTCGCTCTACTACGCCATGGCTGTAGTGCCAGGTAAATCTCCGATTCTGATACTTTTCCGTCTTGCAGAGCTTCTTTTGTTTTGACTAGCGAAAATCCTACTCTTTTGCAACGGAATTAGTCTTATAGGTCCATTTCTTGACAAACTGACGATTGATCGATATACTGACGACGATACCTTTTTTCTGCTCGAATTGAAATCTCAGAATCGCTGTGTCTTGACAGGCCGATACGTGCGAGGGTTCTTGGACGTCTCTTCTTTCATCATCTGCCTCGTCTTCATCATCGTTCAGCTGGGTCTCATCGACTACTACTTTATCTCAAATCTCTCCGACTCTCTTTGGTATGGTTGGATTGGAGCCGATTCGCTCGTCATCATTGTCATGCTCGGTCTCATCGTTACTGCCATCAAGCAAAATCAACAGTCTATGGAGGAAGTTTGCTCGATTGGTTCGTTCTTGTCTTTCACGAATTAGGCAAAGATGAGTAACCTTACTTAGGATTGACAAGCATTTCAAGTCTTATATTTTACCTCCAAAGATCTTGATAAATTACATTGAAATTTCATAGCTATACATCTTCTCAGGCTTCTTCGAAGCGCAATTCTACATTGAATTGAATGATTCTTTTTTTACAGATGGTAGAGTCAAGTACGCCTTCCTAGCCTGGCTGACTTACTCGGCAGTGCTTGTGGCTAAAATCGCATGTTGCTACTACTTCTTCTATTTTGAGGTTATTCAACTAATTTCATTAAAAAGGTTAGATTTTTACAAGAACCATTCATTTTTTCACTCACGAGAACACTCCTTGATAATGCAGCTGCCAGCGGAACCCATGGACAACAACGACAAACTCTTCGATGACCACCTTCTTAAGCTTTCCCTTTCCTTATCTGTGCTTGTCTTTCTCTTTCTCCTCGAAGCTCATCATTACACGCCCCTCAAAAGTGACCGTCAGCTCTACATCACTTATCTCGTGACAGCCATATGCTTCGATCTTCTCGACACTATCACGTTCCTCGACCTTATCTGGCAGGCTTTGGTTGGCTTTTTATGATTTGAATTTGCGCACAGGGATAATCACAACTGAGCTCAATATTATTGAAGTTTGATAGGAATCGGAAGCTAGTTTATCTAGTTTCTTTCTGTGAAACCAAAAAATGAATCAGATGATCAACGTGATGCTTTTCGCTCAATTTATGGTCGCTATGATCAAATAAACGAGCAACTGAAAAGGCGAGAAAAAATAATGCTAGCTACAACCAAACTTCATTCTTTTAGGCTTTCAAGTGGAACATATTGCTCTGGCTGGAGCTTGTCATTGTTTCCCTCGCCTGTTTCAACTTCCTTCTACCCACATTTGCGCTGCTAAAACTACGCTTAAACCGCCGTCAGCGCGTTCTACTCATCAGTGAGAAAGTCTGGAGTCTTCTATACGTCCTTTTGGTTCGCACATTTATAAACTTCGCTTGTATTTGTAGCTTTGATGAAGAATTATCGCAAGAAATAGCAGTGTGACCTCGGTAATAAGATGATGAGACGTTCGTTTCTCGTAAGCGAGACGACATGCTCCAATCCTGCCCCGTTGAGTAGCTTTTACCAATGCGGGATCTTTCATATTTTCGTAGGCTATTTTCAGAGTTCATGGGTGGCAGAGAAAAATTTATAAAACAAAACTTTTTTTCTGTCGTCAACCTTTCATATTGTTATAATCAGCTGCATCGAAATGCCATTTTATGGAGTTTTACAGGTGAATGGCCCATATCTGGGTATTCGTATCTATCTTTTCGTTCTTCTTGAAGTGCAACAAAGTGGGAACAAATATGATGCGAGTATTTTCGCTATCAAGAACGTCGCCATGATCTATTTGGGACTCCGAGAGGTTTCAATTTTAGATTTTTTTGTTGTTGAAAATTGTAAATAAGAGTATACCCTACTCTTCGTTGATCTCAGCAACGAATTTTCATACCGAGCAGAGGAGAGGACTGTTCGCAGAAACTTGTGCAAAAATCGTGTGGTGTGACGGGAACCGAACTCGCGACCTTTCCCATTCCGGGCAAATGCTCTTCCCACTGAGCTACACAAGCACACGTGATAATGCACATTTTGAGGCCCATACAACAAAATTTCTTTCAAACATTTGAAACTATTTTCATGAAAAATTGTTTAACTATAAAATTATAGATTATTTTGTGTTGCTTAATCCGTTATAGTATTATAGTCAATCTTGAACTTTTCTCCATACAACCCCGCTATTCCGAAATTCGGCAAAGAGTGAAGAAGATCAAGAAATTAGATAGATAGTTTGAAAAAAATTGTACGCAAAATTGCAAAAAAAAGGAGAAATCGTGCAAAATTATGAGATGAGGGACGACAGGATTGGGTGCGAATGTGATGATTCTATTCACTGGTTTGAAGATTTTCGAGAAGAAAATCGCCTGTTTAGTTATGGACACGGCTGCACTACTGGCGTCAAAAACGCGGAGCTCTGGGCTCTCGGGGAGAACTCACTGCTCCATGTGCCAACGAGCACGAAGAAAACTAATGAGAACTTTCCCTCAAGCTAACGTCAATCGAGCAATAGTCGACACCCTGATCTCTTCTCAATCTCGCTGACTCTGTCATAGTGCACCCTTCTTCTTCTGAACGCTTTCATGAGCTTTTTCAACTTTCTTCCGGAAATATGTACTGTTCCAAAAACCGCTGTTTTTGAAAATTTTTGGATTTTTGATTGAAATTTCTCCGTATAGACATGTTTGTGTTTGACTCAAACCTCAGCTCGTCCACTGTCATTATTACAAAAAAATTTTACAATGAATCATCGCTATCATGTTGAGATCGTAACACAAAACACCACACGAGACTTTCTTCGTTCGTTCTTCGATAATTCAAACTCATGAGAATTATCTAACTGAGTGGATTACTCGGCGTAATCTTTGATTCTGAGAAGAAAAGAAAATTTTAAAAATTTTTGAAGTAACATTTTTACAAATTGCTTTGGAACCACGAACAAGCTATTTAGTTTTTTAACTACTACTCGCCAGAGAAGCGTGTTAGATCGAAAGCGAGAATACCTATAAGATTCGTATTACGAAACTTTGTACACGCGACATTTTGTACCCCCAAACTTGTCCATTAAAAAAAATGTTTTCTCCTTTTTTTCTCGCTCAGGCTCAGGTAAAGATAGCCGTAAAGATATATAACGAGGCCGTTCAGCTTGTGAATGAGACCGTTTGTAAAATTTTCTCACAATTTCAATTTTGGCCGATTTGATCATGGATACAAATTGTCGGGTACAAAGTGTCGTGGTAGGAAGTGTCGGGTACAAAGTGTCGTGGTAGGAAGTGTCGCGGATACAAAGTGTCGGGTACAAAATGTCGGTGATCCGATAAGATTGTGCCATGAAAATAGAGAATGCCTCACAGACAAGACCTTTGAAACACTAGTTTTCTTCAAGGAATGTTTAGATTTGCACATAGAACTCACCCGCGGTGCGGGTTGAAGGAATGTTTTCTCACGGCGACTGACCCGTCGACCCCAACACAACTAACCTTTAACAATATTTTTTAATAAGAAATTTTCTAGGAAAAAATTTGAAAAAAGTCTCTATTCTAGAACAAGTACAGGTGATTAATAATTTTTCAGCACTTAAGGGTTTTGTGTTGATGATAGTAATAATCTCTCCCGCGCTTGTTCCCGCTCCGCGGCAAGGGTACGCGCCCCCTTTGATATGCAAGAAACACTTATGCTTCTATAACCAGTGGCTAACCGCTGATGTGTGTCAGCAGCATAGGTCACCTAAATTTGTCAAAAAAATTTTGCGTATTTTTCAGATTTACATTTGAGTAATCAAACAAATTGAAGTTTACAGCGAAGTGTTATTGAAAGTTATTTCTCAATTGAGTTTCTGACCGTCTTCAACTTGAATGAAATGGTAAATAGATTGCTACATAACTTTTCAAACACCACAAACACCATAACAAAACACGAGGAAATAAATCTGCACAGGATTAAAGTTTATGAAAGTGAGAAACAAAAATTCCTTCCTGGGCGGGAAGCCGGGAGGTTTTTTGTACCCCGTGAGAACCTATGGTCAGCAGTGGGGAGAGTCAGATTCGTTTAAAAGTACTTTGTTATGGCGAGTCGAGGCGCCAGTAGAAAAGCCTTTTGCCCTTCTCCGGTTAACGAATGGGTCTCGCGAAGAGGATCTCCAACTGCGGTGCGAGTGTGGACGGAGAAAATTTTTCCGGACTCAGAAGGATCATCACCAAACTATCTCAAAGGACTCCCCTCGACAGGACCTATGGGCTAACAACAACAAGTTGTTTTTTGTTTTCTTTCAAACAACAACAAGTCTTTCTTCATATTCAGCTGCGAAAACTCTGATACAATCATTTCGAGAGGGGGACATGGTCGGTAGGTCGGTAACAGCAGAATTTTTTGCCAGTTGGCAGTTTACCTATGTCAACAACATCTGAAAAAAATCGAAAATTGTGCCTAACATATTGATGGAAGTCGAGGAAACGGGCGACTGTTAGGGAGAGCGAGGAGTGCCCTTGCTTCTTCTGGTACCAAATGTCATGCTCCAGGACAGACTTCAAATACTTCTGCAGTTCGATACGGCGTTCTTCTATGAACTCTGAGTCCTAGAAAAAGTTCTCTAAACGTAAAGTAAGTACATCAGAAAAGACACAAAAGCTCGCCGGAAGCGGGCATATTTCTCAACAGATGACAAACTGGTTATTTCATTAGCGGGTTTTGTCGAATGGTCTGCCCTTGCAATGTAATCATAGATCTATCGAAGCCAGAAACAGAGGCTCACCAACACTAGATTCTGTAGGTCATCTGATTTTAAAAAAAACTACCGCTTTATGAGCGGAACACATAAGAAGATAAGAAGCGAGCGAGCCTTAAAAATCTCTCTTCTTTCTCTCCTTCTTACCCTCTGCATTTTTCTCATTATCTTACTCCCCTCCGCTAGAAAAACGGTCGTTATCTAATTTTTGAAGAAAAAAAACCAACTGACTATTGGTGAGCTATGAATTGAACTATAGAAAGAAAAACGTAATATAAAATTATTAAAATACGATTTCTGTTCATCGGCGGGGTAAACGGTAGAACTGCATAACCTGTCTCAAAATGACATTTTAAAACGCAACCTAGATTTTTATTATTATTACACTTGCCATTAAAATTAAGAGATTTACAGTGCGTCTCAACTTGGCATACAGGTTCGTTGGGATTATACGAGAATGAATAGTGGAAAGCAGAAAATTAGTTGTTGAAAGTCTTTCATCATGAGGCATAAGTAAACTACCAATATGCAAATTTTCTATCAAGGGCAACTTACATACAAAACTTCACCTTTCGCACCGAAATAGAATGCTCTGACCAGAATTTGGAAAAAGGGATTAATTTCTTCAAAGGAAAGGCTTAATAGCTGTTATTTAGCCTAAAAGGGTTTTGTTGAGTTGAGATTGATTAAATCCTCAACATATTCGGGCAATCGACCAATTGAAAAGTTAAGGCATATTTCAAATGTCTGGAGGTCCAACTTTTCAAGATAAAAAACTCGCCCGAATTTAAATCAAAGGAACGTGAAGAGACGGTTGGACTTGACTATTGAATCCTCACAAAGACATAGACATGTGTTTATAGAACTTATCAAACGCAAAAGCTAAAAAGTATCACGTTTCGGGGAAACATTTCACATAGAGCCAGAATAAGAACTCACCAGGTTCCCACGTATCTTCTTCTTGGGCAGGAATGATTTGTCTTGATCTGGGAAGATCAGTTTGTCCAACTCTGCAAATTCTCTGTAGCGCCTTTCCACCGACCAAGTGTAAGGTTCCAGATTGACTGACACAGTGTACAACTGGAAATAACACGATTTGCACATTCACATCAGTAACGGAATATCGAACAGAATTGTTTGAATAAATGACACTCCAAGTCCCATGAAAAAGATGAGAACGCGTTTAAACTTGAACCTCCACCCTTTGGAGCACTTCTTGAGTGCCGAAAAAAGGGTATACGTTTTTATCATGAAGTTTTGTTTCACAAATTTTCTATAATAAATAAACTTTTTGATTTTGATTTATTTTTTAGTTTTTGATTTCTTTTTTAGTTTTTTGAAAAACATGATTTCTTTTTCATTTTTTGAATTAATTCTAACATGGTTTTTTTCTTTTTTACTTTTTTCACAAGAAAATATTTATTTTAGAAAGATATGAATCGAGAAATTTGTGACTTTTGGATCTGAAGAGGTTTCTACTTTTCGAAATTTGTATTTCTGCCGAAAAAAGTAAGGTAGTTTGATTTTTGAAGAAATATGACTTCAAGTTATGTAAAGAAAAAAATTTTTTTTTGAAAATTTACCGCGTCACAATGATGTTTTTTTCTCAACCATTTTCGTGTTTAACAATTTATCAAGAACTTTTATTCAAAAAAGCAATAATCAATGGCATTATTCGCGATAACGGTACGTTTCTTCTGCTTTCACTTCCTTATCTTTGTCAAGGAATTGAGCTATGCTGTTTTGGTGTTCACTGAAAAGGGATCTCGCCCTCTTCAACTGTTTGGGAGGAGGTGGCATCTTGGTTGTGTCGTGATCAATGTGGTCTCGTTTATGTAGCCGAAGAAGGAAATGCTTGCACAGCATGTCGTTATGAGGCTTCCCCTGGAGGATCTGTCTGCAAGGAGGTCCAGCTCAGCGTCGTTCAGGCCTGGTCCCGTGATGTGCAACGTGAAATCGTCCGCATAACTCGTTACATTGATATCGTGGGGAGGGTATGGGATGTCTCGCACATAGAAGTTGAAGAGTGAGGGCGAGAGGACTGCTCTTTGTGGCTTTTCAGTGCGAATGAATGATTCGACTTTAAATTACTTGATCTCGAAATTCCCTCTTTACTTGTCTGCCGTGGAGGTAACCAGCAAGCCATCTCACAATGCTTAGTAAGAGAGAGGATTCATGCAGGAGCGAAAGCAGAATGTAGTGATCTACTGCGAGGTGAAAGGTCATTGTGGAAAGAAAGAGCGCTTCTAGTATTTTGGCAGCTGGACACAGGAGCGAGACCGGGCGATATGACGAGCCTTGTTTGATGTCCTTCCCTGGTTTAAGTGATGGTACGATGCGTGATTCTTTCCATATTGTTGGAATGTTACGCTGCATTTGTGAAGCGTTGAGATTGCGGTGAGGAAGCAGGGGTTTTTTAGTGTGAAAGAAAAAGGGACAGACGCCCGCCGAAGGCGTAAAATTTTTTTCACATAAGGGTCCTTCTTACCTTTTTCCCATAAGGGTCCCCCCTAAAGATTTGGAACACTGAGGGGGGGGGAGGCCCGCCGACAGAAGATCTGTCATGACTAAATAACCCCTGTGAGGAAGGTGATTCCGACCGGGGCAAGATGTTGTAGGTGTAGCATTGTGATACCATCCGGACCGGCCGCATTCGACTTCTTGGCTCGTTCAATTGCGTCGCTGACTTGCTGCCTTTCGAATGTTAATGCGTCCCTCAGTGGTAGTCCGTGCAATTTGCGTAGAATTTTGCGCATGTGATCGTCGGCCTCATGCTTTCGGACTGTGGTGAACATCTTGTTGAATTTATTGGCTATGTCGCGAATTGCGATTACCGGAAATTTCTTTACCGTTGAATGCGATTGAGCAGTTTGGTGGCGATCGTATTCGTCCTTCTAGGGCTTTCACCAGGCTACACAACTTCTTAACTCCGGTTCGCTGCGATCTGCTGACTCTACAGTCTTCCTTTGTTATATGTTATATGTTTATTACGTGTAGTATTCTTCGCTTTTAGATGTAATCACTCGGTTGCCAAAAAAGGGTGTTGTTGTTGTTGTTGTCTTGCCCATAGGTCCTGTCGAGGGGAGTCTTTTGGGGATAGGTTGGTGGTGAGGATCCTTTTGAGCCCGGAGAGAGTTTCTCCGTCTACACTCGCACCGCAGTCGGCGATCCTCTTGGCGAGACCCATTCGTTAACCGGAGAAGGGCAAGAGGTTATTTTACTGGCGCCTCGACTCGCCATTGGAAAGTATAGCGGAGTATCGGCTGATGTTAAAAAGGGTGTTAAGCTCTGACATGCGAGGGGATGTCGGGTTTGTCAGTCGGAGTTAATCGCGTTCAGTGATTAGGGGTTTAACGTCACTCGGGACGTTGGGTGTACAACTGCGTCTTCTTCTGGATGGAATGTGATGTGCTGCAGCCTTAAGGAAGATCTTCCGAAAAATCTTCTTCATTTTTTGCAGTAGATAATTGTTACTTGTCCCATTCACAGCGGTGAAACAAACGTTCAGTCTCTTCCAGAAACTTAGGCCAGCGTGCTTTGGCGAGATTGCAGTATGTGCGACCGCTATTGCCGACGAAAAAGGCCCCAGGAGCCTCTTTCGTTCTAGAGGCTGCTGTAAAGATGGATACAGCACGCATTTACGATGTTTTTTCTTCATGTTTTTGTTTTTTTTCTTCATATTTTGTTTTTCTTCTTCATCGTTTGTTTTTCTTCTTCATATTTTGTTTTTTCTTCTTCATATTTTGCCAACTCTAATTTTTCTTTCTTTTTTCACCAAAATGTTTACAAATATTTGATTTTTTTGTCCATTAATATTATGCATAAACGAAAACAAAAAAATTTTAGCATTTGTATATTCATATAAGGGTTCTTTATAACTTGGACGCGCGCTTTACTTGAGGGGTTTTTTAGAAAAAAACTTTTCAAAAGATTATTTTCACATAAAAAAACGCTTAGGCTTAGTAAAAAGTTTACGATTTAGAAAGTGGTTTTTTTCTTCCAAAAACTAACTGGAATAGTTAACATTGAATTTATCTTAGACTAAGTGAAACTTACGCTAACGAGACCATTACGGCTTAGTTGGTAAAGACCGTTTTATTGAAATTCCTTCAAGTAGTATAGGGTCCAAAAAACAACAGAAAATCTAAAAAGTTCGTGAAAGAACAACTTTTTTGAGTTGAAAAAATTTTTTGTTGCTGAAAAACTTGAAGCCCTCATCGTTTACTTAGGTCACGTAATATACAAAGAACAAAAAACCCGAAATCTAAAGCCTAGTTTAGCCGGAAAATCTTACCAGTTAAATTGCACTAACTAATGCCTCCATGTTATTATCACATTTTCAATCATGTATAATAATAATGTGAAATTGAAAGAAAAAAGACTTTAAGTGTTTGAATAATGTTTGATGCCAAAAATTGAAGGAAAAACTGAAGGTGGCAAAATATGAAGAAAAAACTTGAGGTGCAAAAATAAAAAGAAAAAAAAAAACAAAATATGAAGAAAAACTGAAAAAAAACAAAATAAGTAGAGAAAAAATGAAGAAAAAAACAAAATAAGTAGAGTAAAAATAAAGAAAAAACAAAACAATAAGAGGAAAACAAATGAAGAAAAAAACTAAATATGAAGAGAAAAAAAAGAAGAAGAAAAAACAAAATATGAAGAAAATTGACCGAGCAAACGAAAATTGCCGCGAACTCTACAAATATTTGTATCCGATACAGCAACTTTTTGTATCGGCTGCTGTATCGGATACAACTGTGAACTGTATCCATTTATTTTCAGGAGAGATTAGAAAGACAAGTAAAATATCGCTGTATCTAAACTTCCATTGTATCGCTGTATCCAAAATATCCAACTAGAAAGAGGCCCCAGGGTGTTTCTTAGCACACACACAACTTTTTTTGAGCGCATAGATTTTTAAAATTTCAGAGTTCAACATTCAATTTTTCCAATGATTTGGCCTTTCCCAACGAAAATTCCGAGAAAATTTTCTTTCAAGCACAAAGATTTCAATGTTTTTTGAAGAGTGCATAGATTTTTTCTACCCGTAGTGCGGGTCAGAGACACATCCTGTCTGACACTGCACGCTGCACACTACCTAGGATGTCAGCAACGCAGTCTAGCGTGATGTAAAGCTCAACTCATTTTAACCAAGGCTTGTGAGCGCAAAAAATCTGTAACTTGACCTCAGTAGCACGCTCCCCCCCCCCCGAGTAAAAAAGTTTCTGTTTTTCTAACAAACAATGGAATCGAAAAAAACAACTGACCACAAATTGACCATCCAGAATGATTTTGTACTTGTCAATTTTTACTGTGAGTGCTTCATCTAGAGGTAGAGAAAGTGACGGCAGGTCTAAAAACGCCATATAATCTGGAAAGGAGGTACTTTTTCACTTTAGTGCCCCCCCCCCTACCAGAGGTTCAATCGGGTCAGTTCAACTGGGTAATTTTCTTAATATGGCCTCGTAAGCTAAGCCGTACGGTCTCGTTAGCGTAAACTTTTTCCTAAGCCTAAGCGTTTTCAATGTGAAAGAAATTTTTTAATGTAAAAATAACTTTTTTATTGTAAAAATAACTTTTTGTAAATGTAAGTAGGCAGAAGTATGACCCATGGAACCTCTGGGAGGGGGGGCACTACAGTGAAGAAGTGCCGGAAAGGAATTGCATTAGTAAACCATAAAATAAATTTTTCGCAAGAACTAAATGACTTGAATGGTTAAGATTTCGAAGACGACGATGTTTTGAGGTTTCCGTATAACAATCACGTAGCTGAAATAATCCTTGAAACCAAACTAAACAATAATCAGAGGCCGTATCCACAATACACGTCAAATGTTGGACGTCCAACGCATTGGACACGTCTAACATTAGACGCGTTCAATGCGTTAGACGTCCAACTGGTTTTTCGTATCCACAATGCGATTTATTAAAAGTCTAATGTTGGACGTCTAATGATTAGACGTCTAATAGAAAACACTGACGCAGTTTTGGTGAGGTAAACTTTTTGTGGTTTTTTTCAACTTTCAAGTGTTTTACTTGTTGTTTTTCGCTCTGAATCATGTTTCTCAAGTTATAGAAAATTTTGTTTTGACAGAATGGACGAGCCCCTGCCGAAAAGAACCAAAGTTACTGAATTGTCCGCTGATGCACTCACGTATCTATTGAAGTCATTTGTTGAAGTCATAAATTGTGTTATAATAATAATACTTTATCGCAAGGGTGATTTCGGAAGGGGCAGGTAGGGGATCAAATAGAGGAGTGATTCGTATCAACACCAAGGCGTGACACTTTTCAAAGTGAGAAAAAGAGGTAAGTCGAGGAAAAAGAGGTAAGTGGGTCTGGAATCAAGAATATGAGGATCGTTTTATACATAGCTTACTGATAGCTGTTTTAAATGATTTATATATTATATATTTTATCTACATCTTTCGATGCAATAACGCACAAATTTAATTACAATTGAAATGAGGAATGCTGTATGTACATTTGACTGTATTAATCGAAAATACAGTCTCTGGGAGTTTGTTCGAGACCGGAACTACTCTGGTTGAGAAGTTATTAGAGAGCTTAACATGTTTGAAACTGGGTTGAGTCAGACTGAACTTGTGTGACCTAGTGGGGTATCTGTGGTCTTGTGGGGAGAACATCTTGAATGGAGAAATGGGGGTTCCTCCGGTCAAGATTTTGAAGGTCATCACTAGATCGGTCTGGTCCCTCCGTTCTTCGAGGGACTGCAATTGGAAAAAAATTTTCTCTCTTCGTATGTCATATCGGGCATTCCGGCAGACTTGTTTTGTAAAGTTTCGTTGAACCTTTTCTACGAGTTCTTTATAATATTTCTGCCGAGGTGACCAGATCACGGAGCAGTATTCCAGTTGAGGACGAACGTAAGCAACGTAAAGCTTTTTATAAAAAACGGGGTTTTTCGATTTGAAGGTTCTTAGGATGTAAGCGCTCCTGGATTTTGCTCTGTTGCACATATTTTCTATGTGTGTAGAGAAGTTCAATGAATTATCGTTTTCTACACCAAGGTCCCTTACTAGTTTGTTCTCTGTGATTTGTTTACCGTTCAGGTAGAATTTACTCTTGGGGTGAGTTTTTCCTAAAAGTGTGACTACTGTTTTGGTAGTGGAAATAGTCAGTCCCCATGAGGAGGCCCACTTGGCAACAGAGTTTATTGCGACTTGAAGTAGCTTCGCATCGCTAATCGTACTAATTTTGACATCATCAGCGAACATAGTCACCCTGCTTCCTACTGGAAGGCACAATGGTAAATCATTTATGTAGATGAGAAATAGTAAGGGGCCCAAACAGCTTCGCTGGGGAACCCCGGATGGAGTGGGGTAAGGTAGAGAATCACTATTATTGATTCGGACTGACTGATCTCGTTGATGCAGGAAGTTTGAAATGAAACTTGAGAGACTTCCTGAAAGTCCAATAGACTCAACTTTTCTCATTAGGTAGGAAAGAGGGACGCTATCGAATGCACTAGTGAAGTCAATTAAGACACAGCTAATGTATTCATTCTTGTCCAGTTTAAAGTGCCATTCCGTCATTGATTCTAGAAGTGATAGTTCGCAAGAATGTTGATGATTGCTGATCAACTTATTCTCATCCAGAAATTCTAGTATTCTTTTGCAAACGATACGCTCCATTATTTTAGATGTGGAAGCAGTAAGACTTATTGGTCTATAATTGAGCGGGTCTGTACGTTTTCCTTTACACTTTTAGACTGGTCGGGCTATCGCTGTACGCCATATTTTAGGAACTTCGCCGTACAATAAGAATCGCTGAAACATTATTGACAATGGTACACAGATAGTGCGAGAACAGTTTTTCAAGAAAACGTACGGTATAAGATCAGGAGAGGTATTTGATTTCAAAGGGAGTTTATTTAGGAAGTGAAACACCATATGCGGTTCTATTTGGAAGAATGAGAAGGAATGCAAAGAAGAAGAAATCTTAGGACAAGCATTCGACTGATTAAGCGAGTAAAGGGAAGAAAAATGATGAGCCATGGTTTGAGCCTTACCTGTATCGGTAGTAACGGTTAGGCCATTTTTTGTCAATGGACCGATTTAAGGGTCGTCTTTGATATTCGCATTTGTAAATGAAAATAGCTTTTTCAAATTACGGCTCTCAAGTAAAGACTTTTCCATGTTCCGTCGATGCGAGTCAAGATCTTTTCGTAGTTTCTGCATTTCCTCCAAGAAAGGACTGATTCCGATAGACCCTCTATTTTTGTATAGTCTATTCGCTTTTATTCTGATTGCAGCTATCTTAGGTGGTAGCTTCCCGTATTTATTCGAAAGCTTTTTGCTAGGGATACAGTCTGCTATAATTTCATGAATTTTTCTGGTGAATACTGTATAGACCTCATCTACGGTGCTGAACTGCGCGAAGATGGTATAACAATCCGTATCAGCTATCATAAAATTAGCTAAGGGATAGTCCCCTTTATTAAAACAGTAGGTTTGAGTACTCTCTGACCTTTGGGGTCGGTATTGTTCGATTTTCATTACAATCAGATTATGATCGCACATTGGTGGAGGGGGCGCAACAATACAGCTACCTATTGAGCTGGATTTGAAAGAAAATACTAGGTCTAAGATATTTTCTAATTTGGTGGGCTCTGACACATGCTGTATCAAAGAGAATTGTTGATTAAACCGAAAGAGAGAGCGCGAAGAATGTCTGGTCGGAAGAGGGCAGCTGTAGGACTCTCTAGACCAGTCTATCTCTGGGGTATTAAAATCCCCCAATAATATATGTTCATCGTCTCCATATTGTATGAAAGTTGTTTCTAATACAGTAAGAGCGCTTTCGAAATCGTCGACCGCGCAACTCGGGCTACGATATATGCAATGTATGAAAAAGAACTGGTTATTCTTGTATAATTTGATCGATAGAAGTTGGCAGTAGATGGAATGACTAGTTGACGAGTGCAGGCTTGATTGTAATTTTTTATCTATCAGTAGAGCCACGCCGCCACCTTGGTTAGAGCTATTTCTATCAGTACGATAAACAGAAGTTATGATGCATGGACAGCATAGAATCATGAATAGTTGAAGATGTTGCCCATGTCTCAGTTAGAGCTATTATTTTTGCGCGATATTGCTCAGCGAGAGACTCAATGATATTAATCTTGTGAGCAACAGAGCGAACGTTTATCAGGAGAGCAGTTACATGAGAGGAAATTAGACTAGATATCGTGTCAGAAGTTTGAGCGCGTAAAATCTTATCCTATTTACGTGTAACCGCAGGTGAGCCTTGTTTATTTGAATCTAACCAAGGGCGATTCTTGTTGGCTGACAGTTTCCCTTTCGTTGCTGTCATGGGGGCCACTGCTGGGTTTCCTCCATCAGTAGATAGACCTGACTGTGGTTTCTTCTCTTGCATGGGCTCCGGAACGGTGTCAGCTTTCTTCGATTGTGCTCTAGTTTTCCTGGTTTCTCGAGCGCGGGCTTGACCGCCCTTGCTAGATAGATCAGTGAGCACTTGAATCGTGTGTAGAATAACAGGCTGAGAGTCAATATCAGTGCACGACGCCTTATCGTCCAAATGTCTGCTGTTCTCGGAAGATCTTTTAGGCAGCTCTCTTGGGTTTTTCAGCTTAAATATTTCTGGCCCGTTCCCATTGTCTCGGACTACGTAAGCCAAGCAATTTGCTCTAGCGTTTTTTTTCCGGCCTCTCTACGTAATTCGGAATCATATTTCAACTGAACTTTCAAATAATCGGGTCGTGCATATGAGTGGACGTTACCAGTCACCTTAGGGACGCAGCGAGTAGATCTGGTATGCGTTAGAAAAGCAGTGCTGAGAGCTCGATTTTGATTGGACGAGGACGGCTTTTAACTCGTTCCTCACTATAGCTAGAGCCAGTGTGGCGATGAACAGAAACTACGCTAGTGTCTAACTCGCCGTTAGAATTCGCCAGAACATGCAATTCGGGATCATTAGCCAACCGTATGATGTCTGCGACTAGGAGTTGGTCGTTTTCTTTCGTTTCTTCTTCTGTTGCTCCTTCTGCAACTCCAATCAGCACGGCTCTCGTAGACTTTTCTCTGGCTTCTGTGTCGACAGCAAGAGAACGGGACACCGCAGAAGCGACAGCCGCATACGTCATCGGAGTAGCACCAGATTGGTTGGCGTTCGTGTATGAAACAGGGTTTTTGGAAAGTTGAGAGATAAGATTGACTGAAGCCATGAGTGTTCCGAGCGATTTCACGAGCTCTCGTGAAAGAGCCATCTGCTCCTTCATTGCTTCAGGGAAGATTGTCATTGTTTCTTTGCTCTAATATGTCGACAAAGATTTTTAAAAGTCATCAATCTATTCCTATTCCATCGCTGTTTGAGATGGACATTCCGACGGTGCCACTTTCCTATGTTCAGTCTCTTCTTCGGAACCTTCTGAACGAAGCCCTGTTCCCTCTCCACCAAGTTCTCTCCAAACAATCGGCTGAAATTCAAGTTCTCCGTCAAACCCTCTCGGAAGTGAAGAAATCAGTTTCTCCAGCTTCATTACGGCCGCATATCTACTCTGCTATGGTTGAAGCTTCCCTGAGAGACAGAGAGATGCTTCTCTCCAAGTCGAAGAGAGCAGTTCTCTTGAAGCTTCCTGAGAAGAGGAGCCCCGAAGCTACTGAGTCGTCTGACAAAGAAGTAATCCACGACATCTTCGCAAAGCTCTCTTCACCTGAACTACTACAGTCTCTTCAAAAGGGAGAAATCTCTTTTCATCGCCATCCGAAAGATGCCCCCCGATCACATTCCAATGCTGGACGCCCAATCAAGATACAGTTTGCGGACGCTTCAAAACGAGAAGTTTTTCTGAAGTCGATCAGAACTACGAAGAACAGTGTTCCAAGAGGCTGCTATGTACGGGCGGATCTCTCCCCTGCCGAGCTTCTCGCCGAAAGAGAATGCAAGATCATTGCCTCTGGTTCGTCAGACACTCCCTTCAGAGTGATCGACTCTCATCTAGAGCCTGTGTCCTCTTTCCAGCGGAGGCCGAAGCCTTATATATCCTCTTCTCTTCCCTCGTCAAGCTCCCATCAGTTCCCATCCGAAGATTTCCCTCCTTTGACCTCGAATACCGTGAACCTGACATCAACGGCCTCTTCTCACGCTGTCGCTGCTAAATCGCCCGATGCTCCTCGAAGAAGTTCTCGCATCCAGAAGAAGGTTGCCGATCAAAGGAAGAATTCTAAATAGGACATATTGGGTGTGAGTTCTCTTAAACTGAATTGTTTTTCTTTTAATGCTCGATCTGTAAAAAAACAAATTGTATGATGTTCATCACTTACTACGATCAAGCTTTCCAGACATAGTTTTCATATGTGAAACTTGGCTTTGCTCTTCTGATCCCGACTCCCTACTTTGTGATAATATTCCGTACCATATATTTCGATCAGATCGCATTGATAGTAACCGTGGTGGTGAAACCGCGATACTTATTAGAAATAGTCTTTCCCCTGTAAATGTATCTTCCTTTTCTCAAGACTCTATTGAGTGCATAACTGTTGACATATTTCCCAATGAATCACTCTTGTCTTGTGTGCCACTCTTGTCTTGTGTGCCCACTCTTGTCTTGTGTGCTCACTCTTGTCTTGTGTGCTCGTTGAGTGAGGTGACCTATCGATTCTTCTCTCTAATGGTTATCACAAGGGCCCATAAGCGACAAAGTCCAGTACAAGTCCTTCCTAAACCCACTCCAAATGGAAGTCTCAACGATAAGAACATACCAACTATCGTTGCTGAAACTCTTTCCTTCGCGAATAGTTCTCCTCCGCCTGGAGTACCTAAGGGAATCTGGGACACAATCTCTCGTCTTTTAATCACTCTATCTACCACAATCGAACAACTATCTTCCACTGCCTCGTCTTGCAAATGCTCTTCGGATTTGGTGAGTAAAAACTTGGAGACCACGCTTCCATCTTCCGAGTCAGAATCACTGATTGAAAAGCATAACCGCATGAGGTCCTTAGTTATCTATGGCGTACCTGAAAGTTCCAACCCCAGTTCCGCCTACCGTATGCAGCATGACGAACAAAACGTTGCCCAAATTCTCGGCGCTCTCCAAATCGATGCTCGTGCCCAATCTGTTTATCGACTAGGCAAAGAAACAGATCGCCCTCGACTTCTTAAAGTGCTTCTTCCAACAAGAGGGCATCTTTTAAAAGCACTAAAGAACGGACCAACTTTGAGAGAAAACGTCGTTTGGAGTAGAACTTATGTCCGCAAAAGTATGACGAACGAGGAAAGAGACGAATGGAGGAAATTGAGAGCTCAACTTGCCCTATTGAAGAAAACTCATCCGGCCGACGGCTGGGTGATTTACCGCGATCAATTATGGAAGAAATGTGAAATTTCCTCGAAGAATAGAACATCTGTTCCACCTCCGATGGCCACGACTACACCTACGCGTTCCAGCCCGACTACACCGCTTCCGTCAAACTCCAGCTGCTAGGCTGCTCCACCGGTTTGAAATGTGTTTTGATCAATGCACGCTCCATTGTTAATAAGTTAAGTGAGCTGCACACCTTTCTTTGTGTTTATAGACCTGATATTCTTCTTGTTTGTGAGTCATGGCTTAATTCTAAGATCGTTGATTCTGAGCTCGTTGCTAGGTTACCATATGTTGTTCTTCGTTCTGATCGTTTGAGAAGAAAAGGCGGTGGTGTAGTTGCAATTTGCCGTGATTTTCTTTCCGTGTCCTTAATTAAAACTCTGCACGATGTTTCTAGTGAATTAATTGCACTAGATATTCATTCACCTTCTTCGATAAATACTCTTCGGATTATACTCGTTTATAGACCTCCTAATACGAATCCCGATCAAAATAACCAGTTATTCGAACTTGTTAGTGATTTACTTTGTGTGCCTCATACAGCTGTACTTTGTGGCGACTTAAATCTTGCACTTGACTGGTCTAATCCATCTTGCGCTACTGGCCAGCACAAAGTATTGAGTGACCTAGTGGCTGATCTTTCTTTCACGCAGTTTGTTAAGGAACCTACTCATTTGAGCAACACTCTTGATTTGGTTATTGGGCCTCCTGGATCGATATCGAATTGTTATGTAACATCGCCTTTCTCTCTATCATGTGACCACAATTCCGTTTGTTTCACTATCCTCCATGATAGCTCTGCTAGCCTTTTTGAGCCTAGCCTTGATTATAGACATTGCGACTATGTTTCTCTGTCTGCTGCGTTATCTAGTACTTCATGGACCACTTTGTTCGATAATTTCATCGATATAAATGATCTATATTCTCGCTTCTTAAACACTCTACTTCCTCTTATCACTGATCACACTCCTTTTTACAGACGTAAACTACCTTTCGACTCTTACCCACCTCATATAAAGAAAATGATCATGTACAAGTTTAGTCTTTTTCGCAAACTGAACTGTGCTCCAGTTGTGACCGAATACAATAGAATATGTATGAAAATAAAATCTGAGATTGAGAAACTGAATAGAAATCGCGAACTCAGACTTTTAAATTCCACTAAGAACCTATACAGTTTTGTGAATAGCAGATTAAAACAAACAACTCGTATTGGTTGTATAACTGTCGATGGATCATCCAAGTTGACTGACAAGGCAAAGGCCAATGCATTAGCCTCTTACTTCTCCTCTGTCTTTACTCAAGATAATGGATACTTGCCTATTCTCAGTTCTCGAAATAGTTATTCCAAGTCAGACTGTATTATAATGCCTCAACAAGTATTACATCATTTGAAGAAACTGAAATCATCTTGTTTTGCGCCATCTGACTCTATTCCGTCTATTGTATATAAAAATTGTGCAGAAGTACTTGCCGAGCCCCTTTCGTTTCTGTTTAACTTTTCCTTAATACTGGGTAAGGTTCCTGACATCTGGAAACAAGGCATTGTCGTACCGATTAATAAAGTTGCTTCCCCAAGTTCTCCTGAACACTTTCGGCCAATTACAATATCTCCTGTTGCTTCCAAAGTTCTAGAACGTTGTCTGAAATAATTCATTGGTGCAAAGCCTGAAATAATTCATTGGTGCAATGTCTTCAATCTCATTCCAAACTGTCAACACGGGTTTCGCTCTCGTAAATATGTTGAAACAAATCTCCTAGAATGTACTCAATCATGGCAGCGTGCACTAGACTGTGATAATGTTGTAGACATACTATATTACGATTTAGCGAAAGCTTTTGATACAGTTTCACATGATAAGCTGTTACATATTCTTGAAAGTGTAGGTTTTCGAGGCAATTTGTTTTGCTGGTTCGAGTGTTTTCTGAAAGGCCGTACCTCGCGTGTTCGTGTTAACAATACCCTTTCTGATAGTTTTCCAATTAGTTCAGGTGTGCCCCAGGGCTCTGTCTTAGGCCCGATTCTATTCTCTCTATATATCGCTAGCCTGTCATATAGGCTCGAAAATTTCCATCTCGTTTCTGTCAACTTGTTCGCGGATGACATCAAAGTATTTGCCAATTTCTCTCCTAATGACTCTACTCTTGCCCACTTACAAGTGAAATCCGCTGCTCTAGAAATACAGACTTTTTGTGATGAATGGCAGTTGACGATCGCGAATAACAAATGCAGTGTTTTACATTTGGGTAAATCTAATCCTGGTCTACCTTATTTTGTAAAAACCGATGATCATAGTGACATTCCATTCAAAGTTGCAGAATCACCAATAAGAGACTTGGGAGTTTTCATTGATGTCGATTTGTCTTACGAATATCATATTGAACATGTTACAAGACGAGCAATGAGATTAGTCTACGCTTTGTTTCGGTCTTTATGCATCAAAAGTCCATTAGCATATATTCGTTGCTACAAATCTTTCATTGTTCCTTTACTAGACTTCGGCTCTGTCATTTGGTCTCCGTACAAAAAGAATCTCATCAGAAAAATTGAGCATGTCCAGCATATTTTCATACGATTACTATGCATTCGATGCTCTTACAATCGAGAATCTCTGCAAACCCGACCTTCCTACAAGTATAGACTTAAAAGCTTCCAATTAGATACTTTATTGTCGCGTAGAACTAAGACAGATATCATCTTCTCTTATAAAATACTGAATGGATTAATTGATATTCCAATTAGTAAAATGTATAGGCTTAAGCCTTGTAATGGTCGTACTTCTAAATATTCATTTCACATTTCCCGTACGCGTAGACTACCATTATTCAATTCTTTCGCCTTTCGTTCCGCTAGATATTATTGTAAGCTTGCCTACGATGTTGTTTCTGCTCCCACTGTACTTGCTCTGAAAGCAAGATTGAGTTCTCTCGATGTATTAAAACTACTCAATCTGCAGTTACCTAACCTGTAGAGAATTTATCATGTGTTCACCATGTTCCGAGTGTTGTCGCATTTTTGTTTCAAAAATGTATCTGAATAAATAAATAAATAAAAATGCTCTCTACCTTTTCCTTCTCTACGCCTCGTTTCTTGTTATCGCTCACCTAACTCTCCTGTTAATGCAATTACTGATTTTATTGATTACCTAATTCCTCACTGTTCTCTGCCTTATCCTGTTATTATTTGTGGTGACCTTAATTTCCCAAGTATTGATTGGTGCAATGCCATAACTACTTCTCACTGTCGTACTTCTAACCTTTTTTTACAATTTGCAAGTGACTATCACCTTTCTCAGTTTGTTACAACTCCAACACGCTCTACCAACATTTTGGATTATGTTTTCTGTAACCATGACCTCATTACGGACTGTACAACCTCTCACCCTTTTTCAACGAGTGATCAACGATCATATGTCCATAACCTTCTCAATCTCGAAATGTTCTCTCCGACCAGTCATAACATCCACTAAATTAATTCCACAATGGAGAAAAACTGATTGGAATGCAATCAACCAATCTATCTGTTCAGTGAACTGGACAATTCTCTTTTCTACCCTGACCATCGATCAATGTGTACTTTATCTGACAAATATGTTGTCTTCACTTATATCTCAACATGTTCCCCATACGAAGCCCCGTAAACCTCATTTGAAGTATCCCACCAAAATTAGAAGAATGTTCAGCTTTTTAAGGAGATCAAATAAGCAACAACCTTTGCGAAAATCCACTATG
Source organism: Allodiplogaster pararmata (assembly GCA_964056735.1). Taxonomy (NCBI): domain Eukaryota; kingdom Metazoa; phylum Nematoda; class Chromadorea; order Rhabditida; family Diplogasteridae; genus Allodiplogaster; species Allodiplogaster pararmata. Next base: position 44,406,393 of record OZ057405.1, read on the forward strand.
GCAGTATGCAGGAAATTGCATAGGGCAATATTCAGATTCGAATGTCAACGAGAAAATTCTTTTAGAATGCCGAAGAATTTCAAACAGTTTTACCGTACTATTGCCAACAGAACTAAGCCTAGCAACACGTTTTCTTCCTTAGTTGTTAACAATGTACCGATAACATCTCCGCTTGAAATTTCTAACACGTTTTCTAGCTTCTTTGCATGCATTACCTCAAGTCCCATGTCAGGTCCTCTACCATCATGCACCGCCTCGGTCCCTATTGTATCTGATACTAATGTTAGTCCTCTCGATGTTTACACTCTTGTCAAATCCATTGTTCCTAAGATTAATACATCTCCCGATGGCATACCTAATCTGCTTGTGAAGGATAGGGAGCGATAGGGACGGTCATGGGGGTGGCGTAGCTATACTCGTTGAAAAGTCCATAGCATCTTCACTCATTTTATCTGAAAGCCATTCTACTCAATGTCAATACGTAGCCGTCAAGCTCCACAATAAACGTAGTCATGATACAATACTACATTGTGTTTACAGGAGCCCCAGCACTACATTCATCGAATTTTCAAATGCTCTTACTTCCATTGAGAACATATTCTTAGCGAACGACTGCGAACATGTTCTTGTCGGCGATTTCAACTGTCCAGAAATATCATGGCCCGATGGCTGGACTCCTCCTTCACTCTCACTCGGTCATCACTCTCGCTCTCTTTCTGGATTTGTGTCGTACCACTCTCTCACACAACATGTCAGTTCTCCCACGAGACTCGGGAACACTCTTGACCTGGTGTTTTCTTCTTTACCTGGAGGAATATCAGACTGTTTCGTAGCTCCTCCTCCTCCATCATGTGACCACAACATAGTTCTTTTCAGAATTGCCTTCCAACAAACCAGAATAACTAGAACACCTCATATGTACAACTATAAGAGAGCCAATTTCTCGCTCGCAAACTATCTGATAGATAGGACTGACTGGTTTACTCTATTCAACTCATGCAAAGATTCAAATGAGGTATATGAGACATTCTCATCTACAATCCATAGAATCATATCAGAATGCGTTCCACTTATTAATATGTCTAAATTCATCGGTAAACCTCCTCATATCATATCTCAAATCAGTCGTCGCGTGGCTAGACTTTATAAGAAAAGAGAAACTATTGGATTATCCCCATTTCTCCGTATGAACCGTAAACTGAGAAAAGCCTATGACGCTCATCGGAGAAATAAGGAGAAGGCTCTTCTAAAAAACGGAAATCTGTCAAAACTGTATCGCTACACTAATGTGAACATAAAGGAAGAAACCGGGTCCAATAACTGAAGAAAATGGTGAAGTTATAACCGAAGATTTCAGAAAAAGCCTCTTATTTGCGAAGTACTTTCATTCTCTATATGGAGGTGTGAAAGAGGTTAGTGAATCTAGTAGAAAGGATTTATCCAGACTTCCGATCCCGTCCTTCTCTATCGATTTCGTTCAAATACCCACGCATCTGGTATATTCTCATCTGAAGCGACTCAAATCGAGAAACAACACATCTCCTGACAATATTCCTTATATATTCATCAAGTATACTGCTCTATCGATGTGTGTTCCTCTCTCACTCATGTTTGAACGTTTTCTACTTCATGGAGATTGCCCTTCAGTATGGCTAACGGCTACCGTTAGACCAGTATTCAAGAATAAAGGTGAGAAAACCGATGTCAAAAATTACAGACCGATTTGCCTTACTCCTTCTACTTCAAAGATTATGGAGAAAATCATTGGCCATAAGCTATTAGAGTACCTCAATGAAAACCAACTTATTAATAAACATCAGTTTGGTTTCCGACCTAAGCACTCATGTGAACTTGCTTTGCTAGAAACGCTTTGTGATTGGCACTCTAAGTTGGACCAGAAACATTTAATTAGCTGTGCATTGATAGATTTCTCCCGCGCCTTTGATGCGGTACCTATGTATTGATCTATTAATGGAGAAAATTAGGTCCTTCGGTATAAATGGATGTCTTTTCAGATTTTTGGAGAGTTTTCTCCGAAACCGTGTGCAAAGTGTCAGAATAGGGAACAGTGAGTCCCCTAAATACTCCACTCCGACTGGGGTTCCACAAGGGAGCTTCCTAGGCCCCATACTTTTCATTCTGTACATAAATGACATTGCCGAACTTCTCCCAACTGGGTGTCATGTTACTATGTACGCCGATGACGTTAAACTCCACTCCATCGATGCCCCAGAATGCCTACAAGAGGGGATTAATCGAGTTTATGAATGGTCGAAAAAGTGGAGACTTTGTATCTCTACCTCTAAAACAGTTGTGATACGTCTTGGCTCAAATCATCCTGTCTTTCCCTTTACTCTTTCAGGGGAACGTTTGCCGGAATCCAACGTAGTGTGTGACTTGGGCGTTGAATACTCCAACTCACTAGATTTCTCTCAACACATGGAAACAATGTGTAAGAAAGCGAATGCCAGAAGTGGTTACATTCTGAGGACATTCAAATCTAGCAACCTTAACTTGTACAAAAAATTATTCGTTTCTTATGTGAGACCTATAGTGGAGTACTGTGCTGTAATATGGTCCCCACATATGAAGAAGTATATTGAAATGGTTGAGAATGTTCAGCGCAAATTCACCAAGTGGATATTCAGAAGAACCAGTCAGGCTGCGCTGAGTTATGAAGACCGCCTACAATCTCTTGGTCTACAGAAACTTCAAATAAGAAGAAGAAACTTAGACCTTGTGATGACCTACAAAATACTCACGGGTAAAACGCCACTTTCTGCAGACTCCATCTTCTGTTTATCCGCTCATAACTACCTAACTAGATCGAAATATCTACATCTCAGAGTTCCACGTTTCCGTACAGTTCATCATTCTAATACTATTGCTGCTCGAGTTGTGGAATTATGGAACGCATTACCATTGGAGGCGAAGAAAGCCGCTAGAACTGAATCATTTAAAAATTTTCTTAGTAGCTTAGATTGAAATCTACATAATGTTTTCGCTTTGTTTTCAACGTTTTTAGTTTGACCTTTTCCTGTTCTCACCTTAATTCTGTTTGAGAACAAATTTTCTTCTTTTTTTGCTTTCTTTTTCTCACTTTTCCCGTAAAAGTGACATGCTTGTGACTTAGCTACATTGTGCAATGTACTTGATGCTATTTCACTGTGCAATAAAGATTTAAGGAGTGTAAGGAAACACTCTCTATTCTTCTATCGATTATTTTTTCTAATTGTCTAACTCTTGGTTATTATCCAGCTGCATGGAAAGTAGGTATAATCAAACCTATTCACAAAAAGGGTAACAAATCTGATGTTAACAATTTTCGTCCAATAACTCTAGTTTGTTCATTGTCCAAGCTTTTCGAGAAGCACATTTACAATACCATTTACACTCATCTCGAATTAAACAATATCCTCCATTCGAATCAGTCCGGATTCCGTCGGAACCGTTCAACTGTATCTTCCCTTGTTCACTCCCACTCTATCTACCTTTCCTTTTTGTCCAGAAAAATTCCGTTCGATATTTGCTTGATTGATTTCTCGAAGGCCTTCGATGTGGTTGATCATCGATTCCTCATATATAAGTTAGAATCATCTGGCATTCATTCGTTCCTTCTTTCTCTTGTATCATCATTCCTAACACAAAGATCTTTTCGAGTGAATGTTAATGACAATTTTTCTACAGAGAGAACTGTCGCTACCGGTGTTCCGCAAGGAAGTTGTCTAGGCCCTCTTTTTTTTTCAATCTTCATTAACGATATTGTAGACTTTATTCCCGATAACGTGCATTGTTTTCTCTATGCAGATGATGTAAAAATTTTCTCTAGTGACCCTGTTACTCTTCAGATAGCTCTCGATCTGATAGCAGACTTCGCTTTCAAATGGTCACTTTCAATCTCTTTTTCAAAATGCCTCACCCTCAATTATGGCAAGAACAATGCGGGTAAACAGTACCATATCAGCAACCACATACTACCCACGCAATCTAGCGCCCGGGACCTTGGCATCCATTTCGATACTTCCCTTTCATTCACTAACCATATAACCAAAAGTGTCTCTCAAGCTTCCAAATGTATGAACATAATTTTCCGCTCTCTTAAAACCTCGTCAATCTCTGTGCTTCTCCATGCTTACAAAACATATGTTCTTCCCTTGCTTGAATATGGATCAGAAGTCTGGTCACCTACTTCAATAGGCCTCACTAATGATTTAGAACGAATTCAAAGGTCATTCACCAGGCGACTTCTTGCTCGAGCCGGTGTTCCCAAGCTTGATTACTTGTCACGCTTGAGTTTTCTATCAATGAAAACACTCGAATATCGACGAGCCATTACCGATCTATGTTTTGTTCACAAAGCTGTTCATAATCAAATTAAACTCGAGCATACATCTTTATTGAGGATTCTTCCTTCCCCATATAACCACCGTTTAACCCACCATTTGAGGATTGTCCTTCCTTTTAATCTTCCTCATTCTCATAGCACATGTGTCTCCAGAACTATTAACACATGGAATTCTCTTCCTTACCAAACTGTATCATCTGCTTCCCCTAAATCGTTCAAAAATTCTCTATTTAAACTTCCGGTATCTATGATCATAACCGCTTCCAAACTACGCCTCAATTGAATTATACCTTCTCCGCTTCATTGTTTTATCCACAGAACTCGCACCCGCGACAGTCATCCATTGTAAATGTATGTATAAATATCTTTGCAAGGAATAAAGAATGAATGAATGAATGAACGAATCATCTGATCGGTCAAGTATTGCACAATAGTTTGACCTTCTTTGGACAGGTTCAGAGCAGCTTGAGAAGGCATTTTCTCTGTTATCTATCTATAGGATTCCACTAAGAATAACTCAAGTCTCCCTGAAGTCTCCGCGGATGTCTAAGGCTCCTTTTACGCAAGTTACTTCCCACCTGGAGCACTGGATTGAAATTTCGAATGAGTGCTCATGAGAAAAAAAGTTATGGGAACAACAAGCGTCGTATCTGCACAGTCAGAAAATCTGGCACGACACGGGAAGCAGCTCAGAGATCAGCAAGGAAGACAAAAAGATCAGAGAGGCGAGAACCGTCGCTCTTTTGCGACCCGAAAAAAGAACTCAAATAGGAATTCGAACAAGTAACAATTGTCTCTCGCCTATATGACAGGAACTATATGGGGAATGTTGTGAAAAGCGTACGTTTGAAAGGAGAGCTGTGAAGTCACCGCTCGCAGGTAAGTACACGCAGTAGAATCAAGTCGAATCGCAGTAGAATCATGAAGTCATAATTTTCTTCTATTGAAGTCATAAATTGTGTTATGAGTTATCAATACAATAATCGTTTATAACAAAGATGAACAAGTATTAAACAAATAACACGTGATAAACTCACTACATCTTGATATTATTTGGCAAAATTCGTGATATAAGACGGTGCTGGGAATTTAGTTCGGCAATTCGTGTTGTTTCGGTGTCTGTGGCTAGTTTTTAAACATGGCGGTGAAAAAACTCGTTCATCCGTAAATTGTACAGAGGATTTGAAAAAGAAACATGTGTCATATTTAATATACATATTTTTGCTTTAGCAAGATAAATAAGAAACAAAAGCACTGAGTGTCAAAGACATAAGAGTTGGCGAATATAGAACGGTTCGAATATCGTCACCGGTTGATGATCATTACAAGGCGAATTTAGAACGGTTCGAGTATCATCACCGGTTGATGATCATTACAAGGCAAGTTTAGAACAGTTCGAATATCGTCACCGGTTGATGATCATTACAAGGCAAATTAAGAACGGTTCGAATATCGTCACTTGTTGATGATCATTACAATTGGTGTTTGAATACGCGCATTAGGGAGTGTACTGTAGCATACGGAGAGACGAGAGAGGGAAGTAACTCAGTCTACGTTTATCGTGCGTTAAAGCAAGATGCTTTAAGTGGTAGTATGAGTGTTGAGTGGTTTTTTTGGATTGATTGTTGTCGCAGATTTGACGTGAATCGTCAAGAAGAGTGTTAGGTTCTGGAACACGTAGTTTGTGTGTTATATGATTGTGAATGAAAGTCTATTCGGCTAAGAATTGCCGATTGCTTGGCTTTGAATTACGCTTAAAGTTGCGCAGTGTAAGTTGAAGGCTGAATTACTCGTTATTATTGTTAAAGTTATGGGTGAAATTGTGGTGATCGAGTTTTGCAAGGAGTGAGATTGTGAAGGTCGAGTTTTCCGTCTAGGCACGCTGTTTATCCTTCTCATTGTCATTTAAGTGCTCGGATATGTTCGCGTTATTCGCTGATTGCTTGTCTCAGTTCTGCTTATCGGGGTAATCGTACAGAGTAGTGTATGATAGTCACGGATATGAGTTTCGTTCGTGCTATTACATAATGTGGACCGATACAACTTAGCTGCGTAGCTAGACTGAGCGCGCGTTCGTGGCAGAAAGTAGAAAGTGGACAGAACTATGTGTAAAAAGATGAGAATGAAAAGGTAAGTTACTGAGCACTCCCGAGTAAGTTGTTGGCATTATCGCACAAAAATTTTGTGAGTGAAGTTTTTGAACGTCAACGAGGAATTGGACATTCTATCTTGTTCGCCATGACTAGAGTGGTCGACTTTCCATCTGCTCTCTGCTCTATTCATTCCGTCTAGTGTACAATATGTAATCCGGCTTCAACGAGGAATTGGACACCTTGAAGCTGTATCGTCCTAGTCTCTCACCACCCTCCCACAGAATGCTACCACTGGAGTAGGACCGACCAATCCCTCGCAAGTTATTTCCGTAATCAACGTGGACCCATTTGACCTCATATGTTATCAACTCCTTCGACCTCACGTTTCCCCTCAAATGGAAGACCCCGTTCTTTATACCTTACCACGCATTTTCCATGCGCAATAAACTCAAACTCAAACGTGTTCGCGTCATTGGGCCGGAGAGTTTCGCTCAAATAGGATGCAGGAGGAGGTGCGGGAGCAATTAGTTCGCAATCACGGCATTAGTTGCTAGCTTAGCAGGTTTTCGGATTGAAGAGTATCAGGAGTTCGGGTATATTTGGATGGTGGTATTGTGTGAGAAGGAAGTGTGATCGAAGGCCTCAGGGCAGACGAGATAAGCCGTGTAACAAGAAGGATCAAGGGTAAGACCGGTAACGTACAGGTACAAGGGTAAGAACTGAAACAAGCAGGCACAAGAGTAAGACCTGGAACAAGCAGGCACAAGAGTAAGACCTGGAACAAGCAGCCACAAGAGTAAGACCTGGAACTAGCAGGCACAAGAGTAAGACCTGGAACAAGCAGGCACAAGAGTAAGACCTGGAACAAGCAGGCACAGGAGTAAGACCCGGAACAAGCAGGCACAAGAGTAAGACTTGGAACAATCAGGCACACGAGTAAGACCTGGAACAAGCAGGCACAAGAGTAAGACCTGGAACAAGCAGGCACAAGAGTAAGACCTGGAACAAGCAGGCACTAGAGTAAGACCTGGAACAATCAGGCACAAGAGTAGGACCTGGAACAAGCAGGTACAAGTGTTGCGGAAGAACAAGTCCAAGTGACAGCGGATTCGTAATTAGAGTATCAGATTGATTGGAAAAGTGATCAGGAATGGATTGAGAGAAGAATCCGTAATGGATTACAGGGGCTGAGTAACGTTGCCGGGGAGTCACGGCCGGAATTCAAAATAAATATAAGAAGTACTTGGTGCAATACATGCAGGTCATGTAGAGATAAGAGGAAAAGCGAGTTTGATGTCAACACATGACGAATCGGTCAGGGGTGAAGCTAGAACAGGCAGACAGAAGAAAGAAAATATTGAATTTCCGGAACAAGATAGAGGTGAGTTGTGACGCTGTGTAGAGAACAGATTCGGAGGTAAACCGATCAGCAGTTTTCGAGAAGGAGAGTTGTTGGCTGACATAACCAACCGATTTGATGCATGGAAAGTAGCGTATGAGATCGTCTTCTAAAACGAGTCGACTGCAGAGTAGGGGTGGAATATATCAGAAGAAGAAAGAATTTTCCAAGCAAAACGAGAATTGGAGGCAATTCGGTTTCCAGTGAAAACCACTGGAAGAAGGTCAGAAAGAAAGGTACTATAATATATATATATATATATATATTTTATCTACATCTTTCGATGCAATAACGCACAAATTTGATTACAATTGAAAATGAGGAATGAATAGATCAGCTAAACAATTGTCAAATACGATAACAAAAGCAATGCATCAATTTGACTTTAATATAGCGAATTGAACGGGGGAAAAAACAAACAAACAAACAAACAAAACTATATAAGTAGAACAATTTGAACGACAAAAAAAAATTTAGTTCTGAATTCATGACGAGAGAAGAGTAGATAGAACACCACTTTTTAATTGGGATTTAAAATATTTCAGGTTCATACTATTAATCAAGTTTCGAGGTAGTTTGCTGAAAAGGCGGGATATTCGCATTCCATAAGAGTTGTTTCTAGCTGTATTCTTGCTACCCTGAACTAATTAGCCATTTATATTAGTTCGCGTTGGAATAGTCTCTTTGAAAAATCGTTTTTTATCTATTATCGACAGTCAATGGAAGATCTTGAAACCCATAACTAAGTCAGAAAATATCCTCCTCTTGGAGAGAGAAACGAATCCAAGGCGGGCAAGTCGATTGGGGTAAGAAGGAAGAGACCTCGTATTAACTTCATTTGCGAAACATCGATGATAAACTATGCGAGTGAATTTCCTTAAAACTTTCTCTATATCATCACAATCTCTTCCATAGTATGGATTCCATATATTCGAAGCATAGTCCAAGTGCGGCATTACGTAAGTTTTAAAGCACTTGACCAGTATACCAGGATCATTAACAGTTACCGCACGGAGCATAGCATACATTGCTTTGGATGCCTTTTTAACTCGGTCTGCTACAGCCTCTTTCCTACGCAAAGAAGAAACTATTTGTATGCCCAGGTCACGTTTCTGAGATACACATGAAATGGAAACATTATTTATACTGTATGAGTAATATAAAGATCGACCTCCAATGTGAATATGGAGAGACTTGGATGGAGAAAGAGATAGTTGGTTAACTAAACACCAATCGAATACGGAATCTAATGCTGATTGCAGCTCTCGAGTTCGTTCGCCGTATGAGTTCTTATCATAAGAAACATAAATCTTGAGATCGTCTGCGTATGCTTGATAACGAATATTAGGAAAGTTCTCTAGTACCTCATTTATATCGGATATATACAGAGTAAAAAGAAGTGGCCCCAGGACAGACCCTTGGGGCACACCCGATGTGGCATTCATTGGATCAGAAGTGACATCACCCATACGCACAGAGAAAGATCTATTAGTTAAAAAAGACTCAAGCCAAGAAAGGAGTGGGTCAGTAATTCCATAATGTGTGCATTTAGACAAAAGCTTACTTATACTAATGGTGTCAAATGCACGAGAGAAGTCAAGGTAGATGACATCCGTTGAAAGACCTTTGGCTAACGAAGAGGTCCAATCATCTTCACATATTAATAAATTGGTTACTGTGGACGCTCCACGCCTAAACCCATGTTGATTGATAGGTATAATAGAGTGCTCGGATAGATGATTGATTATGAAAGCTCTAACAAGTCGCTCCATCGTTTTAGAACAGGGAGAAAGGATGGAAATCGGACGATAGGAGGACACCAAGTGAGGTTCCTTGCCTGGTTTCAGAATAGGGGTCACCAGAGAATGTTTCCAGTAAGACGGTATTTGACCACAGATAATACAATAGTTGAAAATATGGGAAAGAGGAAGTGCAAGAGACTTAGCACATTTCTTGAGGACAATCTGAGGGATACCATCTGAACCTTTGCTACCCGTTGGTTTAAGCTTCGAGAGGCTTTTAAGAACAGAAGAGGGGAGAAAAATAGGAAAGGGGCTCATAGTAGGGGCCGCTTCAGTTTGCAATGCGATACGTTGGTTATCATCCGTAGTATAATGAGAAGCGAATTCGGTAGAAAGCAGAGAACATTTAAGTTTATTTTTCAATACTATGTCCCCTGTAGTATTCAATAGATATCGAGGAGGCACAGGTTTAGGCCGAGTGAGGGATGAGATATGTCGGAACAAGTCCCGAGAGCGAGACAATTTCTTCTTCTCACAATGCCTAGTCCATTTCATTATCTGCTTCAGTAGATCTTTACTAGCTTTCTCGTAAAGAGAACGGGTATTAGAATCGTCAATATTGTGAAACAGAGAGTTACGATATTTAATTATTCTCTGAATATGGCGAGGATAAGTGGCCGTGAGGGTTCGAGGTCTACGAATTGGAACGAATTCAGAAATAGCGTATTCAATAACGGCGAGGAAACGGCCGTACAGATCGTCAATCGAGAGGAAGTTATCAAATTCGGCTTCCCAGTTAACTGAATAATATAATAATATTTTATCGCGATGTGTATGAATGACCGGCAAGGAAGCAAATAATGAACTGTTACAATCTAATTAACACATGCGTGACACTTTACTAACTAAAGTGAGAAAGAAAGAAAGAGGATACTAGGACAACACATTTAAAAACACACGAAAAAAAAAACTATTAAAATACTATGTGTTAGCTATGAAAAATTAATCATAGGCTTACTACCAGAGTTCTAAACGCTTTGATGGATTGAGCTGAGAAAATCGAGTCTGGTAGAGAATTCCATCTGTCTACTACCCTCACAGGCAGAATGTTAGAGTGCTTAGAAGACTTCAGCTTAGGCATGAGAAGGTGGTATCTGTGACCTCGTAGATTGTAGTCATGGTTAGGAAACAGGAATAGACTTTCAGCGGGTATTGAGGTTCTGCCAGTGATGATTTTAAAAGTCATCATCAAGTCCGCATGGTTTCTCCGTTCCTCCAAAGACTCTAGTTGGAGTAGTCGAAGCCTTTCAGGATAAGACATCTCAGAAAGCCCTGATCTCCTACAAACAATTTTGGAGTAACGACGTTGAACCTTCTATAAGAGACTTATTTGGTTTTTCTGACTAGGTGTCCATATTGTAGAGCAGTATTCTAACATAGGGCGCACATATGTGATGAAAAGCTTTTTGTATAGAGACCAGTTCTTCGATTTGAAGGTTCTAAGTATAAAACTGCACCTAGCAGTTGCTTTATTGTTAATGTTTTCAATATGCTGCGAAAAACTCAAACTATCCGAGTACTCGACCCCCAGATCTCTCACCATATTTGAGCGAGGTAATAACTTACCGTCCAAGTAGAAAGAATGAGAAGGATGATAATTTCCTAACTGTATAATAACAGTTTTAGTGCTTGAGATCGATATTCCCCATTGTTTGGACCAATTGGAGACTTTGTCTATGGCTAATTGTAGGAGCCCTGGATTATTAACAGTTGAGATTTTAACGTCATCTGCGTACATAGTTACTGCACAATCTTGAGGCACTAACTTTGGAAGGTCATTTATGTACAACAAAAATAGCAGCGGTCCCAGACAACTTCCCTGTGGTACGCCAGAAGGAGTTGCATACGGAGAGGAGTATTCATCTCCAATTAGAATCTTTTGCTCTCGATTGTAGAGGAAACTTTCAATGAATCTCAGTAGTGAACCTGAAATACCATAGGAAGCAATTTTTCTCATAAGGTGTTCCAAAGGGATGGCATCAAAGGCTCGACTGAAATCTATTAGTACGCAACTTATGAAATCTTTGTTATCAAGCTTTCTATGCCATTCGACCTGTGACTTAATGAGGGCTAATTCACAAGAATGACGTGGTCGAAAGCCGTATTGGTTTTGATCTATCAGATTGTTCTCATCCAAAAAGTCTAAAAGGCTGGAACACACCATGCGTTCTAAAACCTTGGAAGTTGAAGTCGTTAGGCTGATAGGCCTGTAGTTACCACAGTCCGTTCTTGGTCCTTTCCGCTTGTAGACTGGCTTGACGATTGCTGTGAGCCAGAGAGCGGGACAAATGCCGTGAAGTAGAAAACGGTTGAAAAGAATCGATAAGGGCAAGGCAATACTTTGAGCAGTTCTTTTTAGAAATACATAGGGTATTGCATCCGGCGATGTGTTCTGCTTGAGCGGGAGACGAGTTAGTTGAGCATAAACATCATGAGCATGAGCCTGAAAGGAGTCTATCTTAGAGGACGTCAATGATTCGATTGGGGGAGACGTTTTCGAGTCATTGCAGAGACTTTGATAGAGTGATTTGAAATGTCGCTGAAAAGCTTTAGCTATTTCTGCGTCAGCGGTTATACAATCACTATTTGACAGGATTAGAGGTCCAATCTTCGAGTCATCCTTGATGTTTGAGCTCGTAAAGCGATACAACTTAGCAAGATTCGCACTCTGAAGAAGTGACTTCTCTAGATTGCGGCGATGTGAGTCGTGAGCTCGCCTAAGCTTGCGATTCATTCTGATATAAGGGGAAAGTCCAATTGTAGCTCTTTTTTTGTAGAGACGAGAAACATGGCGTTGAATGCGGATAACCAAATTAGGCAGTTTTTTCGCTTTGTTGGAAACTTTCGATCTTGGAACACATTCTTGAATGATATCCTGAATAGTATCTGTAAAAATGCTGTAAATTAAGTTAGGATCATTGCTTACGGCTAAGAGACTAGGCCAATCTATTGAACTGATGAGTTTGTTCGCCAAATCGAAGTTTGCTTTTCTAAAAGAAAGGAACTCTTTATTTCCTTTCACACTCTCAAAGCAAGATGAAATTTGGAAAAGTACGGTGTTGTGGTCACAAGAAGGAGGAGGTAGACCTACCCAACAACCTGAAATAACGTTGCTTCTAGATGAAAACACAAGATCTAGGATGTTATTCAAACGTGTAGGAGAGTCCACATGTTGATGCAAACAATGCTGAGAAGCTAACCGAGTAAGGGAGCGAGAGTGGTGATCCAGAGCTGAATTCCCAGTTACTCTACCAGTGGACCAGTCTATTTCAGGAGTGTTGAAATCCCCAATTATTATATGCTCACAGTTAGTGGACGTCAAGATACTGAATTCAATGTTGTCTAAGGCGTCTTGGAATGCACTGTGACTGCAGCTGGGACTTCGGTAGACACAGTGAAGGAGGAGGTCTGACTGATGGTCGAAATGCAGTCTCACAGTAACAATCTGGCAGTACTCTGTGAATGACTTGGAACACTGAAGAGAAGCATGGATTGATTTATGAACTAGGAGAGCTACACCTCCACCTGGAAAAGAACTCACTCTATCACTACGGAAAACGGAAAATTTTTGACCAACCGAAAGCATGGAATCATGGATGGTTTGAGATGTGGCCCAAGTTTCAGTAATAGCTACAACCAGGGCATTGTACTGGGTTATAAGATCTTCCACGATGTTGATTTTGTAAGAAACTGAACGAATATTCACTAATATACAGGTAACTTCAGAAAACTTCTTTTTTTTGTATGACTGTATGTGTTCCGTCTGTGGTGAATCCTATGGAGGAAGCAAGGAAACGACTGACTGCCCTCCCGACAAGGGAGGGAAATTCTCGGTGCTTCCGCTCAGCAGTGCTTCTTCAGTGATTCGGTCAAGAGGATCGAGAGAAGCTATTTCGCTTGGTTCTTTCCTTGCAGATGTTCTTCCGGCTCCACGTGACTTGCTGGCTGCAGTGACTCGTCCACGTCCACGCCCTCGCCCTCGTCTCGTCACAGGTGGTGTGTATGGTGAAACCTGAGCAGACGCCGCAGCGGGAGGCTGAGAGGGGTCTGGGGAAACAGCCTCTACTCGTACTTCTTGTGTGTATGACCGTCTCCTAGGCAATTCGCGAGGATTACGTAGCTGATATATTTCTGGTCCGTTACCCAAGTCTCTCACAATGTGTACTAGTTTACCGTCCTGCTGATTTTTTTTGCCGCATTCTCTACGCAACTCAGCATCAAACTCCAGTTGGTGCTTCATGTAATCCGGCCGGGCGTAGGCGTGAACGTTGTTGCTGCACATTGTCATACAACGAGAGCTTCTAGTGTGTTGAAGAAAAGAATCGCGTGTATTCCTATCTGCGAATTGTACTTTTATTGGTCTCGGACGGTAATTGACTGTATCTTTATTGTAACTTTTGCCAGTATGTCTGTGAAGACTGACCCGTTTCTTGTCTAGTTGTCCTACTGTTGTTAAGAGCGCGCGTAAGGAAGGGTCATTTGCTAACTTGAGAACAGAGATCAGCAGTGCCTCGTCGTTTTCCTCAGTCTCGCGGTCGTTCCCTATCTCTTCAATGTTCACAAGGACTGCTCTCGTTGTCTTGTCTTCGGCCTCTGCGTTAGTGGCGAGAGACCGTGTCATGGCAGATGCGACAGCCGCATAAGAAAGAGTCGATGAGAGAGCAGATTTAGAGTTTGAACCCGAAAGGGTAGACAGAAGAGAATTGACCGAAGAGACAAGGCCAGAGACTGTTGCGATCAGGTTGTTAGAGATTGTTGTTTGTTGAGTGACAACATCTCTAAGTGCATTGATCGCCTCCATATTACTCTTTTGCTGTTTCGCAAAGAGATCGTTCATATGCTGCATTAGGAGGATTCCTTCAGCAGAAAGACTTGGAGACCCTGCCATTGAGGATCGTGAGAAATTTAATCTGATAAAGGTAACACAGAGAGAAAGAAAGACGGGCAGTGCTCAAATGGCTGAGTAGCTGTCGGGCTACGCCGCAAAAATCTCTTTTAGCAGTTTTAGATTCTCTGATTTGACTTCTATTTCACGGTAGAAAACAATGCACAAGGAGCAGTTGATGGAAGTATGAATCGGTGCTACCAGTATGCAAAGTACTACCGGAGTGGCTGCGCAGGCTGAAATCTGGCACGCTCACAAGCCGTCGAATAAGAGAAAGTTAACGAAAATTCGATAAAACGGAGCGAAGGGGTGAGCAACCACCCTTTGCGAGAAAATTTTGCGGGAATGAATTGAAGTATTTATTAAGTTCATCGTAGTCAGTTCTTGAATAGTCGAGAACTGGTTCGGCTAAAAGCGAGTCGGTCACAATTGAAAGGCAGCAAGCGATCCCTAAATGATCAGAGGAGGGAAAGGAGGGAACAATTCTACAATTAGACAATAGCGAGGGCAGAGAAGTTAGTAGCCAATCAATGCAACGATTAAGACGTGTTGGTTCACGGCAGAATTGGGTCAAATCGAAGAGAGTAATCATGTCTACTAACAATCGATCGGATGAAGAACAAGGAGGAGAGAGAGTGTCACAATTGAAATCACCAGTCACAACTACAGGATAGGAAGTGGAAGAAAGAATATCGGATAAAGAATCACAAAAAAGTCTGGTCTCTTCATTGGTGTAGGACGGGGGACGATAGCAAACAACCAGACGTATGTAACCAGTGGTAGAAAGTAAGTCTATATAAACAATTTCCGAAGGAGAGCATAAAGAACTAGGCTTCAAGAACGTTAAGTGATCTCTCAATACAAGGGCAACTCCTCCGCCACGAGAATTACGATCAGCTCGGATTATTACGTAAGGAAGAGGACCAATTATCTCTGAATCAGCTATACGCGAACTCAGCCAAGTCTCAGTGACAGCAACTATATCAGGTTGTTCTTTTTCTAGATAAAGACGAAATGGAACTAATTTATTATAGAGAGAACGCATGTTAAAATATGCAAAGCTTAGCTGAATGTCGGGCGGTGACGGTGAAGAAACGGGCGGACCATCATATAGCTAGCGTCTTGAGGTGATGTTTCTGCTGCTGACCTCTGAGAATCTTTGCGGCTGAGAGGAGTTCCGAGGATTCGATGGCGAAGGCGAAGAATTCGTTGCGGATGTATGATCGTTTTGGTGGGGGGACTGGGCATGGAAGGGCTGGGCGTGACGGATTGGAACAAGTGTGGTACCCACAACTCTCCATTTTCTCTCTTCTTGATTCAAATTTCGAGCCAACAACTTGACCTCCTTCTCAAGTTGCAAGCCTTCTCTGGTTAGATCTTCGCGTATGTACGCGTGAGGGAAGGAAGCAAGGCAGCTTGGACGTCGTCTTCGGATGAGCTTTAGAGTCTCAAAACGAAGATCTTCTGAGCCTAGGAAAATCTTCAAGATTCGGCGTCGATTCTCAATTCTCCCTAGGCGCATGAATTGAGCGGTAGAGATTTCGGGAAATCCGAGTTCTTGGGAGAGTGAACGCAAGAACTGCCGGTCCGCTGCATTCGTGGCCGCCTCGGTTTCTTCTTCTGGAAGGCCGACGACGACCAAATTCTCCGCTTTTTCCTTCAGTATGACGCGGTCATCTGTTAGAGCTTTCCTAGCCGCTTCATACGCTAGCATTTGGGGAGGTAGATTTTGAGAAAGAAGGGATTGACGGTTATGAGGATGGGCAGTTGCGATCGATTGAGTGGAAGACATTAACTGAGCTAAAGTCTTCTCAATTCTCTCGAGGCTTCCCTCCAACTTGGTCATTCTTTCCATTAAATTAGTCACATCTGCATTCTTCTGCTGAGACTCACCTTGGACGACCGGAATGCTCATCCTTTCGAATTTTTCCACGGCGGCCTCCAGTTTTTCCATCTTTTCAGCCAGACTTCTCATTTCTTCATTTTTCTTCAGGCAGTCGAAACATCCGGCTATTTTCTTGACTGTGCGCTTTGGAGTGGGCATAACAGTGGGATATCGATTGGCTTAGAGAGCTTTTAATGGGTCACCTTCCTCTATGAGAACTAAGCGAGGGAATGGAGACAACATGAGACAGTGATGGTCGTCAGGATTGAGGAAGAAAGTGAAAGGGCAGAGTTGCACAAGATTGCCAGTGCGATTGTTGCCCAAGCTGAAGTCGGTATTGTATGTATATTAAGGCGGTTGTAAGAGAGTAGAACATGGAAGCAGATTTACAAAGTCAAGTGAAAAAGAAAAAAAAAGATGGCTGGAGCACTAAGAAGCAGATATTCAGAGGATAGGCACCAAAGAGACGGTTGCCGGTGGCAGACATGTTCGCACTTGTGTTAATGGTGAGAAGTGTCGCTCAAGAAGGAGATGGTAGAAATGAGTGCGTAAACACATAGGTTTCTGAAGGTGTGGGCTGGCACGTTTTTGTGGTGGAATCGCCCACTGTGAATAAAAAATAAAATAAAAAAGAAAGTTTACTTGCGGAACAAAGTGCAGATCAAATGTGATATTGAAAGTACCTTGTGGCAAATGTATCCCATATTACAGTAGGTTTCGAAAGGGAGAAACAAGTTTCTCTTAAGATGCATTTTGTTACAGGAAAAGGGCGAATAGAATAGTAACATGCGCTTATATTCTGAAAACGTTCTGTGAAACAAGGGCAGCGTCTGAATTCACATTCCGTTCATGTACTTTCTAGGACTAAGAGCAGAAAGAAGTACTAGTGCACGGTCTCTACCTTGGTCTACGCTCATGGTTTATTCACTGCGGTCAAGTAACTTAATTTTCCGCTCTCTTAAAACCTCGTCAATCTCTGTGCTTCTCCATGCTTACAAAACATATGTTCTTCCCTTGCTTGAATATGGATCAGAAGTCTGGTCACCTACTTCAATAGGCCTCACTAATGATTTAGAACGAGTTCAAAAGTCATTCACCAGGCGACTTCTTGCTCGAGCCGGTGTTCCCAAGCTTGATTACTTGTCACGCTTGAGTTTTCTATCAATGCAAACACTCGAATATCGACGAGCCATTACCGATCTATGTTTTGTTCACAAAGCTGTTCATAATTTCAGTGTTCGCTGAGTGTTCAGTGTTTTTTCAGTGTTTCAGTGTTCGCTGAGCTTGCTTCAATTCCCTTTGATTGAGTTTCTGAGTCCTTGTTGTCTTTCTCTTTCTCCTCGACTTGTTCTTTCGATTCTCGCGGTAAAATATCCCTCTCTTTTTCCTCCGTATCGTTTGTTTCCTCTTTATAATTTCCTTTATAGTTTCCTTTTTATAATGCAAAACGGTCCCTTCTGAAGACACTGCGTAAGCGTGACCCCAGGTGCACTTGGGTTCTATATCGAGATGAGCTGTGGCTGAAAGAGGAAATTGGTGGTACCCGTAAAACGTCCCCGCCATCCCTCTCTTCTCCGTTGTTTGCGTCTCCGCCTCCACCGGTTACTCCGCTTTCTCGTCATAATCAGGGAAACTAGCTCGGCTAGGATCCTTCCGGAACACTTGTTCAGCTTCTCTTCCTAATTCGACTATTTCTTTGAAATTGATTTATTTTAACATGCGCTCTCTTAGTAATAAACTAGTTGCTTTCCGATCTTTTCTCGAGAATGAAAAGCCAGATATTATCGCACTATCCGAAACATGGTTGAACTCTAGAATACTGGACAGTGAGATCATTGGTTGGCTTCCATACACAGTTGTTCGCTGTGATCGTGATTCACGGGGTGGCGGGGTAGCAATTATTCTTCGCGACCACATCCATTTCACAAGACCTGCGTTGAGTCTTTCTAATATGGAAATAGTTTGTATCGACTTATTTCTCTCTTCCTCTTCCATTCGTCTCACAGTTTGCTATCGTCCCCCTCGTTTTGATTGTGCGGAAACCCGAATATTCTGCGATGTTCTATCTGAAATTTTTTCGACTTCTGGAAATTCTAGCCTCTGTGTGGGCGATTTCAATTCAGATTGTCTCACAAATGGTTCTTCTCCATGTGACAATTTTCTGATAGATTTAGTAACATCTCACAGACTCCACCAACTCTGCAGTACACCCACCCCTTCAAAAAAAGTGCATCGACTGGCTCCTCTCTTCTCATTCACACCTTTGCTCAAATGTTCGTGTCATACCTTCATTTCCCACTTGTGATCATTATGGACTGGCCTTCTCGATTTGTGACTCTGCTCTACCTCGCCCTTCCTTCAAGGTTCTGGACTACTCCAGAACAGATTTTGAAGGACTCAGTCAATACTTAACCACTATCGACTGGGAGTCAGCTTTTGACAACTTTTATTCCATTGACGATCTTTATTCTCGCTTCCTTGATATCCTAAAAAAGCTCTCTTGCCCAATTCGTTCCTTTACGCGTTCCACGATCCGTCACAACTGCTTATCCTCCACACTTTCAGAAGTTAATCGAATACCGTAATTTACTCTTCTTGAGTATTGAAATCCCAAGAGTTCGCGCATTATATGATAAATCCATCAAGGATCTTCTCAAACAAATTGATAAATGGAATAGGCATTGTCAGAAAGTGAAACTGGTCAAGTCGCGTGACTTGTATAGACATATAGCCTCCTTGATCAAACCTAAGACCTGTCCTCCTCGTGTTCTCATCGACTCTTCGGGTGTTAATGTTCTCGACACATTTCAAAAATGTGATCTATTAGCGAAGGAATTTGTTTCCTCGTTTACTCTCGACGATGGACTGTCTCCCCCACTACTCGGTCCTTCCATTCAACAACAAGTAAGTGACTTTATCTGTTTTCCATCTACTGTAGCTCGATTGTTATCAAAATTGAAAGGTACTTGCAGCACTGGTGCTGATGGGATTCAGCAAATAGTTTTCAAAAAATGCTCAAAATCTCTCGCTCTTCCATTAGCACATATTTATAACTTCTCTTTATCTCTCGCTGTTGTACCTGAAATTTGGAAGCATTCTTTGATCACTGCCATTCCTAAATCTGGTAAAGACCCTTCTCTTTCATCTTCTTACAGACCCATTTCTATTCTTTCTCCAGCTTCAAAGGTTATGGAACGGGTTATCAGGTCTATTATAATAGAGCACGTTTCTCATTTTGAGATACTCCCCTCAAGTCAACACGGTTTCCGGGCGCGCGCTTCCATAGTTACAAATTTACTCTCATGTGAAAATGATTGGACTGTTGAATATCAACACTTCACTTAGTATTTCATTGAGTATCAATAATCACACGCGAGGGTGTTTCGTGGTTGCATTTCGCAACTCCCCTCGTGTATCTTCATATTCATGCTAAGACTATGATCTTCCAACATTGTGGGAGGAGTCTGGCTCTCTCACTCTCTCTCTCTCTCTCTGGAGGGGCGGAGCCTAAACTTTCTTGCTCGCCTGTCTCTATATATTTCTTATCGTCACTAATTCTTCAATGTCTGTGCTATTGTATATCGTTTAGTAAGGGATAGATGCTTTCTGAATCAGTTCTTCCCTTGGACCCTTCTTGGATAAAGTCGCTTCTACTTTTGCTGTGTTGCTTAAGCAAGTCAGAGTGGGACACAAAGGCGAGCAGCAAACACCACAAAGCACCAAGTTTGGTGCATTTATCAAACTGCTTTTAAGGCGAACAAAATACATCCCGAACCCCACAATTTGGTGCATCGGCCGAATTGGAGGAAGTCCGCGTGGCAAGCAGTGTTGGTAAGTTTGTTTTTTGTGTTTGTTTTCAATTTGACTCGCAGACTCAGCCCTAAGACAAGTCAAATCTGACTTGCTGGCTCAGTCCTAAGACAAGTCAAAGACTCGCTGACTCAGCCCTAAGACAAGTCAAATCTGACTTGCTGGCTCAGTCCTAAGACAAGTCAAATCCAGTGGCTGCCAAACGGCCTAAGACCACATTACTTCGTTCGGCAGCAAAAAGCCTAAGACCGATCGAGCTTGAAAGGCGGCCAAAAGGCTTAAGACCATTCATTTGTCGAAAGCAACCTCTGAAAACAGCTAGGAAAGCTGTAAGTTGCTCATTATTTCGACAAGAAGAACTCTTGAAGAGAGCAGCATGACACGTTCATCTGCGGTAGCAAGAGAATTTGTCCTGAAGCTGGACTGTCAGCAGGAGAATGCAATCGCTCTAAGCGAAAAGATCAGCCCAGCGTTGATCGAACTGTTAGAGAACGAACTTGCGGTATAGAAATACTCAGTTGAATCTCTCAAACAGATGCGAACAAGCCTCAAAAGAAGAATTCTAGAGGCAAAAACAATTCAGGACAAGATGATGCAAGCATCAGAGCAATGGAACAGTTCTATTGATTCATTGGAAGATGAAGAAGAACTAGAGAATGCAGTCAAGGAAAAGCATTCTTACACCGAGACTGAACAACATCAGAAAGCTCTCAAATACATTGCATCATTCATGGAAAAAGGGCACTATTCCGTGGAAACTATCACTGATCGCATAAATGAAATCAGTGATGAAGAAATAGCATCTGAGCGTAAAGATGCTCTCAAAGCGGAACTCAAAAGAATCTCAGACGAAAGAAACATGAGTAATCCCTGCGCCACTTTGGAAAGTATAAACAAAGGGCAGTCTGCACTCTCCCATTCAAAAGAAGGTGGTATGGGAGAAGAAATAGTGCAGGAAGGGAAAAAGAGAGAATCTGATGAAGGCATCAGACCAGATGGTAAAAAGATTACCATCACTCCAGAGGGAGACCTAAGAGGAATAGAACATGCTCACTCTGAAAGAGAAACAGAGAAAATTCTTGCCGCCACTCAAAGGCAGACAGGAGGAAGTGGATTGCGACAAAGAGATAGTGTTAAAGAAAATAACACGTCGTCCCATTACATAGAAAGTGGCTATGCAAAGCTCTCGACACTACCAGTGCCAAAGTTCAAAGGAATTCGAAAAGAATTCAACAACTTCTGGGAAGTGTTCGTGATCACCGTAGACAGTCAAGCAATTCCAGATGCAAGTAAAATGATTTATCTGAAATCATACCTACAACAAGGAGCTCTGGATGTTATCAAACATCTACCGATAACGAATCAAAACTACTCCATAGCCACAAGGCTACTGCACAGTGCATACGGTGATGAAGAGATACAAAAAGGAAGCATTCGGAAGCAAATAGTCGAGTTGCAGCCGTGTGGCAGAACTATTACGGCTCAATTGAAACTCATCAGAGAAGTGAGATGTCTTTTTGAGATTCTCAAGACAAATGATCTAAATGCAGAAGGAAATGAGTTTTTGGCAGACACAATTCTAGGAAAATTTCCTGAAAAGACCAGAATCCAAGCAACTGAGTGGAGGATGGACAACTATCCTTTCGCCATGTCAGCAATGCTGAACATGATTGAGCAAAAGCTGTTGAGAAGCGAGAAGTTGGAAGAATTACTTGGAAGAAACTCAGAGAAAGAGCCAAGTAAAGATAAACAACTCGTTCATCTAGTAACTCCATACAACTCCAATGCTGAAAAATGCGTGTTCTGTGGCAAACACAGCTTCGAAACAACAGACAAATGCAAATCTGTGGCAAGTATATGGGAAAGAAAACGCATGATAAGCGATCAAGGCAGATGCTTCCGCTGCCTCAAATTCGGACATGGTGCTGCAAATTGTAAGCATTACTGCAACAATTATAGAGGCGGTCATCATATATCAATATGTCAACAGCTTCACTCAAGCGAAAAAATGATATCCGGAAAGAAGGAAATGATGTACCAAGGAAAAAGAGAAACCATTCCTCGAGCCAACAAGGTTCCATTCACACCGCAACTCAACTATTCCAAATATACAAGATGGAACCTGAATGCGCAAGAATTTGAACCACAGAAACAGGGAAATTGGAAACCTTTCAGAAAGTCAAACTGTTCCAATCGATTCCAAGATCATTCTGCTTAAATGATCCCAGCGTCTGTTGAGCGTGAAATAAATGCGCACAGAAGTCAAGACGTAAACGGTTATCGCAAAGAGGAAGTGGTGGGTGCAGTTCACCCAGAACTCCAGCCTCGTCAACGTCTACCCAGGATGCTTCTCATGAACATCTCAATTCAACATCCCCAAACGAAACGTTGGATTTCTATACCAGCTATGCTGGATGACGGAGCTAGTGCAACCATAATCAGTGAAAAGGTATTGAAGAAGTATGATCTACCGCTGATCGAAGAAAAAACTGTTTTCTTCGCGGGTGTGGGAGGGCACTCCTCGGGTGAGTCCAGAGGAGTGACTCGATTAGGAGTTCAGGTTGGCAGAAAGGTCATGCAAGTAGACGCTTTCGCCTATCCTGAACCAATCATTGCCACACAAAAAGTTTTGGAAATCGATGAGACTGACAAAGAGTTCATCAAGAGGAACAAAATCAAGTTAGCACCTTACAAAGAAGGTGAAAGACCAATGATAATAGTTGGTGGTCAACTCAGCATTGAACTTCTCAAAATCTGTCACAGGAAGCTACCAAGTGGCTTGATGCTAGTGCCAACAAAGAATGGCTACATTCCTTACAGTGGCGCTCACACATCTGAAAAATCACTCAATGTAGCAGTTGCCATTGCAAGTCAAATGGAACACGATATGGCAACAGAAAAGGATGAAAAGGAAGACAATGACAGAAATGAAATTCAGAAGTTCCAGGAATCAATGCAAAAGTTCCTTGCTGTGGAGCAAATTGATTCGCAAGAGAGCGACGAATCAGATCTCGATGCTGACCTACAATTCATATTGAATACAGAAAGAGAGCATGATGGGCATTATTCAACAAGATGGCCTATGAAGCCGAATGCCGAGAAAAGGATCGGCAACAATTTCTGGCTGGCATTGGAACATCTGTCTCGAAGTCAATATCTCAAGAAAGCCTCATTGTACGAGGAAGCCGAAAAGATGTTCGCAGAACAGGAGAAAAGAGGTTACATCGAGAAAGTCAATCCCGATGACCCTCCAGATGGCACTGTATACTACAGTCCACACAGAGCAGTGATGAAACAAGACTCACAGTCAACCAAAGTCAGACTGGTTTACAATGCTTCCAGCAAAATGAAAGGACATTTGAGCGCTAACGATGCTCAGTATGCTGGACCGAACCTGCTCAAGTCTATACCAACAATACTGATGAGGGCCAGAGAAAGACCTCTGCTATTGTCTGGAGACGTAGAAAAGGCCTTCCATCAGGTGAAGCTCAAGAGAGACCACAGAGACCTCACTCAGTTCCTGTTCTTCAAAGATAGAGAAAAAGCACTAGCTGATCCAAAGGATAGCACGAATCTTGTGCATTATCGATTCCAAGTAGTTCCGTTCGGTTTCAAAGCAAGCCCGTATCTTCTCAACGCTACAATCCAACTGCATATATCGGAAAAGGTGCAAGAGTTGGAGAGAGAAGGACGTAGAAAGTCACAAAACAAGGCGGAAGTTGTAACGTGCTACGATGTCAAAAACAATTTGTACGTTGACAAGGTGTTCCTTGGCGCAAAAAGTGAGAACGAGCTGAAAATCAAAATGAGAGAAGCGAAAGAGCTTTTCCAAGGAATGCAAATGAATCTGAGACAGTTTGTTACCAACTCTCATAAGATCATGAGCGAACTGAAAGACGAAGAGAAAGGTCTTGATAAAAAAGGAATCTGCAAGTTGCTGGGCATCCCATGGGATCCAGTTAACGATGAATTCGTTGTGAACTACGATGGAGTTTTCAAAGAAGTTCATTCCAGCAGTGACGGTATCACAAAAGCTGAAGTCCTTTCTGTGATTGCTTCAGTCTATGATCCCCTGGGATGGAGCACACCTCTCATGGTGAAGCTAAGGCTGTTCATGCAAAAGCTGTTCAAAGACGAGGTCAAAGAAGCGAAAGCTAAGAAATGGAAAACTCCACTCAGCCAAGAGAGGAGAGACGAGTTTAGCGCATTACTAGAACAAGCGATGAATTACTCCATGAGAATCCCGAGATACTCAGGGAAAATGACCAAAGATGAACAGACTGGAGAATTCTCAGGTGAAGATGGTCACATTGTTGCATTCTGTGACGCATCTAAAACTGGCTACGGCACTGCTATTTACTGTGTTGATGTTCTGACAAGAGAACGAGAAAACAGTGTGACACTCATCGAGGGCAAAACAAGGTTGGCACCCTTAAACAACCCCCTGACCATTCCACGGCTAGAACTCAAAGCAATAGTACTGGCTTTGCAAAGAATCAAAGAGATCGTGGAAGCCAGAACAGCAGTGCAGGAGCAGGAAATGAAAGACATATACGTCTTTTCTGACTCCATGATTGCTCTGAGTTGGATCGAATCAAGATCCTCAGACAAAGTTGCGAAAGTGTTCATTCAGAACAGACTCGATGAAATTACAAGACTCGAGCAAGAAATACGCGAAATTCCTATCGCAGGAAATGCAAAGCTGAGAAGAAACATAATCTTCCAATATGTGAACACAAAGGACAATCCAGCTGACCATTCAACTCGAGGTCTTTCTGCTGAGGCCTTGATGAAATCAGAGTTGTGGTGGCAAGGACCAGAATGGTTGAGAAGAAGTCCAGACGAATGGCCATGTGTCCAAACTCATCTCAACAATGCAGAAGAGGAAGATATGAACTCTGAAATGACAAAACAAAGCCGACAACCCATGAGGGACTGGAAACAAATATTGGCTGCGCTGCAATGTGGAAGAGAATCTAATGCAGAGCGACTGCCCGGAGGAAAACCGTGGACTGAATACCAACACTTAGAAGACTTGGTACATGATACCATGGAAGTTCTTCAACAAGTGAAAAGTGATGGTGACTTCAAGAACAGATTCCTCGAGGAAGGAGGAATAATTCCAGATGAATTGGAGCGGTTGCCAGAAAAAACCGAAGTAAGCAGCGAAAGCTGGATCTTAGCTATGGAAGTGCTGATCAAAAAACATCAGAATGAGAGAGAAGAGAAAGCACAAAACTTTCTCCAAGATGAAGCCAAGAATCAAAACACGAATAACCTCCTACTCCGTAAAAACGAGAGAGGTCTGCATTGTGTTTACTACAGAAGATTCATCAACTCGGAACTCTCAAATAGCAGACTGAAACCAGTAATACTATGGCCAGACTCTCATCTCACAAAACTCATCGTGATGCACATTCACGAGAGTCTCAAACATCTCGGTGCAAGTGCAACATTGGCCAAAGTACGAGAAAAGTACTGGATCGTTAAAGGAAGGAGATTCGTCAATTCTATCCTTAAGAAATGCTTACCCTGCAGAAGGCATCAAGGGTTCCCTCCAGCGTATCCAAGATACGCGCCACTGCCCGCAGAAAGACTGCTTCCGCATTGTCCATTCGAAAATATTGGACTGGATTACCTTGGGCCTTTCTATTGTCGAGAGAACGATGGTGAACTGAAGATGTACGTGTTGCTAATAACCTGCATGAGTACACGTGCGGTTCATCTTGAAGTGGTCGATAGTCTATCTCTGATAGCATTCATGAATGCTTTGAAGAGGTTTTTCGCCAGAAGAGGCATCCCAAAGATCATCCGATCAGACAATGCCACCACTTTCACAGCAGGAGAAAAACTGCTGAAAAGATTGTGGAATTCTCATCGAAAGGAAGATGATCTTATTCGGTTTATCAGCATGCACAGCATTTGCTGGAGATACAATGTCCCAGCAGCTCCATGGCAAGGAGTATTCTATGAAAGACTTGTAGGAAGCGTCAAGAAGGCGTACTACAAGACTGTTGGGACCAACAAGCTCTCTAAAGAAGAATTCCTGACTGTGATCACGGAGATTGAAGGAGTACTGAATTCAAGACCCCTCACCAGAGTGGAAGAAAAGATCGAAGAATTCTTAGAGTCTCCAACATTGAGGCCTATTGACTTCCTCATGCCCAAATCCGAAATAGTCCTTCCCTTCTGGCAAAAAGGGAATGAAGAAGAATTAGATCCCGACTATACCGAGAAAAGGGAAGAGCTGAACACTCAGAACCAAGCTTGGAGAAGAATGTCAACAGTCATGAAAGTGTTGAAGAGGTTCTGGGAAAGGTGGAAGCAAGAGTATTTACAAGCTCTAATGGATCGAGAACTCCACCCCGTCATTCAGAATCCGAAGCGGATCACAGAAACTCACAAGACTATATTGCACAAAAGGACAAAGCCAAATGTTGGAGATATCGTGCTTATCGTCCATGATAATGAATCCAGGGCATACTGGCCTTTGGCGAAAGTCTTGAGGTACGACACAGACAGATCAGTATTGCTTGAAAAGAAAGATGGTTCAAAAACCTCGAGAACAATCAATAAAATTGTTCCTCTGGAGCTGACTGAAGAAGAAAAAGGACGGAATGGATTTGAACCACAAGTTGAAAGGAAAAATGAAATTCCAAATGTCAAAACGCATGATGAACCAAAACAAGCGGGTGAAAGGGCAAAGAAATACAATTTACGACTTAGAAATAAAGTCAATTATGCCCATTCGGAGTACGATGAGGATTCAGAGAGTGTATACCAATTGCAAGAATCCGCAAAAAAGAGCCTACATCGACTCGGTTGTGTCAAAACCGCCGGAATCGATCAAATCTGTACAAAAGAGACACAAGCTGAGCACCAGTTACATATACATGTTGTTGCTTGGAATCCTGATGTGTCTGAGTACTGCGGAGGCGTCGCAGCAACTCATATTGAAGTGCCTGAACGGGGGAGGAGCATCAGTTGTGACTAGGCCATGGCAGCCGGTTCAAGTGTGCACAAAAGGTAAATGCTACCTCATGAACAATCCATCCGAAGAACAGAGAGTTTTCTTCGAGCCAGAAGCAGTGATCCACCCTCACTTGGTTTCAGCCAAGTTGGTTGACGAGAGAGAAGTGCACTACACAAATGTCTCTTGTCCTGCAACCCCGTACTGTGAAGCATTGAAAGATTACTTCACGCTTCAGCACTTATACTCCCCAGAATGCTGGCCAGTGACGGCCGCAGCTCTCATTGGAGTGATCTCTTACTCCATCTTCCTGACTCTGTGCATATTGGTGTACATGATCTGCAACACACCATTCAGATTGAGCACCCCCGTGACAAAGGCGTGTCAAATCAACAAAATTTGTCTGAAACTTCTCACGCGTATTATACTCTGTCCATTCCGATTTTTTCGGTGGGTGGCAGTGGCTGTGTGGCAAAAATGCTACAGCCCGAACAGAGAAACGCAAGTGAACAGGAAGAAATGGAAAAGAGAGCAGATAGCTTACAGACTAATGGTCATCATGTTACTATGCTACATGACAGGTAATGCAAACTGTTGCCAAGATGTTGTTCTAATAGCTAGCGAGTATGAAAGATGTCAAAACCAGGCATGCTCCAACGAAAGCCAGGTTATAATGACAATCAACCCAATCACCAAAGAAGCATGCATCGCTGTCAAGAACGTTGACGAAGAAATAATTGGTCAGATCAAGATAACAATGATGGCAGTCACAGAGAAGTGCCAACGAAAAGCTTTAGGCTACCATCGCGAAGTAGATGTCAATGTAGCGAGCTCAAAAAGGTGTTATTGGGCAGGAAGCTGCACGTCGGATAAGTGTGCGAGTATTCTCCCGTCAGATTCAATTCCAGAACTGTCACATGTGAAGCACTACCCAGGTCACACATATTGCTCCGAAAGTTGTGGAGGATACCAGTGCTTCTGTCTCCTATCCAGAAATGGTTGCATGTTCTACAAGACCTATGCAATACCTGTTTCAGAGAAGGTATATGAGACATTTGAATGCTCAGAATGGACCCCAGACCTCTTGTTATCAATTGAAGTGACTCGAGGCAACCATACTGCAGTGAAGGAGATTCATCTTCGACAAAGCTGGAAGAAAACAGTAGAAGGACACACAGTCGAACTACTCTCACTGAATGAACCTTACATTCGCACGAGAAACAATTTCTTCATCTCGGACGGAAAGAGAACAGCTACTTCTGAAAAGCCCATCTCTCCAATACTGAACTGTGCATCAGTAGAGGCAGCACGCGACTTGAACTGTACAGTCAGAGAAGTCTGCAATTGTAGAGCGGCTATTGAGAGACCAAATTGTGACTGTGAAGATTACAAGTTGGAAGCCCTCTATCAGACGGAAACAACCCTTCCTGTTCACTTTCTAACGCATTCAGTTTTTGGAGACAGAGAGATTTACATGAATGTGGAAAGTGAGACAACTGCTCAAATCGCCCTGAAACTCGATAAAGGGAGATTCAGTCATATTCAGGAGGTCAACAGTCCGTGCCAAGTGAAGGTGAACTCTGTTGAGGGGTGCTATAATTGCGCCACGGGAGCAGTTACAAAATTCACATGCACAGTGAAGAGCAGCCAAGTAGTAGTAGTGACCTGCGAAGAAAATGCATTCTCTATTCCATGTGGACCAGAAGGAATAAACTCGGAAAGAATCCTTGCTTTCAGTACCAAAAGAGTTCAAGAGAATTGCAATGTGTCATGCAGTGAATCTGTTCTCATACAAGGAACGTTATACAATGACGGACCTTCATTGGAAGACATATACCGAGCAGTTATGTCCGGAGAAACTGGTGAACTTGATGTTCCTGACTTCTATCACTTCATTGAAGTCATCTCAAGTAAATGGAGAACAATACTGTCACTGGTCGCAGTTTTCTTCGTTTTGGTATGTACTACAGCAGCAGTTGTTTATGTGGCTCCAATCTGCCGGATGCTACTCAGATCAAAGAGGAACTCTACTAAGAAACATTTGTGAATCGAGGAGAGCAGCTTGCGGAGGGATCATTACGTCTATGAGGACGAGGATGAGAGGGAGAGACAGGAAATCATTAAATCATGTTATGTTCGGAATGTATTTGATTTTTGTGTTTGTTTTTTAGGTCTAGACATTTTATTCGATGTACTTAATTAGTCTTTTCGCCTAATTAAAATTCATTACTAGACCTTTTCCTTTCTCTCGGGCGGGAGAATGTTGAATATCAACACTTCACTTAGTATTTCATTGAGTATCAATAATCACACGCGAGGGTGTTTCGTGGTTGCATTTCGCAACTCCCCTCGTGTATCTTCATATTCATGCTAAGAAGACTATGATCTTCCAACATTGTGGGAGGAGTCTGGCTCTCTCACTCTCTCTCTCTCTCTCTCTCTCTGGAGGGGCGGAGCCTAAACTTTCTTGCTCGCCTGTCTCTATATATTTCTTATCGTCACTAATTCTTCAATGTCTGTGCTATTGTATATCGTTTAGTAAGGGATAGATGCTTTCTGAATCAGTTATTCCCTTGGACCCTTCTTGAATAAAGTCGCTTCTACTTTTGCTGTGTTGCTTAAGCAAGTCAGAGTGGGACACAAAGGCGAGCAGCAAACACCACAAAGCACCAAGTTTGGTGCATTTATCAAACTGCTTTTAAGGCGAGCAAAATACATCCCGAACCCCACAGGACGAAGGCTCTATGTAAGTGCAGGACTCTCCACCGATGTGATTTATATAGATTTCTCTCGTGCATTTGACACAGTATGTATAAATAAATTGTTAAGAAAATGCACTCATTTCGGAATACCGAGTCTAGTTATAACTTGGTTGAAGTCGTTCCTAACAGATAGAGAATTTTCCGTTCGTATGGGCGACACCTTATCAACTCCACATCCTGTTACATCCGTTGTCCCACAAGGGTCTGTATTGGGACCCTTGCTCTTTGTCTTATACATATCCGACTTGAATCAAGTTCTTTCTTCATTCACTAACGTTCGATATCAAGCATATGCTGATGACATAAAGTTGTATCTGTCTTACAACAAGAATAACATGACAGAACGTTGTCTTGAACTTCAAGCTTCTCTAGATGCAGTGTCATTCTGGTGTACTTCCAACCAATTATCTCTCTCTACCTCTAAAACAGTTCATTTACATATCGGGTCTACGGCACTTACTCCTACTTATCACATAGACAATACTGCTTTGGAGTGTGTGAGTCGAGTTCGTGATCTAGGTGTACAAATAGAGCAGCTCCTCCACTGCTGATGCCTACTCAGTCAAACCAAGTACCGCTCAAGGTAGCCGCTCTCAAATCACTCGCCAAAGCTATCCTTCTGTACTCCTCCCGATCCAATCACGGCCTGGTCCACCGCTATCAAAAAACTCAAACACGCGGATTCGTCACCCGCATGTTCTCTCATCGATCTTGAACTCTGGAAACCGTTGGGCACCCAAGGCTCCCTAGCTCCCAAACTACCCTACAATTGCATTTTTCGAAATGTAGATAAAATATAAAATATATATTTATAATCAAATTAAACTCGAGCATACATATTTATTGAGGATTCTTCCTTCCCCATATAACCACCGTTTAACCCACCATTTGAGGATTGTCCTTCCTTTTAATCTTCCTCATTCTCATAGCACATGTGTCTCCAGAACTATTAACACATGGTATTCTCTTCCTTACCAAACTGTATCATCTGCTTCCCCTAAATCGTTCAAAAACTCTCTATTTAAACTTCCGGTATCTATGATCATAACCGCTTCCAAACTACGCCTCAATTGAATTATACCTTCTCCGCTTCATTGTTTTATCCACTGAACTCGCACCCGCGACAGTCATCCATTGTAAATGTATGTATAAATATCTTTGCAAGGAATAAAGAATGAATGAATGAATGAAAGTGTTGTACATCCCGAAGGCGGGTGTATTCAAACAAAGGTTATATGAGACGACGGATGGAGTTTACGACAGTAGGAGTCAATATAATTGGTGTTTGAATACGCTTCTTAGGGAGTGTACTGTAGGTGCGTTGCGTATGCGTAGCATACGGAGAGACGAGAGAGGGAAGTAACTCAGTCTTCGTTTATCGTGCGTTAAAGCAAGATGCTTTAAGTGGTAGTATGAGTCCCGCCCACCCACCCAAATCAAGATGAAGGAGGAGAACGCTAGAGTATTGAGAGATGGCTGACACTGAGGTTGAATGAAGAACCTTAAGAAGTCGCGCCAGGAGCAATCGCGGAGAGCAGCAGACTCCGATGTCTTAGGTAGTTTATGGCTTACAGAAAATGTACGAAGAAGCGTTGGAATGTGGGATCGGAGTTAAAATGGCTGCATGATATGAGTTACAATTATATCCATTCGCGGCTGGAGTTAAGCAAGAATACAAGGCTTATAGTCGTATCTTAAGGACGGTCAAAGCGACTACGTCGCCAATTACAAGAGTGAAAGTATAGTATATCAGAAACAAAAGAAGCGTTACCTAGACTGACCTCAAAGGAATACGCTGACTGAGACGATTGAAGGACCGAAATGTGGGCTCGTGGCATTTCGAATAATATGCCGAGGTAGTAGCGTTATTAAGAGGAGGTTTCATCAAAGGGAGGCTCCATTAGAATTGGATTTGGACGAGCAAGAAATGAATAAAGTGGAAAAGGTAGTGCTAAAGTTATTGGACGAGTTAAATGTCTGAAGAAGAGCAGTTGGAGAACAAATATGTATAAGACATTATCTCAGGGATCGATCAGCAGATTTCATAGCGTCTACCAATTTTCGGTTCCAATGACTGTTTTTCGTGATGAATTCAAAGTTCGGACTTAACTAGAAGAGAGAGAGAGAGGAACCGGGGGGAAGCAAGAGCGAAACGCGATAACGGGATCTCAAACTTGGGTAATTAAACCAGGGGGGACAGACCGGAAACAACCAGAGCCGCGCACGAAAATGAACACGCGAAAATTACCGCTGTCACGCCAAAATACCTAGACGAGACTAGGAAGAGTAAGAGAAAGGCAAACTCGAATAATTATATAACAGTTAGGCTCTTCATTAATTTATTATTCATCTTCGTTGCTCTCGTCCCAGCTCGGTATCTTCGCCGCGTCGCTGGTTTGTTAGTTAATTGTTTAATGTTTATATATGATTAGTTTGCCTAGACATTGTAGTCATAGTTAGAAGCAGTTTAAAATTATTAATTTCCTTTACCGTTCTCTAGCCTTCTAGCTAATTCTAGCGTTAGCTATTTCTAGCTTTCTAGCTATTTATCGTTATTACGTTGCTTTCTTATTCTCGTTATTCGAGTTTGCCTTTCTCTTACTCTTCCTAGTCTCGTCTCGGTATTTTGGCGTGACAGCAGGTAATTTTCGCGTGTTCATTTTCGTGCGCGGCTCTGGTTGTATCCGGTCTGTCTCCCCTGGTTTAATTACCCAAGTTTGAGATCCCGTTATCGCGTTTCGCTCTTGCTTCCCCTCGGTTCCTCTCTCTCTCTCTTCCGGGTCTCTCGCGCTCTCCCTCCGGTTTTTTCCCCCAACCAAGAAGCTAATACGTGGTTGTGAGCCGAAAGCCGCCCCAGGTCCCGGGTTGTGAACCAGAACCGGCCTGAGCCGCTCTCTACAGTGTTTGTTGCAGTAGTTTTACCAGTCCTCTCCTGTTTGGCCAACTCTTCATCATTCAATTGATTGAATAAATTTTATTCTGTGAACCGCGTGGCAGGCAATCCACTTCAAGGCTTCATGGCCGCAAGTATCTCATCCAAAGACAGCACTGGGCATATAGGCGAGACCGTGCCCAGTGGCTAAACTTTACATGGTGCATCGGCCGGGAATCGAACCCGGGCCGCCCGCGTGGCAGGCGAGCATTCTACCACTGAACCACCGATGCGGCGAAGATACCGAGCTGGGACGAGAGCAACGAAGATAAATAATAAATTAATGAAGAGCCTATTTGTTATGCAGGCGAAAGGCTACAATTTTTTTTTCAATTTAAACGCTTTATCAAGATCAGCAAGCCACATCGGTAATATAAAATCATCGATTATGGGATCTGTTGCGACATGTGACGACTCCACTCCTCAGCGTTCTCTGCCTTCCTTAAGAATTGGGGACTAACGGCTTTGACAATTTAGTCCCTCCATCTCATTCTTCTGTCGCTCATGATGGCGCTACGATCCCGGAGCGCCAAATCTTCTCGGGAAAGGACTCTCACAGACGAGGAAAGAGACGGTGCGAGGAGCAACCGTGCACGGAGGGAGACGAATGAGAGAATGAGGAATGAGAGAGGCGAATGAGAGAGGCTACGCAGTCAACATATTGGCAACTAGCCAAAATTATTATACGTCGTCCTCTAATATACGGCTAGGTGATCACTTGTGATCACACGAATATCGTCACCGGTTGATGATCATTACAAGGCAAATTTAGAACGGTTCGAATTTCGTCATCGGTTGATGATTAGTAGAAGGCTATTCAGCAAAATAAGAGCAGACTTATATAGTATGAACAAAACGAGCAACCTGTACAGACCGGGTTTGCACGAACGCTATACTACATATAATATGAACATATTTTCTTTTTCTGTGTCGCGAAAAGAGAATAGTATAGCATTCGTGCAAACCCGGTCTGTATAGGTTGATCGTTTTGTTCGTACTATATAAATCTGCTGAATAGCCGGGAGAGTGCGAAATTGCGAGAGTGCGTAGAGAGTGTGAGATTTAGAAAGCGAGCATCGTAACGTGACGAAATTCGAACAGTTCGAAATTCGTCAAGTGCTGAGCATCGTAACGTGACGAAATTCGAACCATTCTAATTTCGCCATGTAATTCAATTCTTTATTCCGCTTGAAACAAAACATAATGTTAAGTGACGAAACAGATGACACTGTCACAAGAAAAGTGAATTCAGTGAAGGTTATGAAAAGTGAGATCTAAATATGACAAGAACAATGAGGAATATTTCATTTTAGGAAAATAGGAAAGCACACAAAAAAAGCAAAGAAAGCAAAGCTTGTATCTTCAGTTGTGAACTATTCATCAGCAATTAAGAACTATTCATCCGCAATAATAACTTGAAATTCCAAAAATTCAACTCACTCTTTATCATTCGAGAGCTAACCGAGAACACAAATATAATGGAAAAAAGGAGGAGAAACAGAAACAAAACATTTGAAGAAACAAAGCACTTGAATTAAAAATGTATTCTAGAGTTGGTGACAATGGTCTCACAATCAAGCTTGATAAGTTCATTTCTAAAAATGCTAGAAGAGCTTGTAGAAACCAAAGAACAAGGTAACTTATTCCAGACATTAATCATTCTTGAGGCACAAGTGCTTGTTCTGCTTTGATATTTACACGGCAAGCATATTCTGTAGTTATTCGATTCTCTCAGCGAATAAGGCGATTGGCAAAGTTTAAACATATTTGAGTAATCTACTTGAATATTTCCGTGCAGACATTTATGGATGAACACAAGATCGGCCACATTTCTTCTATATTCAAGCGAGGAGATGGAAAGAAAATTCAGTCTAGCAACATTCTTTTCTTTTTCAAACCCCGGAGATGGTCGGGTCTATCATTTCCTCTTCACACTGACTTCTACTCGTCTCTACTTCATTGAATTACGAGATTTCTCTTCTGTCTTCTTGGGACTCAAGACTTCGTGAATCTCTTCGGTATGAGGTTGAAACGCTAAGTGGTCTATTAAGACTCTTCAGTGCAACGCCACAGTTGCTTATTCCTCTTCCGAAGATTTTCTACTTTTTCATTTTCTCATTGTCAACCATGTTAGCGATGACCCTGAACCAGTTGTCCTTTGGCGATAAAGAATATCAATATCAACATAACTCATTTTGGGTAGTCCGGCCCTTTGTAGTAACCTTCGTGTAAATGATCTTTGCACTTTTTCTATGCAGTTAACGAGACCGATAGTTACTGGGGACCATACCTCACTCCCATATTCAATAAGGGGTCTTATGTATGTGGTGTATTATCTGAGCAGAACTTTAATTGATTTGGTTTTAAAGGCTCTGAAGATCATGTTTATACATTTTTGGGACTTTAGGGAGGTTAGTTCAATATGTTTAGAGAATGTGATATCTCCCTGAAATGTAATGCCAAGATCTTTCACTAATGAAGTAGTTGGTATGATATCGTCTTCTAGGTTATATGTTACTTTTGGATTCCTAGGACCACAGTGCATGATAAAGCATTTTTGAGTTGATATCACAAGTCCCCAGGTCAGTGAGTAATCGGAAATGGAATCCAGACTTTTCTGAAGAGAGTCTCTGTTTTTGGAAAAAAATTTGAGGTCATCGGCATATAGAAAACCATGGACATCTGGCTCTATGTGCTCCATGATATCATTTATAAATATTGAAAAGAGGAGGGGTCGAGGCAACTCCCCTGGGGAACACCACTGTTGTATACTTTAGGGCCTGATAATGTATTTCCGATTGAGACTTTCGAGGACCTGCTCGTGAGAAAAGAACGGATAAGATAGAGGAGGTTGCCCGTTATTCCCACTTTTTCAAGTTTGTGAACAAGAAATCTTATGTTTACAGAGTCGAAAGCCCGTGAAAAGTCGACTAGACAGATGTCAAAGTCTATTTTTTTATTCTGAAGCGTGAGGTAAATGGAATGAGCCTCTACCAGGGATGTTACCGTGGACCGTCTCCGACGGAAACCATGTTGTTTGGGATGTAGTATGCCATTGGTTTCCAGATATTGATAAGTTATATTGAAGATCAGTTTCTCGAATACCTTTGACATAGAGCACACCATAGTGATAGGACGATAATTTTCGATCTGAGAGCGGGGCCCTTTTTTATGAACTGGTTTGATTATTCCTTTTTTCCAGGCCAGAGGGTAGTGCCTTAAGGTTAGTGAGTTGGTGAAAATGATGGAGAGAGGTATGGCCAGTGAGTCCAGACAATTTTTGAGTAGTCTACTTGGAATAAAGTCAGGGGATGAGTTCAGTTTCGGAGCTATTCGTTTCAGAATAAAGTTCACCTCAAAAGGGGAGATGTCATTAATGTGGTCGAGGTGAAAATTCGGGCGAGAGATCTGAAGGGGTCCACTGATTGGTAAGGGTTGTAACTTATCAAAATACTCGGCGAAGTGAGTTGCTTGTTCGAAGGGGATAGTAGTTGGTTTATTGTTCACTATGAGAGCAGGAATAGATGTGTTGCTTTTAACGCGGTTGGATATAGTTCTGAAGAATACCTTATAGTTTCTCGGGAACTTAAGCTTGTCTTCCCTAAGAACCTCGAATTTGACTAGTTCTTTGTGAAGTTTCTTGGATGTGCGTAATGACGTAATGGAGAGAGGGTTTCGTTTGTTAGTTCTCTGTAGGAAGCTGTATAATCTTCTTATCTTGGGGGGATATTTCAAATGTGTTTTGACATTCTTATTTTTTGGAATCCTATTATCCATTATGAATTGGATGATGTTGGTTAATTTATCGACACTTTCGTCAATAGTTAGGTTTGAGAGCATGTAAGTCCAGTCAATGCTAAAGAGGTCTGAGTTGATTATTTCCCAATCTGCCTTTTTCCAGTCTAACGATGAGCTGGTGCTTGTGATAATACGCTTGGCTCTATCTCTGATTTCAAAGTATATTGAGGCATGATCGCTGGTGGAGAAGGGAGGCCTGACAATACAGTCTTTTATGATATTTGAATTACAGAGCAGGCAATCGAGTGTATTTTGAAGTCTAGTGGGAGAAAGTACGAGTTGTTTAAGATTGTTGTCGCATGTCATGTTTAAGAATGCAAGAGATATACTACATGTATTGGGAGCGGTGAGATTTGCCCAGTCTATCTTGGGGAGGTTCATGTCTCCGCACAGAATGGTGGGAAATACTTCAGTAACATGAGAGGTGATAAACGAGCAGAGATCCTTTGTATTTTCTACTCCACAGCTAGGAGATCGATATATATTAATCAGTCTAATGGCCGACAAAGCAAACGAGAAAGATGTGTTAGGATAAATGTCTATTACTAACCCCTCGCACTGAGCCTTGCTATATTGAACAACTAAAGATGAGGAGATGGCATTATCTACTAGAATGGCTACGCCTCCTCCTCTTTGTGCCAATCTGTCACCTTTGAATACCGTGAAGGGTAAACTATCGGTTAGAATGGAGTCGGGAAGCTCACTGTGCATCCATGTCTCAGATAGTAAGAGAATGTGATATTTACAGCAACGGAGAAGAAAATAAAGATCATATAGCTTATTCATCACTGATCTACAGTTGAAATACAAGCATTTGATTACTTCTTTTCTAGCTCTTTTATCCGACTTATCCTATGGTGAATAACGAGAGGTTTTCCTAACATTTCTTCTTCTGGAAACAAATTCGTCTGACTTTCTGGGGCATGAGGCAGATTCTTCGGCGTTTCTGGTATTGCGTCTGCTTCTGACTTGTAGCGGCTTCACGGAGCTTTCCGCCAGAGAAGGAAAGTCAGTTGAAGAAGCCTCGAATGTAGATGTCGACCGGGCCCCAGAGTTCACCAGCGAAGACGATGGCATTTGGGAGTGTTGAGTTGAACTGGCTAAGGGGGATAGTGACGAAGAGGCGGGAGGAGGGGAAATTGGTCGATAGGGTACTCGTTTGTAAGACTGGGCAAAACGAGCAAAGGCAGGGATTAGGTGAGCATCGACCACTTTGGCAGGGGGGAAAGATGGGTTAGTGGATATTCGGATGCAGTCTCTCTCGGCTTGAAGCTCTGCCGGCGAGAGGTCAGCTCGGGAGTAACATCCTTTAGGAAAAGGGTGTTTCGCCTCTCTGCAAAGTTCCAGAAAAAGGTTACGCTTTCCAAGCGAAGAAAACTCAATTTTCATGGGACGGCCATGAGGAGCAGAGAGACGTGGGCGATCAATTGGGTGACGATGATGATTGATATTACCCTTCTCTAGGTCGTCAATAAGGTCCGCTGAATTGAGTCTGATGATAAGACGTGAGATAAGATCTTTGTCTTTGCAACACGTATCATCCTCTGACTTGCCTTCTGGAAGTCCGATAATAACAGCTCGGTTACCTTTTCCTATGAGCATATCCTTGTCTCGATAAGTGGATTCGACGATAGCTGAATACATGTGGGGTCTAAGTGTGGCCGGAGAGACAGATGACTTTATGGATTGCATTTCTTCACTAATCCGTAGAAGTTGCTGTGACTGATCCAGAATTACTTTGTTCATGTCAGAAATCTGTTGGGACTGAGCAAGTATCATCTGTTGAAGCGGCTGCATAACTTTTGTCAGCGTTTCTCGGACAAGACTATCGATGAACGGAAGAGAGACTGTGGGAATGGGGAGGTTGCAAAGATTAGGAGGAGATTTGCCATCAATTGGCAGAGCTCGGGAAGGGTCACCACTCATAGAGAACGGAGATCATTCAATGAGAACGGAGATCATTCAATGAGAACGGAGATCATTCAATGAAGAACGGAGATCATTCAATGAACGGAGATCATTCAATGAGAACGGAGATCATTCAATGAGAACGGAGATCATTCAATGAGAACGGAGATCATTCAATGAAGAACGGAGATCATTCAATGAACGGAGATCATTCAATGAGAACGGAGATCATTCAATGAGAACGGATATCATTCAATGAACGGAGATCATTCAATGAGAACGGAGATCATTCAATGAACGGAGATCATTTAAAGAACGGAGATCATTCAATGCTGTATTGTAGCATGACGAAATCCGAACCGTTCGGAATCCGTCAAGTGATGAGCAATAATACATTACGAAATTTGAACAGTTCGAAATTCGTCAAGTGCTGAGCATCGTAACATGACGAAATTCGAACTATTCGAATTTCGCCCTGTGATGAGTATTATATTGACTCCTACTGTCGTAAACTCCATCCGTCGTCTCATATAACCTTTGTTTGAATACACCCGCCTTCGGGATGTACAACACTTGACCGCAGTGAATAAACCATGAGCGTAAAATTCGAACCATTCGTAATCCGTCAAGTGATGAGCAATAATACATGACGAAATTCGAACAGTTCGAAATTCGTCAAGTGCTGAGCATCGTAACGTGACGAAATTCGAACCATTCGATTTTCGCCATGTGATGAGTATTGTAGCATGACAAAATCCGAACCATTCGAAATCCGTCAAGTGATGAGCAACAATACATGATGAAATTCGAACAGTTCGAGTTCCGTCAGGCAAGATTCGCTATCTGCTTACTCTTGTGTTTCATATTTGATTGTTTATTGTGCCAGAAGTGGTGAAATAAAAGAAAATTTTGATTCCACGAATTCACAAAGAAATGGCGAGAAATTCCGATGAATTTTACGATAAACTTGCCACAGACACCGAAACAACACGAATTGCCTAACTAAATTCCCAGCACCGTCTTATATGGTAGACTGCACACAGCCAGCTGTATCGCCTATTTTTGACTTGAAGAAAGAGAGTGAGAAAAAAAAGAAGTTTGAAAAAAAATAAATTAAAATGAAAAATTAAAAGAAAAATAAAAAAAATTTAAAAAGTTTTTTTTAAAGGTTTTTTTTCTTTAAAAAAAGTAATCCTTTATGAAAAAAAGTGACAAAAACATCGAAAAAAAACTCGAAACACAAAAAAATTATCAAAAGAGTGTCCGAGTTGGACGCTCAGTTAGACAGGGTAGACCTTGTCCAACGCATTGGACAACGTCCAAGCATTAGACATCCAACTAATTGCATTGTGGATACGGAATTTGTTGTTGGACGTATAATGTTGGACGACCTGATTGGACGCTTAAATGCGATTGTGGATATGGCCTCATATGAGACATAGTCGTAAACTCTTCTACAAATTCTTAAAAATCAGGCAATTGACAAAAGGTGAAGTTTTTACTGTTTTCAGCAAAGTGACAAAAGAAGGTCAATTTCAATTCAATTTAAACGCTTTATCAAGATCAACAACCCACATCGGGGAATCATCGATTATGGGATCTGAGCGTTGAGCGGGGGTTGAGCGAGGCATGCAGTAGCGATCGAAGTGCTATTCTTCCTCTTCTGTCGCTCATCATGGCGCTACGATCCCGGAGCGCCAAGTCTTATCGGGAAAGGACTCTCGCAGACGAGGAAAGAGACGGTGCGGGAAGCAACCGCTTACGGAGGGGGACGAATGAGAGAATGAAAAAGAAGGGAAAAAATGAAAAGAATGAGAAAAAAACGAATGAGAGAAAAAGAAGGTCAGGTGGGTGTAAATTGCACTTCACAATAACCAAGTTTTCGACACTTCAATTTTTTAAACTGTTCTTTTCGCTCTGGCTCAGGCTTTCAGGGTTTTTTCTATTTTTGCTCCTGCTCAGGTCACGCGGACGAGGCCTTTCGTCCTTTCGTCAGAAACGAGATCAGAACACTCACTTACATTATGATTACACATGATTGAACTATCGCACAGAAAAAAGCCAGTCCACCGGGCGGGATCGAACCCAGAACATCTCGACTCAAACCGGGAGCGCGTGTTACCATTACACCACGGGGACACATTACTATTCCGTGCGAGAGTGTTATATGAAAGGCTCTTATGCCTTGTTCTCTTAGTCACGCATGCTTATCTAGCGATTGCATCATGAATGGAGCGTAACTCCAGAGTTCATGATTAAGTCAGAAGAGAGATGGAAGATGAATGATAAATCTTCAAATTCTAAGTTACACAATTTGTAAGTTAGAGTATTCCCTACTCCTCGTTGATTCCAAGCAACGGACGCGAGAGAATATCTCTTTATTCAAAACACAACTCTAAAGCCATCGAAACCAAAGCAACAAAACACCGAAGAACCGAAAAATTAAGGAAACATTAACAACAATATAGCTGGCCAGCCGAATCGCGCGAGAGGTATGCACCTAACATTAAAAGGAAATATCGAAAGGAGACACCGAAAGGATGCCTCCAAAAGAAACATAATAACAAAAAGAAACATACAAATGTAGATCACTACAAAAATAGTATGATGAT
The DNA here is from genome assembly GCA_964056735.1 of Allodiplogaster pararmata. Taxonomy (NCBI): domain Eukaryota; kingdom Metazoa; phylum Nematoda; class Chromadorea; order Rhabditida; family Diplogasteridae; genus Allodiplogaster; species Allodiplogaster pararmata. The sequence continues at coordinate 44,447,594 of OZ057405.1, forward strand.
GATTGTTGCCCGTGCGGTTCCTTTGACGTTGAAAGGGGGGTCCACGAGCTCTCGGTAAAAGCTCAAGCACACAGTCACACTCACTCACTTCTCTCTTTCTCTCTCTCATTCACTTTTTTTAAATGCCTTTTTTCCTTTCGCCCCCTTTTTGGCCCCGGGCTCTGGCTTTTTTTAAAAAATTTTTTAAAAAATAACTGATTCCATCCTTCCATCCATATTATTCAACAATCCAACCTACACAGACAACAACAAGAACAGCAAATAACTATTTAGACTGGCAATGAAAACAACATTCATTGGGCTAGGAAATCTGCAACATCGACAGGTCTATACCATAGGTCTAGAGGTTTAAGTCTAGTGGGGTTACAACGGCAGTTAAACAAGTGAACACTAGTATGATCTACCTCTCTACATGAAGGACAGAGAGGAGAATCAGTGGCACCAATCCCATGAAGGTAACTATTTAACGTGCTCGAGTAACCACTTCTAAGTTGCGATAGGGTAACCTGTTGTTCCTTGTCAAGTAATCTAGTAGACTTATGGACCATGGGTGGTTTGAATCCTAGGACTGTGTTTGGTTCACAGTTTCTAAGAAATTTCTTAACGGCTTCTGTGTGCAGATTTCTAAGAGTTGTTTTACAGTCACTATCCGCCAGACTGAGGTCCATGTTCATCACGTGTCTGCGGATGGCTCTTGGTGGTCGTTGTCGGAGGGTGAGGTTATGGGATGGGTGATCCTCTTGCATTCTGGCCTTGGCTAGGTATTGGCTGTTCAGCAGCTCATTGTGCTCCTTTACTGGTAGGAGTTTGGATTCGAGAGCGAGGTGCTGTGTTCCGGCCATTCGAAGGTTACCCGTGGCTGCCCTGATTGCTTTGTTTTGGCAGGCCTGTAGTCTTGTCCAGTGGGTGTTTGCGAGTGGTGGAGTGTATACGGGTGCTGCGTAGTTAATGATCGATCTCGTCGTTGCTTTATATGTCGCGATGAGTGTAGTGGGATTCTGACCCCATCTTCTGCCTGCTAATGCTCTGATGATGTTGAGGCGTTTGGAGGCCTTCGTTCTGATGGCCTCTGCGTGGTGTCGGAAGGTTCCTAATTGGTCCAAAACCACACCCTTTTGTGAAGAGGGTCACCGAAGATTTTTCTTTGGAGATCTGCATCTTTAGGTTGTCCAGTTCATTAACTAATGTGGGGAGGTACTCATTCATTTTGTCCTCGCATTCGTTGATCTTTGCACTCGATGACATTATTGAGATGTCGTCCGCATATGCAACAATGTTGGTGCTTCCCGTGGGTACTGGGAGCTTGTTTAGGTAGACATTGAAGAGAATGGGGCTTAGCACACCGCCCTGTGGAACGCCAGCCCGACTGGTGAAATAGCTGCTAGTCGTGTTTTGGAAGGTCACACTCACGGATCTTCCCCGAAGATAGTTAGACAACCATCGTGTTGTGGACTTGCCTTTTGTAAATCCGTGTTGCCATTCGGCCAGTTCGATCCCATCTGTGATGAGAGGGAGTAGGCTTCTTTCGAAAAGTTTGGCAATGGGAGATAGGATTGAGATTGGGCGATATCCTTTAATCGTCGACGGGTCCTTTCCTATCTTTGGCAGCATAATAACTCTGGCTGTTTTCCAAGCATGTGGTATGATACCGGATTGGAGAGTGCTGTTGTAGAGAAAGGCCAAGCATCTTTTGAATGAGCTTCCTGCGTTTTTGATCATGAGAGGGCAGATACCTTCGCTGTCGATTGCCTTCGAGCCTCTGGTTGCTTTGCAAGCTTTTTCAACGTCATCAATCGAAAAGACGGGAATGTCTTCTCTGGAAAACCCTTTTATCCATCGGGTTGTCTGTCGATTTGTTTTGTCCGGTGTTTTAGGGGCTTGTTTGGCCAGGTTTTTGGCAAAGGCGTTTGCAGCTTCCGTTTTGAATGATGACATTGTGGGATCGGTTGTGTCCTCTACCATCAATTGCTTTGATAGTTTTCCATAGCCGATTGGTTGGTTCATTATGTCGAAGTCCATTTACGTATTCCTCCCAGGCTTTTTGCTTATCCTTGCGAATTTGAGTTGTGATTCCGGCCATGATTGTAGGGAGATCAGGATTCAGAGGATCATTGGTCCTCATGTAGTCTCTTTGTTTAATCAGGGCTTTCGCTTTTTCGCTAAGGTTGGGAGTGTAGTTGAGCTTTCTGCCTTTAGGGATGTTGTTCTTCGACGCTGCAAGAATGACTCGTACCAGGAAATCGTGCATTTCATTGGTTTTTCCTGTGAAGGGAAAATCACCAATTCTTTTGTTTATCTCCTTCTCGAAACCGCTCCAATTTGCTTTGTTGTAGTTCATTCGATATGTTAGACGGTTGAAGATCTACTTCGATGATGATGGGGAGGTGGTCGGAGTTGAGTCTGTTGATCGGTGTCCATCTGCATTCTGTTGACACGTCGGAGGAGATGAGTGTTATGTCAGGCGAGGCGTCCTTTCTTGTGTGTTGGCGGGCGTTGTTAAGGCAGACCAGGTTTCTTTCTTCTATGGCTTCGCAAAGATCGTCTCCTCTTTTGTCTTCGACTCCATCACTCCAGAGCGCGTTGTGTGCGTTGAAATCTCCCGCAATGATACATGGGCCCTGTCTGTCTAACAGTCTTTCAAAGTTAGTACTATAACCGAGTGAGCATGAGGACCGGGGAGGTATGTATACATTGGAGATAGAGAAGTTGCCTCGTTTGGTGGGGACATTTATGCACATAGTTTCCGCGACCTTATCCGTTGAGGGAAGGGTTATATTAGTGAACTGAGTGTCTTCCCTTATTAGTATGGCCACAACACCGCCAGAGTTGTTACGATCTTTTCTGAGCATGGTGTAGCCGGGGACAGTAACTCTAGCGTCTCCTTCCATCTTGGTCTCTTGAATGAGAGCTATGTGGATGTTCAGTTCGTGTAGGAGGCCCTCTAGTTCGGTCGCTCTAGCCCTTAAACCATTCGCGTTCCATTGAAGGATTTTTAGGTTCTCTGAGGGCTTAGTGGGCTTAGTTTTCGTGACAGGTGGTCTACTACAATCGAGACATCTCCAATTCGGGGACCATTCATTGAACGATGACAAATTCGAGCACTTGAGGTGTACCCATGAGGAGCATCTACCACATCTTATACTGTTTGATGCAGCACTTTTAGAGCAAACGGGACACGACCATCTTGGCGGACCGGGGTTGGATTCAATACCAGCTCTAAGTAAGAGAGTTCGGACCAGGGAGGCTGGTAACGCCTGGTCCTCTAATGAAAAAACAAAGTGAGTGGGTTGTGACTGCGTACGAGCAATGCTCGTGTAGGCCCTTTGAAGGGTTTCTTTCCTTTGGGATAGTATGTTTGGAGGTCCATTGGGGCCGATGCTGGAAGGCAGCATCGTCCACAGTCGCACCGCGTGTAGGTGACCTCCTTCGCGACCACAATAAATAGTAGAGGGGCTAAATGCGGCAATCTTCTTACATGCCCCCCCCTGAAGCCTCGTCGTCCCCGACGAGGATAAGGTTGGTGGCGCTGTTCGTATGACCACCCTTCGGCTTCATGTTGTGCTTCTTGCAGAGACCGATATAAGCTTATTTTTCTTCTGCTCAGGAGGTTCCTGGATCTGCCAAGAAACAGCCGGTCGAACTCAGAGAGTGGTGGTTCCTTTGAGATTGGTCGTCACTCTCGCCGGTGCTATGATTAGTGCTCTGCAACATTTGTAGCATAACTTTCTGCTTTCTCTTCTTGACCGTTTCAAAATTCTCATTCGCCATCTCTTTCTTTACCACTTTCAACTGATCGAAAGGTATAGTCAACATCCATTTGTTTTGTATCCCAACTACTTTCGCCGAATTCTCGCTCACCGTAACTACTCTGTAAGGCCCGTCCCATTCACTGGTTAGTTTCGGAAACTCACTGTTCCCTTTCTCGCTTGGTACTCTTACGAAAACTCTATCGCCAGCTCTGGGGTATACTTTATTTTCCACATGATGTCTCTTATCATATTCTCTTTTCATCGACTCCCTTTCTCCTTTTGATTTTTCTTTCACTGTTTGCCAAATCAGTCTCAGTCCCTCAAACAAGTCTGTTTTGTACTCTTCTATCTCGCAGTACTTCCCTTTTTTCTTTTCGCCCAATCTATCACCGAATGGTTTAGGATCTCTTCCGAAAATAATGAAATGTGGGCTTTCTCCTGTTGTCAAGTGTGGAGTGATGTTGTATGCGCACACTACAAACGATATTAGTTCGTCCCATTTGTCGAAATCTTTCACTTTTTTTCTGTAGCAGTGCGATGAGAGTTCTATTGAACCTCTCCGTTAGTCCGTTCTCCCTCGGATTATATCCTTTTGTAAATGTGTGATTGATCTCTAACGCTCCAGTGATTTCGCTTATGACTTTATTCGTAAATTCTGTTCCTTGGTCGGACAATATTGCTTCGGGCATTCGTCCCATCTCTACAATCCATCTAGTAACCAGCATTTTTGCTACCGTATTGGCACTCTTGTCTTCAATGGGATATGCCGCTCCGTACTTGCTAAATGCATCAATCACTGTCATCAGATATCTATTACCTGAGACGGCTTGACCGATTTCCAGAATGTCTATCCCCACTATTTCGAAGGGTTCTTGAGATTCTACCGGCTTCAGGGGAGGAGTCATGATCTCTGCTGGGTTGAACAGGGCACATTTCGTGCAACTGTCGATACTCCCTTTTATATCTTTTCTCATGCCTTCCCAATAATACTCTTTCATTCTCTTCAACGTCTTCTCTAATCCCCAATGTCCTCCAAGCACTCCATCGTGGGTTTCTTTGAACAAGTCTTCTCTCAACTCTTTTGGCACGTAATATTTTTCTCCTCCCTTAGCTCCTTCTACCTGTAACATTCCATCGGGTGTAACACTCCATCTCAATCCCTTTTCACGCAACTTTCCTCCCTGTACACTTCTCAGTCTTGCTAGCCATAATTTTCCTTTCTCGTCCTCTTCAGTTAACTTTCTCCACTGTTCCTTCACACCTTTGAAAGTGATTCTATTTAAGACTCTTTCGAGTTCTGTTTTTCTTCCATTATTTCTTTTTCCATCTTTTCGACTATTTCGCTTCTACTCAATGCGTCCGCCACTTTGTTGACACTCCCTTTCACGTACTCTATACTTACATCGTAGCTCTGTAATTCTAACGCCCATCGCATGATACGTGCTGACGAATTCATTTGCTTAAACAGTGCTCGCAGTGGCTGATGATCCATGCGCACAATCGTTCTGGTTCCATATCTCCCTCCTGTAAAACTATGTTCCCTTCCGTTTCTATGCCACCCTCGATTCACTGGTCTTATCGGAAAATTGTCCACCCTTTCTCTCATGATTATTTTTCTTCTTTCCAAAGTTTCTAATTTCTGCGCTTCCTCTCTCAACTTTTCATACTTCTCATAACTCTCCGTCTCGTCTAGAACTTTGAAGAGTTGTACTTGGTGCTCAAAGTTGGGCAACGCGTTCACCAATTTCCCTGCCCTCATTTCTGACAACATTTCTGGGGACGCTTCCGGATAAGCCTCGGAGGTTAAGGACTCTAGGTGACAACAAAACTGGACGACCGTTTCTTTCTCTCTTTTGACTATCTTATCCAACTGCCTCTGTGCATCATACTTTTTCAACGTCTGATCCCCTTCGAATCTGTCCGCCATTTTTTGTACGATCCCTCCGTAGAAACCATTCTTTATCTCTTGAGGGAGGGTTTCGAAAATGCGTAATGCGTCTCCTTCCAAGTGTTGTCTGAGTATTGTGATCAGTTGATCTTCACTTACTAGTTGCCCGTATTTCATGTCGATTCTTTCCACGAATTCCCGAAATTCCTTAGCACCGCCTCTGCCCGAGAAAGGTTGAATGCTTGGTAGGGCCATAGATGCTATTACTGAGCTCAACCCATTTATTGTATCTCTTTCTCCTTTGATTCTCACCAAACTCGGAAGAATTTCTCGAACTCATACCTGTGATTTGGTGGGCGTCCTGCTGATCTCGTTCCTCTGAGTTCTGCAATTGCACGTATGACTCTCTTTTCTTCAAGTTTCCACTCTTCTTATCACCTGTTCAACTTCAAGTCTTTCTCCATGTTCCTCGTACTGACCTTTTATTTCTTTGAGCTGCTCCTCGGTCCTTTTCTTGTATGCTTCGAGTTTGGCCTCTAGCGCTCTCACGGTAGTCCGAGAATGATCCTGCAGCATTTTGTCTTCTTTCAACTTCCACTGCATGTTCTTCTCCCAGTTGTCACAACTTTTTCCCCAGTCTTTACACTCTTCACATAATTGAGTCGCCATCTCCACCATTTTTCTTTTACTTATCTTTGTATCTGTTACCGCTTCTTCAATTTCTTCTATTCGTCCCTCTATTTTCTTCATAAATTCTTCAATTTTACTCAATTGGCTCACCTCTCTTTCCTTCGGTTTTTCGTCCTTCGTGAGACCGAGCGCGTCCTTTTCCGAGAACATGTTGTCCTCCCGCGCAATGTCCTCATTCCTGTGCTCGACTGACATAGCTGCAATTTTTCAGTTTTCACACAACTTTCTTAAATCGTCAATACGGCGAGCAATGCGCATGCAACTACGACGCGAACACGAGCGATGAGCGAACAACCGAAGGATGCTTCAATCGTCTCTTTTCGTCCTTTCCAAAGCTCTACCAGCTTGACTTCAACCTCTCGCTCGAACGCAACGCTCGACCGCGTCGCTCTCTCAAGAGAGCACCACTTGTCGCTTCAAGCAACTCTTTACTTTCCTCCTCCCTTTTAATTATCAGTCTGAAAGACTTCTCTCTTTCGTTCAAATTCCACGCTGTCCAACCTCTTGAACCCGACTTCGATCTACAACTTATTGGATGATCCGTGCTCTCAAAGTCCAACCTCTTGAACAATGGCACAAATTACTCAAATTATTGAGCAATCCCGATGTCCACTCAAATTTATTCAAGCGGTTCGGCCCCCATGTAAGTTAGAGTATTCCCTACTCCTCGTTGATTCCAAGCAACGGACGCGAGAGAATATCTCTTTATTCAAAACGCAACTCTAAAGCCATCGAAACCAAAGCAACAAAACACCGAAGAACCGAAAAATTAAGGAAACATTAACAACAATATAGCTGGCCAGCCGAATCGCGCGAGAGGTATGCACCTAACATTAAAAGGAAATATCGAAAGGAGACATCGAAAGGATGCCTCCAAAAGAAACATAATAACAAAAAGAAACATACAAATGTAGATCACTACAATAAATAGTAGAGGGGCTAAATGCGGCAATCTTCTTACAAATTTAAAGGCAGTGACGCCTGGTTAAGATGATTATGATTGTTTTTGCTCGTTTGATTGACTGAATTACTTCACGTGTATTAGCAGCAAGGAGAATGTCGTCGGCGTATGCGATGGTTGACGGAGCCGGAGTCAGTAGAGGACGCGTGACGGTATCCATAACCAAAATGAAGAGAAGGGGAGACAAAGCACTCTCTTGGTGCACTCCAACGTTTACTGCGAATGGCTCTGTGATGCCGACCGGAGTTCTGACGGTACTCTTTGGATCATCGTACATCGCCATTGTCCAACGAATGTACCCCACTGCCGGAAGTGGACTCGTCCAAAGGGGGCTCAATTTTAGCCTCACTCAGAACGTCGTGATTCCGGCAATCACGGTAGTAGGGCTGAGTGAGTTTACACCTTCCCACCGACTTTGAGGTATTGGGGCTAGGGAAGGACTATCACGAAAAGCACAATCTTCAGAAATCAATATCTTTTGGAGATACTGGAAAAAATTCAAAATTATTTCCCAAAATAGTTTCGCAATCTACTAATCTAGTCCTTAGTGCGAGAAATCTGGATGACGAAAGCAGTATAAAGATATTCCAGTTGCTATTCTAGTGCTATCACCCCAATAGAAGCACAATCTTCAAAAATCAATATCTTTTGGGGATACTGGAATAAATTCAAAAAATTTTCCGAAATAGTTTCTCCATATTCTAATCTATTCCACAGTGCAAGAAATCTGGATGACGAAAGCAGTATAAAATTATTCCAGTTGCTATTCTAGTGCTATCACCCCAATAGAAGCACAATCTTCAAAAATCAATATCTTTAGAGGATATTAGAAGAAAATTCAAAATTTTTTCGAAATAGTTTCGCCATATTCTAATCTAGTCCATAGTGCGAGAAGTCTGGATGACGAAAGCAATATAAAGTTATTACAGTTGCTATTCTAGTGCTATCATCCCAACAACACACACAGAAAAATAACTGTCACTGTTAAAAACGTTTACTGAAAAAAATGTTATAACCGCTACCCAAAAACGGTTTTAAAGCGCCTTATTAAATAGTTTGAAACAACTTTGACGTGGAAAACACCAAACGCGACGCGTTTCTCTGCGACGCGTTTCCCTATTGCACGGACGCAGTATAAAACCTTTTTGTGTAATGTGCATAGGTATAATTTTTTTTGCATAGTTATATCTTCGGCTTCATTTTTTTCATAGATGTTCATTTTTAGCATCAGGGACTCTAGTGAAAATAATTTTTTTTCAAAAAAATCTTCTTTTTTTTTGTAAAAAAATAAGAATTTTTTTTTTTTCGAAAGATTCAGAGTCCTTGATGCTCAAAATGAACATCTAAGAAGAAATTTTTCGAAACCGAAGCGTTTAAAGCCCACGAGTGCTGCCACTTATACTGCAGTAATGCCAACTATTTGAAATGGTAGGATGTTAAGGTCCACAAATATGTATGAGGATGTTAAGGTGTTAAGGTCATCCGAGACGTCTCTTCGGGACGTCTCCCGAACACAGGTTTTTTTTATTTTAAATTTATTCAGTTAAATTTAATTAGTTGTTTAAATTCAATAAATTGTTTGATAACATAGCTTTGATATGATAACATATACATACATATAGGCGCTTCTGCAGTTCAAGTGGCAGCGCTCGTGGGCTTTAAACGCTTCGGTTTCGAAAAATTTCTTCTTAGATGTTCATTTTGAGCATCAAGGACTCTGATTCTTTCGAAAAAAAAGTTTTCTTATTTTTTTACAAAAAAAAAGTTTTTTTTGAAAAAAAATTATTTTCACTACAGTCCCTGATGCTAAAAATGAACATATATGAAAAAATGAAGCCGAAGATATTCATTCATTTTATTCCTTTGCACATGGTTGATATACAATGGATAACTGTCACAGGGTGATTCAGTTCGAGGCAATAAGATAATACATATGTATGTACATTAACCGTAATTTTTGCATTTAAATTACAATTGATCGAGAAGTTCAAGGTGTGAGTTCATAATTATTAATTGGTGAGAAATACTCAAATGCTATGTGAGTCTTAGTTTAGAAGAGGGTACAATTACATCAATTGGTAAACTAAGAAGAGCATTTTTAAATTGTGACGAGAATGGCATTGAAACAAGAGGCGAGGGCAGGGAATTCCAAATATCAATACGGCGAGAAACACACGTATTATGACCTTCGGGCATTTTGAAGGGCAGTATAAGTCTGAGAGTGTGGGAGATTCTTTGGCTGTAGGGGGAAGGCCTGATCACAAAGAGATGTGTGGTTCCAAGCACAACGTTATTGTGGATGGCTTTATGAATGAAAGATAGGTCAAGTATGGTGCGCCTATACTCCAAGGTGGTTAGGGTTAATAATTTTAGACGGGCAGAATAATTTTGAGAGATTTGGCCAGCTCTAGCGAGAATGCGTCTGGTGAAGTTTCTTTGTACCCGCTCTATGTCGTTAATGAGACCGACAGAGACAGGTGACCAGAGTTCGCATCCATATTCCAGAATTGGTAGAACGTAGGTTTTGTATGCGCGAAGTAAGACCGGGATGGAGGAGGTTTTTAAAGACCTAAGAAGAATGTTAATAGCTGTTCTGGCTTTTTGAATCATTGTAGTAATATGATGGTTAAATGAGAGAGAAGATTCGAAATGAATACCAAGGTCTTTAACGATTGATTGTGAGGGCAGGGTGTGGTTTTCTAAGGTGTAGGGTAAGTCAGGGTTGTTAGGTCCGCAATGAACAATATAGCATTTAGGGAATGAGATTGTGAGTGACCAAGTTTGAGCGTATTCAGCGATTCTGTGAAGAGCATTTTGAAGGGAGGACGAAGACTGGGAGAAAATTTTGAGATCGTCTGCATACAGAAAGCTAAAAACATTTGAGGGTAGAAGCTCTACTATGTCATTAATGAAAATAGAGAAAAGCAGAGGCCCGGGGCAGCTACCCTGAGGAACCCCAGTGGTCACTGCTCTATCTGATTCGAAGCCGTCAACAGAGACGCGGAAAGACCTTTTAGAGAGAAATGACTTGATCAGCAGGAGAAGGGAGGAGTCTATACCACAAGAACTAAGTTTGTAGAGTAGTGCCCTATGATCTACAGTATCAAAAGCCTTTGTGAAGTCAATGAGACATATGTCGAAGGCTTGTTTTTTGAACAGAAGAGACAGATAGACTGAGTGAGCGTGTACAAGGGAAGAAACAGTGGAATGTTTGGAGCGAAAACCAGACTGATTTGGGTTGAGGATGTTGATGCTTTCGAGGTGATTGTAAATAAGGTGAAAAATATGTTTTTCAAAGACTTTCGAGAAGGAAGAGACGAGGGTTATGGGACGATAGTTATTGGGCTCTGATCTTTTACCTTGTTTGAAGATGGGTTTGATAATTCCAGATCTCCAAGCACTGGGAAAGTATCCAAGGGTAAATGAATTAGAAAAAAATATTGAGAGAGGATTGCTTAGAGAATTTATGCAGTTTTTGATAAGTATGTTTGGTATTAAGTCGGGAGAGGAGTTCACTTTTGGGCACATTTTAGGTATTATTCGGTGAACTTCAAAGAGCGAGACATTGTGGCTAGGGGACATAATGACTTGGGGTGTAGGTCTGGGGTAGGGGCCCAGTGACAGGATCAGACACATTTGAAGAGAAAAGAGAGGCGAAGACGTTGGCGCATTGCATAGGACAAGTTATGGGAGTATTGTCAACTATCAGCGAAGCGGGAGTAATATTAGGTTTGGTTCGATTCGCGATGATACGGTAAAATGACTTGAAGTTTTTAGGAAAAGCAAATGTGTCTTCACGTTTGCATTCAAACTTGAAAATTTCTCGATGAAGCATTTTACAGGCTTTGAGGGTTGTTGTGGAGTTAGAGGAGCGTTTAATGTTTCTTTGTAAAAAGCTGTATATCTTGGATAGAGGAGATAGGTTTTTTTGTGCCTTGAATGCGGAATATGAAGGGAGATAAGATTCTTCAAAAATATGGTTATATGTTCAACACACTGGTCAATCGTGAGGGAAGAGAACGTAATGGTCCAGTCTACAGAGTTGATCGCTTCGTTAATGGCTGTCCAATTAGCATTCTTCCATAACGGATGGAGTAAAGGGGAGAGACCATTAGAGATGATGGAGTACACAGAGACAGAGAACGTTACAGATAGATGGTCACTAGCCGAGAAGGGATGGGATGTGGCACATTTGGATATATGGGAGGCATGTGTACAGAGAACATAGTCGAGAATGTTAGTCCGACGGGTGGGTGTCTTAACCAGCTGACTGATATGCCTATCAAGGAAGAATCGCAGAAAAGAGTTAGAGATAGGGCAGTTAGATGGACACGTGAGGTTAGGCCAGTTAATGCTTGGAAGGTTGAGGTCTCCACATATAATAGTGGGAAAATACAGAGATATATGCATAGAGAGAAAGTCTAGGAAGGGTTGGACACTGACAAAAGGGGAGTTGGGAGAGCGATAGCATGATATTAGGCGCAGAGAGGGATACGGGAAGGAGAATCTAGAGTTTGGATGAATATCGGATACAACACATTCAACGGAACCATGAGCAAATGAATCAATAAAGGCTGGGGACAAGTGTGAATTGATAAGCAGGGCTGAGCCTCCTTCTCTATCACTGCCTAATCGATCGGCTCTGAAAACTTGATAGGGTAGGCCATCATTAAGTAGAGAATCAGGATCAGATGATGACAGCCAGGATTCGCACAAAAAAAATTATATCAGGAGAGGAGGAACGGAGAACGTGATATAAGTCGTATAACTTGTTCCTAATGGAACGTGCATTGAATGAGAGGCAAGTAATGCTACATGAACTCACACCAAATCTGTCCTATTTAGTGGCCCTGGCTGCTCTCGTTCTGGGGGCTCGATTCGCTGGCAGAGTTGGCAGTGGAGCTGAGTGCGTAGCCGCTCTTCTGGTGACACGAGCCAAGACACGAGCCAGGGGCGACGAGCGATGAGCGACGGGCGACGAGCTTTGAGAAGCAGGAGAATAGGGAGTTGCTGTAGACTTATTGGACGTGGAGTTCAGCGAGGGGAACGATGCTTCGTCATTTGGATGGGGAGGAGATTCACTGGGAGACGATGATGAAGGCGAGGAGCTGCTGGTTTAGGCATGAAAGTCGTCGCAGAGAAAGTTGAAGAGGGAGGGTATGTAGGTTGAGTCGGGGGTTTTGCGGAATAGGGGACTTTTCGGTAAGACTGAGTGGCAGGATGATTGTTTGGTGAGGCTGGTTCAAGGTGTGAGTCGATAACTTTAACCGGCGGATGGAGAGGGTTGAGAGCGATTCGCTTGCAGTCGCGCTCGGCGAGAAGTTCGACAGGGGAGAGATCGGCACGAGCAGAGGAACCAGAAGGAAGGCAATTCCTGGTCTTTTTGGTCAGAGCAAGGAACTTGTTCCGTGTAGAGCTGTTTTCAAATGAAATCTTGATGGGCCGTCCTACTTCAGAAGAGAGTCGAGGCCGGTCGATGGGATGGCGGTGATGAGTAATGGCCCCGTCTTCGAGTGCCTTCACAAGATTATCTTGTTTCAGGCACACGAATAGGTGGCGGATGGTGTTTCTGTCACTGGCTTGGGTATTTTCAGCATTGTCTTTTTCGGGAAGACGAAGAAGTACCGCTCGCTTGGCCTTTCCCTCGAGCATTTCCCTGTCTCTTAGTGTGGATTCTACTACAGCTGAGTAGATATGTGGCCGTAGAGAGGCGGGCGAGAGAGACATGTTGATCAGGGAGAGTTCTTTTTCCAAACTTCGTAGCTGTAGCGCCTGGGCCACGATTTGTTGTTGTAGGGGGGCGATGGCTTGTTGAATGACATCTTTCAAAAGTGAACTGACGAAGGGAAGGGGAACTGAGGGAATGTTGATGTCAATGAGAGATTGGGGAGATAGGGTCATTTGCGCTTTTGGCAGGATACGGTCGCGGAGATAGGAATAAGTCACCTACTCCTATGAGCGTAGGAAGGGATATGAGCGTAGGAAGGGATATGAGCGTAGGAAGGGATATGAGCGTAGGAAGGGATAGGAGCGTAGGAAGGGATATGAGCGTAGGAAGGGATATGTGAGCGTAGGAAGGGATATGAGCGTAGGAAGGGATATGAGCGTAGGAAGGGATATGAGCGTAGGAAGGGATATGAGCGTAGGAAGGGATATGAGCGTAAGAAGGGATATGAGCGTAGGAAGGGATATGAGCGGAGGAAGGGACATGAGCGTAGGAAGGGATATGAGCGTAGGAAGGGATATGAGCGTAGGAAGGGATATAGCGTAGGAAGGGATATGAGCGTAGGAAGGGATATGAGCGTAGGAAGGGATATGATATGATATAACTATGCAAAAAAAATTATACCTATGCACATTACACAAAAAGGTTTTATACTGCGTCCGTGCAATAGGGAAACGCGTCGCAGAGAAACGCGTCGCGTTTGGTGTTTTCCACGTCAAAGTTGTTTCAAACTATTTAATAAGGCGCTTTAAACCGTTTTTGGGTAGCGGTTATAACATTTTTTTCAGTAAACGTTTTTAACAGTGACAGTTATTTTTCTGTGTGTGTTGTTGGGATGATAGCACTAGAATAGCAACTGTAATAACTTTATATTGCTTTCGTCATCCAGACTTCTCGCACTATGGACTAGATTAGAATATGGCGAAACTATTTTGAAAAAATGTTGAATTTTTTTCTAATATCCTCTAAAGATATTGATTTCTGAAGATTGTGCTTCTATTGGGGTGACAGCACTAGAATAGCAACTGGAATAATTTTATACTGCTTTCGTCATCCAGATTTCTTGCACTATGGACTAGATTAGAATATGGAGAAACTATTTCGGAAAATTTTTTGAATTTATTCCAGTATCCCCAAAAGATATTGATTTTTGAAGATTGTGCTTCTATTGGGGTGATAGCACTAGAATAGCAACTGGAATATCTTTATACTGCTTTCGTCATCCAGATTTCTCGCACTAAGGACTAGATTAGTAGATTGCGAAACTATTTTGGGAAATAATTTTGAATTTTTTCCAGTATCTCCAAAAGATATTGATTTCTGAAGATTGTGTTTTTCGTGATAGTCCTTCCCTAGCCCCAATACCTCAAAGTCGGTGGGAAGGTGTAAACTCACTCAGCCCTACTACCGTGATTGCCGGAATCACGACGTTCTGAGTGAGGCTAAAATTGAGATGTTCATTTTGAGCATCTGGTTCTTGCAAAAAAAAATATTTTTTCATATTTTTTTTACAAAAAAAAAAAGATTTTCAAAAAAATTTTTTGGCTCAACTGCAGTTTCAGTCACCCCCAAAGTCAAAAAACCAGATTTCACAGCAAACAAACGCACTAACAAGGGAGGGGAGGGAACGGGGAGGGGGGTTATTTTTACATTAAAAACGCTTAGGCTTAGGAAAAAGTTGGCTCTAATCTACTTTAGCCGTCCAAAGATATTTTTTTCAGAAAAAGATTTCATTGATGAAAATTCTCTTTCCCCCTGCTTTTTTGATTTTGTGGTGACTGAAACTGCAGTTGATCCTAAAAAAATTTTTCTATTAGAGTACCTCCATCATCAATTGTGGATATCGGTGAAGTTGAACGATCGCTTTCGGCAAACCTGTGTGTCTTTCGACTTTCTTGAAAAAGTTGTTGAGAATGGGAAAGGGGATGAAAAAAGCGGGAAAAACTGGGAAAAAAAGAATGGAAAAAGGGAGTAAAACGGGGGATAAAAGTGAAAACCAGAATTACCGCAGTTTAGGATAGAGTGATGCGCATGTTTTGGAAACGGCTGTTATAAACGTCGTATCCTCCCAGTGTTAAAACCGCCAAAAGGGCGATTTAAACATTGGGAGGTAAATAGGCGGTTTTATCCGTTTCCAAAACTGCCAAATTTGACCGTTTTTTTCTGTGTGCATTGTCAATAGAAGCACATCTATTGATAGTGGTGTTATGATGACAGAGTTACGCTCCATTCATGACGCAATCGCTTGATAAGCATGCGTGACTAAGAAAACAATGCATATGAGCCTTTCAAATAACACTATCGCACGGAATAGCAATGTCCCCGTCGTGTAATGGTAACACGCGCTCCCGGTTAGAGTCGAGATGGTCTGGGTTCGATCCCGCCCGGTGGACTAGCTTTTTTCTGTGCGATAGTTCAATCATTTGTCATCTTAACCAGGCGTCACTGCCTTTAAACTGTGTAACTTAGAATTTGAAGATTTATCATCCATCTTCCATCTCTCTTCTGTCTTAATCGTGAACTCTGGAGTTACGCTCCATTCATGACGCAATCGCTTGATAAGCATGCGTGACTAAGAAAACAATGCATATGAGCCTTTCAAATAACACTATCGCACGGAATAGCAATGTCCCCGTCGTGTAATGGTAACACGCGCTCCCGGTTAGAGTCGAGATGGTCTGGGTTCGATCCCGCCCGGTGGAATAGCTTTTTACTGTGCGATAGTTCAATAAATAGAAGCACAATCTTCAAAAATGTTATATTTTGCTAGACAAACACAGTTTGTTGAAGTAAAATATTTATTATAACTCAATGCGAAAATCAATCAAATGGCTTTGTTCGACTTGGTCGACTGAGATCACACTTTCAAACGAGGGCGGGAGAGTCCCTCGGAACCTCTCGCGCGCGAGAGAGAAAACGGCCCGTCCTGCCATACTCCTCAGTGTTCGTCGTGTGCGAGAAGCGTAAAGGACGGAGCTGCTTTTCGTGAAATTTTTCGATGTTTTCAACAGGTAATGAACCAATGGTTTCCACCTGTTTTTCAACTGTATTCTGTATCTGTGTTGTGTCACGAAAGTACAACAACAAAAACATTATTAGCCACATTTGGGTCTAAAGGCCAGGTTGTGCCTTCTTGTGAGGGTACTTATGCTTCCTCGGCTGAAGCTTTCCTCTTGCGGCTGACTGCCCTCCCCTGCTCGCTTGGGCCGCCTTCACCTGTTGCGGGCTGCAACGAAAGGAAGTTTTTGGTCAAAGTTTTTTATGGGAGGGAGTGGTG